>OZ025291.1:296288835-296888835 GCA_964019185.1 Maratus speculifer
TTTTAATATTTTTAATCCATATAAAATCATATTTTCTGAATTATTTTTTTTTTTAAATATAAATAATGAGCTGTGATAAACAAGGAGTTATGAGCATGGAATGTAAATATGTGTACAGTGCATAGACTCAAATTTTTTTTTTTTTTTTTTTTTTTTTTTTTTTTTTTTTTTAATTATAACAATTCATATTATAAAACTTGGTGATACTTGCCTGGACAAATTCCCTTAAATTTAATAAATAATTTATATAAGCAAAAAGTCATTTGCTTGGCAATAGTGAGAAGCTCTCCAAATTTTAATCCAAAAATCCTCTTGACTAATGAAATTTTGCTGCCAGAAGTGGTTGTTTTTTTATCTACTGTAAAAACATAAAAATTGAATAACTTGCAAAATAAATTTTCTGTAATTTTCAATTTTACATTGTAAACACAAGTTCTTCATTATAATAAAAAATATAATGAAATTAATATATTTTCTTTAGATATGGGGTTAAATGAGGCATCTTTTGTTCCCCCAAAATTAAAAGATCTCATGCAATGCAAACGCAATAGATCAAGTTGTTATGTCATCTAGTCTATTATATTAAAATATGCTTGTATGTTTGTATTTCTCCACTATTCTTCTTAGAATACTAATCACTGTAAATGAAATTACACCAGTTTTCCTCATGGATCTAAGGATATCATAGTAAGTCAATAATATGACAATAATTAATCTTAAAACTTAAATTAGTTTCTGAGCCCTTTTACCTTTTTATCTCTCTTTTTTTTTTTTTTTTTTTTTTTTTTTTTTTACCCTGTTACCCTTTTACATTTTGGATTCTTTAGAAAGAAGTATTAGTGAGTTATTACATCTTAAATGTTACCTTAGTTTTTTTTAAGTCTTTAACTTAAATCCTTATTAGGAGATTTGATTACATTTTGATAAATTTTCATAGTTACATTTTATGTTTTTTATAAATTTCAGAGGGGGCTGCATCCCCATCACCCCCCCCCCCCCCCGGCCTGAATATGCCACTGTTGCTGGTAGCTATTATTTTACTACTTCTGACTTGAACTTTCTCAAAAATAATAAGAATTACTCTACAGTGTCATTTATATAAAGAACTGAAATTAATAATACTGAAATTGAAATGAAAGAACTGATAAAGAACTAAAATGAGCATGCCGGGAAAATGACATTCATTTCAGCGACAAACATATTTAACGGGTGGAATCCCGTCGAATTCGACGAATGAAATGTTTAAAAAACCCAATAGATTTGATTTTTAAAAAAGCAAAAGTAATTACATTATTGAATCAATATATAATAAATATATTTCCAAACTTAATGTCAAGTTTGCCAGTTACAATTTTGCATGCAAATATTCACATGTCTTCAGTTAAAATTATAATCTGAGTGCTGGAGAAATCCAGAAATTTTATTTTATAAGCACTCACAAAAAAATAGTTTTATTTAAAAAAAAAAAAAAAAAAAAAAAAAAAAAAAAACTTGTTTTATTTTTATTATGATATTATTTTCACTAACTGAAGTCATCTGAAAGTAAAATCTCGATCTCAGTGTCGATAATGAAAAGAAATATTGAAATGTAATATCATTATGAGTAAAAATGGTATATTTTAAATAGTGACGTCATTTTCTCTTCAAATGTTTTTTAAAAGTTACTGTTATTAGTAATATGAAAAAGGCATCCGTAATAATATTGTAATTCCCATTTATCTGGTTGCTGAATGACATCATTTTCGTCATTTGAAATTTTTCTTATTTTGCTTTAGACATTAATTTTTATCATAAATTATTTTCTGTTATTTTATTTACATTATTAATATTATTTCCCCATAAATATATATATTTTTTTTACCTTAATTAGTGCATAATTATATGCAATCATTTTATTGTGGTTAAATTTTATAAAAACAATTTACTTTTTTCTTTTAAATGCGAGGACATTTCACTGATGAAATAAAGCTTTTGACTGGTGGAAAGTGATAATGGAAAATAAATTTTTATTATCGAGAGAAAAACTAAACTGAGTTGCCACCATTTTGAAGAAATATCGTAAAAAGCATTTAAAATTAAAAATAAAATATAAAAATGGAAATAAATTAAAAAATAGCTAAAATGGGCACATCTACAAATAAATAGCTTTCATTTAAAAAAATAATTATCAAAATCGGTTGAGTAGAAAATTCAGGGCTGATGGCTAAAAAACAGCCAGGTCTTTTAACCACTTCACCGGCTGCCCCGAGATAAGTCGGGAGCTTAAGCACTACCCATCGCCGGTTAACTGGTTAAATATATAGATTATGGAAAACTATTTGTAAAATATAGAATTTGTTACTTTCCTGAGATATTTGTTTTATAAGGTATAAATATTAATTTAAAAAAAAAGAAAAGAAATAGATATTTATACAGTATAAAAGAAGCCCCTTTACTTTGCACATATCACAGTATGACATGCCAGAAAAATAACAATTTGAAATTCTAAGTCTTTTAATTTCTTTATTTATATTATTAGGAATGTAATATCTCTTGATAATACTTCTAAGGATATTTTTAATTAGGCTATATCAAAAGAAATTGCTTTATTTGACATTTGATAGGAATTTTATGCTGCGGACTGCAATTTCCATATTTTCTGATATTCACCTAGACATGCATGTTGTCCTAACAAGCATTAATTTATTATTATTATTTGAAATGTTATTAATATTTGCATTTAATTATCAGTGTATGCATATGCATTTTATAATTTTAAGCCTTAAAGAACTTTGTACTTATTTCTCTCTCTCATTCTTATATTTTTTTTCCCTTCAGCATATACCTGAAAAGCTATCTGATGTTCTAGAGCTGCCTCGAGGAACATTGGGTCAACTTATGATACCAACAATGCTTCACTTGAGAAGCATGGTTTTACCTGATTACCACCAAAAGAACCAAGATTATGTTGTTACTGCTAACTTATCACCACATTTTTCCTGGACTGTAAATAAATTAAATTTGCTTTTTAACTGTTAATAACTATTAATAAAATAATTTATATTTATTGTGGACTTCCATTACTTGTTTTACAGTGTCAAAAAACTTATGATTTTTTGTTAAAATGTTATGATTTTTTGTATTGTTTTGAAAATTGTTATGATTTAGCATTTAAATAGTTACATTTTTGAATAGGGTTGTAATTTTAAACAGATTAAAATAACTTCAATCAGAACAATGGTCAAAAGTAATTTTAACTGTGTAATGCTCTTACCCTTTCTTTTTACATTTCTTACTTTTTTATTGAGTATATTTTTGTTCTTAATTTCATTTAGTTATTCTTTAGCATTGTTAATAAAAGCTCTATATCCTACAAGTTAATTTTTAATAATTAATTACTTTGAAAAGGAGAAAAATGTTTTAACAATTCATAAAATAAATAGAATTTTCAGAGACATGAAATATATATTTAATAATGTGCATGTGTGTTTAATTGAGGGTAGGAGGGTGCTCTGTTTAAGCTGATATTAATTTGGTTGTAAAGTGTTCTACTATTTTGGTTTCTCCTATTTATCAATCTATGATCATTGTAAAATTTACAGTTTCATTACAAAAATGAATAAAAATATTCTAATATATTATTGTCTATAACTATAATAAGTATATTTTGAAGATTAAATGCATTGTAATCTATTTTCTGATACCTCTTGAATTGCATTTTAATGAAATTATATTATTTTGAGTTTTAAAGATTTTTAGTGCACTTCCTTAAAAATGTTTTATCATTTCATTTGAATTTTCTTTTTAACTGCCAAAACCTTCTACTTTAATTTTAACTTTATCAAAATGCTCAGATCATTGTGAAATATAAATATGTCATAGAAGTATAGTGAACTTTGTTTTTTCTTAAATATAGTAAGATTGACTATTGTTTTTTTTTTTTTTTTCCTTTCCATACAGATGCATTACTTAAGTTTAAAGTTTTTGTGACCTCTTTAAAATTGGCTAACTGGTTCGGCCCCCCCTCCCCCCCCTTTTTTTTTATTAACAGTTTGATTTTCACTTTTACTGAAGTCCTCATAAATTAATCTAATTTTTAAATATGAAGGAACCCTCTGATCTGAAACGTAAAAGAAAAACTAGCATTAACCTTTTACAAACAGTATTCATAATTGGGAACATTGAATTGAAAAATCATTTAACATTTTTGTTCATCGTAACTTCATTTGATGCTTCTAATTTAAATGATAAAAATGTATTTTTGAAATAGATTTTTGACTGAATTTTGTTTTGAGTGATATCTTTTAAACATCCAGATCTTCTATATAGATATCACCCCCCCCCCCCCTGCAATATTTCAACTATGAGAAGTCAAAGAATGATTCATGTAAAAATTTCCTGAGCAAGATGTTTAAAATTAATTTGTCATTGACATTGACTTAAAGAGAAAATTGAGAATTATCAGTTTTTTTCTTTTCTTTTCTTCTGTCACATAGTGGAATAGACATTCCCGTTAGTCCCCTTTCAGTCCACATTGACATTGCAGCATATTCAAAGAATAAGAAAGGATCTGATGGGGTTACAACTCCCCTTATTTCCAAAATACTTGAAAAGGACAAGGAAAAAAGTGTTATTTTTTTATCCCTTCTGTTTGAGAGAAATCTGTATTTTTCCTCTATCATTGAAGGGACTAGCCAAGCTCTTCTCTTTAGCCCTGTATTGGTGCACAGTGGCACAACTGTGCACCCAAATAGGTGAAAGAGGAAATTGGGGTTACAGCCCCCTTTCTGAAATAGTCAAAAATAATTTTAAATTGTGCTGATTTTTTCTTTTAAATAAATTTGTAATTTAATTTTCTGTCATACAGCGAACTAGCCTTCTCATTAGTCTCATATTAGTCTCCATTATTTCGAAAAAGGGCGAGAGGCTAATTGGACTACAGCCCCCCCCCCCCTCCCCTCTCAAAATAGTTTCAAAAGAAGTGCTGATTTTTCTTTTTTTTTTTTTGTGATAAATGTGTAATTTGTCTTCTGTCATACAGTGATTTTGTTAGCCCCATATTAATGCACAGTGACATCACAACGTAGAATACCCATAGAAGGTGAAAGGGGCAAGGGTTATGAGGAGTTTACACTCCATTCCCCTTTTGAAGTGATCACAGTGAAATGGGGAAAGAGCCTGATTTTGTTTCTTTCTTTTTCAGATAAATTTATTTTATTTTCTGGCATGCAATAAACTTATCTTTTTCATTAATTCTCTTCTGCTACTAAATTTATTTGAGCTATTATCTGCTACTGAATTTATTCTACAAAATATTTTCTCAAATCATTGAAAAAAAAACTCCAGTCTTTTTAGGTGATAAATGAATTCAAGATATCTAGATGAAATTGATATCTAGACATAATTTTAAAATAATTATAATTTTAAAATAATTTTATTCTAGATATAAAATGATATCTAGATATAATTTTGACAAATCTAAAAGCAGTTTAATTTAGGAAGTTTTTTAAATTTCTCTTACAAGCAGCATTAAGACAGGCAGTACATAAATATATTAGTGCGCAGTACTATGACTATTAATCTCAAGAAGTCAATTTCGGCTAAATCAGAAATCAAGTGCAGAAGAGTTGACTGTGAAAATGACATATTACATTTCATTTTTCAAGAATATCTCCATGCCATCTTGAAATTTGGTGGAGGGAAGGAAGGCAAAGAACCATTTCCCCTGCCAAAAAAGTCACAGTAAAATGGAAAATAATTTATTTCTTTTTAGATCAATTTGTATATATATATATATATATATATATATATATATATATATATATAAATTGCCATCCATGGAACTTGTCATTCTAGTTAGTCCCATATTGGTGCAGGATTAGAAATTAGCGGTCATTATCATTAGCCACCAAATGCAACTAAATTATTTCATTTGGCAATCACAAATCATCCCTCGTTGCCAAATTTGATGCCTAGTTTTTATTCACTTTATTATTATTTTTTTTAACCAAATGCTCTTATTCCAACTTTAGTATAAGTTTATCCCTCTGCCACAAACACTTGAAGAATACTGTTTTCCCTAAAATATTGGATAGTAGCATGTGTTTAACACAACCCTTGCATTTGTCAATCATCTTTAACCACTTAACCGTCTGCCCCGAGATAAGTCGGGGGTAAAAGCACTGTTTCCCCATACCCGTCGCCGGTTAAGTGGTTAAGGGTGTATTTCAATCCAAACTGCTTATTTTCTGATTTATTTTTATTTTCATTTTTGCTCTCAAGTACATAAAACTGGTAAATTTTCATATAGAAACTACACAATGTTCCGTGCTTGTCAATTTTCTGATAAATGCAGAAAATATTGCAAAAATGCTATCAAAGTGGGCGTTTTGAACCAAGTTTTCCAAAGCAAATGATTTGGGAATGAAAGAAAGGGTCATGCTGAGAAAATAATGGCTTATAAATCAAATTCTAATTAATTGAGCAAAAAATAAAATCACATGGCCTCTTACACATCTCTTCAAAAATCACCACAGCAAGTTTTGTGTTTTTACTTTTAAAAATGAGTCTGAAAATATCTCAGAAAATTTCTAGCTGTTTAGGGTGGAGAAATTTTTTTTAGAATGCAACCTTAAGCTTACTTTATTTAATTAATGACAGATAAAATTGTCCTAGGGCCCCAGAGAACCACATGTCCCTAACACTCTGGCACACCTTGTTCAAAAGCATGGTTTAACCACCTCAGTCCTGTGACAAATTTTATGTGACACTACAAAAAACAGTTAAAAAATATTGTAAAACATCTCCAAAGTTGCATCAGTGTATATATCGATGAGCATCGATATATACACTTCTAATATGCACACATTTATTAAAAAGTTCTAGATTTAATTTTAACAATTTTAGAAGTATTTAAATTGTGTTTTTTAGTGTCGCCTCCGAGCAACATCAGGACTGAGGAGGATAAAATTCCCATGCAGCTGTCAATCAAATCTAAGCTGACTTCACTTTAACCAATGATAGATAAAACTGACCTTAAAACCATATTTCTAAAATCATATGGACCCCAGTTGTTAGATTTTAGTGCTGGAGAGACCTTTAATGTATGGTACTCCAGTGTAGTGCATGATCAAGTTAAGGTATCTGATTTAAAAAACTAAATATCATGATTTTAAATTTTGTATTTTTTTTTGTATTTTTATATTTTGTATTGTTAATTTTTGTATTCATATTAGCTTTATAAAAAGAATTAGCTAAACATTTCTCTAGAATCCATACATTGTAGTTTAATCAGATTTTATAGTTTTATAGAAAGTCAGAGCTTTTACTTTGCATTATTAATTAAGACAGGAATATAGTGTTTAATATATGCATGCACCCTCCCTCTACCTTAACATATAAAAATATAAACAATATAATTGTTAACATGGTTGCAAAAAGAAATGAGAAAATATGATGCAACGTAAAATTGAAACAATGAAATGTTGTTTGGAACTTTGAAAAAAAAAAATTAGGCATCGTTTGATGTCTTTCTTTAAATTCCCAATTTCTAACCCTGTATTGGTGCACAGTGACACTATAGATAACCTCTCTGGAATTCTGGCTAAGTCAGAAGTTGTGTATTATATATGCATGAAAAAGGTAGTTATGACTGATGTTCATTAAATTTTGTTTTTAGCAATTGATTTCTTCCTCGTATCTGTAGGATACACAGTGGCTCTTTATCTGGCTACAAAGGAATCTTGGAAGTTTAGGAACACTCCCATCTCCTATCCTAAAATTCCCTTAAAATTTCAAAGTTGTCTTATCACATAATCTTTTTTACAATATTTTCATGGATCATTTGTATATGATCACAAACACAATTATTAATTAAATTACTGTTATGTTCTTTATGTAAAAAATAACTAAATCAAAATTCCAAATGCTAGGTATATAGAATATAAAAACAAATCAATAAAACACATTAAATGTTACATTGGATTTTATTTAATAAGTAAATATGTTATTAACATACTGTATACATTATATATTCAAATTTAACAAAACTCTCGCATTCCATATTTTCATTCATAAATTTGAATCTAATTTCGTTTACTGAAAAAAAACATGAAAGAAAAAATCATGTGTCAATCTTAGATTATGAAACACTTTTGTAAAGTTTTGTAACCAATTTCTTTTGTTTCTGAGTCTTAACAAACTCTGAATAATGTAACAAAACTGCACTGTTTAATAAATTAAAATATTTTAAATAATTCAACAATATGGAAATGCATTTTCTATTACAAAAAAGTAATTTGTAGTAAACCTAAGCAACATATATTAATTTTATCACATGTGAAATAATTTAACATGATTAAAATATTTTTCAAATAATGTCCCTCCCTTCCACCTATACCATTGTTAACGGAATTCTTTTATGGTGCCCTGTAAGTAAATAATAAATATTCTTTGTGTGGCATATTCTACAAAATATGTTTTATAATGCTCTTCATAAATGCATATCAATTTCATTATGTTTTGATGGGTGTAACATCATTAAAAAGCACTTGAAACTATTTTATCCCATCAGCCGTAATGTAAAGGAATATTTTTGATAGTGACTGTCATTGAACTATACATCCAATTTTCATAAAATATGAAAGAACTCGATAAAATTATACAGGAATTATACATTTAAATTTCAAATGATTCGGTTGGGTAATTTTTGCATTGTTATGTGTGGACAGATCAGATGATGACTATAAATGCTATGTATTTATATAATTATGTACGTGCCTAAAACAATTAAATTTAAAAGCACATGCCAAAATAGAAAATGCATTACTAGTAATTATTATTCAAAGACAGTATTGTAACAGATTTCTTTTGTTTGTATATCCCTGTAAATCAATTAAAAATGCTATGAATGTCCTGTTCTAATGAAATTGTAATGAAATTCAGTTACTTATATCAGTTTCAATATATTTGCAAAAGCATAATGTCGTAAAATACTCTGTAAACGATTTTTCCCTATAGACCATAATGTAATGGAATTCTTTTGGGTATCCCCTGTAAATGAACTATTAATCCTACATACTTTATATACATTGTCAAACATTCTTAGAGGATCCTAAATGAGGTTTATCATTGCATGAAAATTTGAGTATATTTACGGAAGTTATAGAGCATGGACAGACAAACCGAATGCATAAACATTTTCCAATTTTGTACGAAAATGTTAATAAAAAAGAAAAATGTGTAATAAATACATAAGAGAATATAGTATTTAAATTAAAAAAAGAAATAATGGTATCTTATTTATTAAAGGAAAAAAAACTAAACTTCAGCAAAATATATTATTAGAAATGTATTATTATATTTAGTCTGTCATTATACACAATATGGCCAAAGGTGACCGGCCACTCACAATTTTTAAGTTTTGTTAAATATCTAAAAAAATACATCAGGAATTATCATGAATCTGCAGGTATGTAAACAAGATAATACAGATTATATATATCAACAAAGATTTTTGCCGAAACCCCATAGGGAATCATCAACAAATTGAAAAAGATTTGAATATCTTTTAGATAATCTTGTCAAAATTAATCTAGCAAAAGCGTTCAAAATATAAATTATAATTAAATGCCTTTTTGTAATAAATTGTGTTCATTTTTATGAGGATAGAATGTATATTCGTAGAGAAATAAAGGTTTTAATAGCAGTCCTAAAATTACCAAGTTTTTTGCTTATAATTTGCAAAAATTTAAACATTTAAAAAAAAAAAAATCAGAAAACATGACAAACGGCACATAACACACTGCAATCTGAATTAAAAAATAATAAAAATTGTTTGAATAATGAATAGGTTTACTAAATATGTTTTCACTGAGCATGCGTGAAAGGAATCAAAATATAATTTGCATAACATATTAGATAAATGTATTGAGCAATTTGTGTGAAAGTTTCAAAAAGATAGCTTGAAAATTTCTAAAAATTTTGCCGATAGAATAAGCTTAAAATCTGTTGTTCTTTTAAAGATGGGCTGTATTCATATATCTTTTGATTAGTGTCAATGCATCATAATTAATATTGTACATACAAGTTTTATGTACATGTGTTTGTACTTAAGTATGTTTGGATATAGAATCTTCTCTTTTTCTTTTCTTTTGGTATCGTCAGATTATGAGCTTATTCTATTGACAATAATTAAAAAAAATTTTAAGCTATGTTTTTGAGACTTTTATAAAAGTTGCTCTATGCATTTAGCTAACACATTTCGCAATTGTACAAGGTTATTACAAATGAATCATTGGGTTTTGATATGTTACTATGTGCGAACTTGGAAACATATATGTTTCCATGACAACTCAAACGAGAGGGCATTAACTACAATTTCGCGCTGCGTATGTGTCATGTGTATCTGGTTTCCTTGGTTGCTGCGCAAACGTCATATTCAAAATGGCGACTGGACAGCAGAAAGCGTTTTGCATACTAGTATTTTCAAAGTTTGAATCACTTATAACCGTTCTGAGAGCATTCCGGAAAGCATACCAGTGTAACCCATCAAAGCATTCTGACCTAATATCGACAGTTCAAAGAAACCGGTTGTTTATGTGAAGGCAAAAGTTCCAGCAGACCAAGCATTACTGAAGATACAGTGAACCGAGTTAGAGAGAATTTCATCCATAGTCTCAAAAAATTGAACTGACGACAAATTTAAATTGAAAGACTGCATTCGCGACCATGGACGTCAATCTTGTATAATTTCGCTTTATTTTCATGTATAACTCATTGTTGTAACCCAATCATATTCCGAAATAAACACTTCGGAAACCCAATGATTCTTTTGTAATAACCCTGTATTTTCATTGCTTTCACGCATGGGCAGTAAAAAAAGTAAACCTGCTCATTATTCATATAATTTGTATTATTTTTTAATTCTAATTACATTATATTATGTGCAATGTTGTTTGTCATATTTCTTGAAAAGAACATCTTTTTATGTTAAGAACTTTGCAAATTATAAGCAAAAAACTTGGCAAATTTTAGGACTGTTTTTATATTAATTTCTGTATTAGTTTACATGCTATCCTCAACAGTTTGAACGTTTTTGCTACATTAGTTTTGACAGGGTTATCTAAAAGTTATTCATTCTTTTTCAATTTGTTCACGGTTCCCTCATGCATTTTTCTAGATATTTGACAAAACATCAAAAATCGCTAGTGACAATCACCTTTAGCCACATAGTATATGCCATTAAGTATGAGAAAATTATTTTTTCTTTATACTTGTTTTGAGACAGTTCCATGAAGAACATCTCTTCTAATGTATGATGCTCCATTCTGCACAGAAAAAAATTTATACAAAATCCAATTTCTCACAAGCAACAAATGAATAAATTAATAAAATGAAACCCTTTTTATGTAAAACTATGTTATTTGAATTGAATTATCTCTTTATACTTTTTAATTTTCCACCACCTGATTACTGATCTATTACCTTAGCATAAAAATCAATTTTCTGAGAATTTCAGAGTTTTTACAGAAATTATGATAAAAGAATTCGGGCTTGCCCAAGGCTCGCATCGCTTACAGGCCTGCGAAAATTAAGCCAGATTTTCAAACAGGCTGGACCAGTAAACAAAATAAGTAGGCCAGTCTGGGCCAACAAAAAAATTTGGCAGGCCTACTGACCTGGAATAAAACACAAAACGTAATCGATAAAATATTAGCTATTTTTAATGAATATGTCTTTCACGAGAATAAGCATAAATGTGCGTTGTGAGCCAATGCTTGTTTGTTAACCCTTTCCGGCGCGAAGTAACTTTAATTGAAATAATTAGCTGCCACCAGAATTTATAAACGAATTTATTAGAGAATATGAACTTGCTTATTTTCAGGCATTTTATCAAAGGAAAGTTTTAATTAAATATTCTTGGTGCCAGTATAATTAAAATTAGGTGTCCTTTTTAAGGGACACCGCGCCGAAAAGGGTTAAAACATCAATGCAGAAATGTAACATGTATGCCGTAGTGACTAGCAATCGGACCTTGTGTTTTTTTTCTTTTTTTTCAGCAGACTCGTGATGTGTTGAGACCAGACTTGCATTTTTTTCCTACATAAACAAGAAGGGCAGACCTACTATATACACTATATGGACATTAATGACTGGATACCTGCAATTTTAGACTTTTGTTAAATATCTAATACATGAGGAATTATTCTAAAAAATTCCAGGTGTGTAAACAAAACAGTGCAGATCCTATTATTTTCGTGAAGATTCTTTTTCCCGAAATCCCATAAGGGACTGTCAACAAATTGAAAAAGAAGGAAGAACTTTTGGATAACCCTGTCAAAACTAATGTAGCAAAAGCTTTCAAACTGCAGATTCTGATTAAGTGGCTTATCGTACATTTTTATGAGAATTGCATGTATACTCGTAAAAGAATTAAGGTTTTTGTAAAAATAGTCCCAAATTTTGCCAAGTTTTTGCTTATAATTTGCAGAGTTCTTAATTAAAAAAAAAAATGTTCTTTTAAGAAAATAAGACAAACAGATTGTACACAGTCTCCTGTAATCAGGATAAAAAAATAATAATAAATGTATTAAAAATGAGCAAGTTTAGTAAATAATATTTCACTGCTCATGCAATCAAAATATAATTTATATAACGTGTTAGCTAACTGCATAGAGCAACTTCTGTGAAAATCTCAGAAACATATTTTCAAAATTCTGAAAATTATCGTCAATAGAATTAGTTGAAAATCCATTGTTCCCAAAATGAAGTATAAAGCTAAAGCTGTATTCATCATTGATTAGTGCCAATATAGCATACAGAACATTGCATGTACTACTGTATTTGGATACAGCTACAGCCTCTCTCTTTTTGCTTCCTTTTGGGAACGACGGATTTTGAGCTTATTCTATCGATGATCATTTTATCAATTTTCAAGCTATGTTTTCGAGACACTCACAAAAATTAATCATTACATTTAGCTGCTGAATTATGCAAATTATATTTTGATTACGTTTATACATACGCAGTGAAACATTATTTAGTAAACCTGCTCATTTTTCATGCAATTTTAATTCTGAATACAAGATATTATGTACTATGTTGTTTGCTTCATATTTTCTGAAAAGAATTTTCTTTTTTAATACTAAGAACTCTGCAAATTATAAGCAAAAAACTTGGCAAAATTTGGGACTGTTTTTATGAAAATTTTAATTCTTTTACAAGTTTACATGCTATTCTCATAAAAATGAACACAGTTTATTACAATAAGCCCCTTAGTTAGAATCTGCAATTTAAATGCTTTTGTTACATTAGTTTTGACATGTTTATCCAAAAGATCTTTTTGTTTTTGTTTTTCAATTTGTTGATGGTCTTCTATGGAATTTAGGAAAAAAAAATCTTTGCAGAAATATATGACCTGTATTTTTCTAGATATTTTACAAAATGTGTAAAATCGCAAGTGTCCGATCATTAATGGCCATATAGTATAATTGTTCTCAGGATGCGTAGAGCAAGCACTATATTTTGTAAAAATATTAATAGTGATAATGAATTTCTGAGGAAATCTTTGGAAATATACCTTAAGGCGGTTCCCAAATTCACTTCTGAACAATGCGAAAATTTGGTGCATTTTCTGACTAACTTTTAACTGTAAACGTTTAAAACTGACAGGCCTAACTATTGAGTGGTTTTAGAAATGAAAAGTGTTTACCATTTTCAATAAATAAATTACTTGTTGAAATATGAGAGACTCTTATCATGGAATTAGGTTTTTCTCCTTCCTTGCGATGCCGATTCCAGAAATTTGACTCAAAACACTATCCTTAACAGTATTTTCTCAAAGATATGTTGCCTATATCAAAAAATGGATAACGCCATGCGATTACGTAGTTTCTGGATGAGAACACATGTCAGTATTATGTATTTCCGAAAAGTAATGAATTAAGAGATGAGTCAGAAAGTAGTTCTTTTGTATTTGAGAAAAGCCTTAAAATAAAAGAAATATGATGTAAAAAATTATGTTTTTAACCCCTTCTCTTTTTTTTTTCTTCTATTCTAAACTCTATTGATATTTTAATGAATCCTTATTTGAATGTTATAATGTCTAAGAATCCTGCCGAACACATCATAATACTGTAAATTTACGCAATGAATATGTATGCAGTATTCTTTAAAGGAATCATAATTACATCTTAAAAAATCTGTTTTTGTAGAAATTGAGTCGGGCCGAGACTTTTTTCGCTGATTTCTGTATGTGCCGAGCTAAAATAACTTTCTTTCGGTCCGGACCTGAAAATTCCAGTCTATGCAGATCTCTAAGGTCATAAAGTAAGAAATGCATAAAAGTATGGCCGCAAAAAACCCCGTCTAATTTCTTCCGTCAATCGCGGCAAATAATCGTTGATTTCATGAATCGGCCGTTAGAATATATCAGAAAATTTATTGATCGTCGTTTTTAAAATCACAAATTTCGGCAATCGCTCGCGGCAAAAATTCGCAATTTCTGACATCTCTCGTACCAAAAATTCACGAATTTCATTAATCAATCAAATAAAAAAAGATTGCGAATTTTGTCAGTTTGCCATAGTAAAACATTCGACATTAGAAATTTTGTCAATCGGTTGCAAAAAAAAAACGCAAATTTTGTTAATGTATCACAGAAGAAAAATCGCGAATTTCGCCATTTGACCATTGAAAAAACATCGAAATTTCGTCAGTGTATCTCAGAAGAAAAATATCGAATTTTCCAATTGGTCGTTGGAAAAAAAAATCGCGGATTTTATCTTTAAAATAATCACAGATTTTGTCAATTATTTGCGACAAAAAATCATGAATTTCTTTAATCAAAGTCGTGGCAAATGATCGCGGGATTCGTCAGTCGATCGTTCAAAATTATTGTGAAATTTGCCGATCGGTTGTTTATAGAAATCGCGAATTTCGTCTATCAGTCGTGAGAAAAAAATCACGAATTTCGTCAATCGGCGTTGCAAATTTTGTTAATCACCCGAGGCAAAAAGTTGCGAATTTCGCCAGTCAGCCTCAGCAAATTTCGCGAATTTTATCAGTCATCACCAGCGACTAAATGTGGCGAATTTCGACTAGTGTCTCCAGACAGACATCACGTGACCGTACTTTATTCCTGCTCTACCCTTAGCCAATCAAGAGCCAGTACCGAAAGACCAATCAGGTTGCGGCTACATCTGTTTTCTTACACTCGACGATTGTTCGCGGCAAAACCCATGTGGTCTGTTGTTGAATATTTTTACTGTTTCTTATACTCGTTGATTTTTTTATTTTACGTTTATTTTCCTTATGGAAAATATTTCTGATAAAAAACGGCTCTTTTCAGAGCCAACTAATGCATTGCATTTGCCATGCAACTCGGAATATAGCTCAACTGATTCCCGGTTTCTTTGCTCAATATGCAGCAGCGGATTTTCAGCGAAATTCAATTTGAATAAGCATATGAAGAAATTTCATCCTGAAAGCTATATTGAAGAAAAAAAATCGCATAAGTGTGAAACATGCGGTCATTGCTTCGTGCAAAAATCCAGTTTGAATCGTCATATAAAACAGTTCCATTGTTTGAATGCGGAGGAAAAAGAATCGCCAGTTACAGAACCTGCAACCTCCGACTCGCAGTCTGGTAAAGTGATAATTCATCAAACAATCTGCCCTCTATGTGACTGCTTATATGCATCTCTATCTCAGCTACATAAGCATATTAAAGATGCTCATAATGACATACATCTGAATTTCCAAGAACTTAATTTTGATAATGATACAGAATTTCAGCAATGGAAAGTTGAGGAAGAAAGTAAAACTGTTGCATGTTTTATGAAACATTCTGGTAGCCATATTTTCAGCACCTATTCTCTGTCCTATTATTATTGTCATCGTAGTGGATCGTCACAATTTAAAGACAATAGAAGTAGGAGGCTGAAATGTAGTGGTTCGAATAAAATTGAGAAGACGTGCCCTGCTACCATGAAACTAACTACGAGTATTGACGGAAAAATTAAACTTGTATATCAATCTACACATATTGGCCATAGGATGGATATTGGCCGGACTCTTCTTCCTAAAGCTGAAAGAGACAAACTCGCAGCACAGCTACATGAAGGAATACCAAAAACCATTGTTTTAAAACGCATCAGAGAGAGTTACACACCAAGTTCAAGAAAATCGTTTGTTACTCAGAAAGATTTGCATAATATATGCAGAGACTATCATATAGATCAAGACGTAGTTCTTCACAGTGACGATGCAACATCCGTTGATTTGTTAGTACAGTCGATGAGATTAGAAAAAGGAAATCCAATATTGATATATAAACCTGTTGATGAAATATTACCTAATCATCCATGTATTTTGAAAGAAGACTTTCTCTTTGGTATGATGAATGAGGCACAGCTAAAACTTTTCCAGCTATATGCTAAAAATGGTGTCATGATAGACTCAACACATGGCATGACACAATATGGATTTCTCTTATCAACATTAATGGTCAACGATGAAGCTCATGAAGGACTCCCCGTGGCCATTTTATATTCTTCCCGTGAAAATGAAGAAACATATAAAACCTTTTTTGCAGCTATCAAAGAGCGTGCCGGCGATGTAAAAGCATCTGTGTTTATGTCTGATGACGCTCCAGCCCTGTATAATGCTTGGTCAAGCATTTTTGGTGAAACAAAGCAACTTCTGTGTATCTGGCATGTTAAAAGAGCTTTGTTCACCAATGTACAAAGAAAGATTCATGACCAGGTGAAATGTAAAGAAGTAAAAAAGGACCTAACTGAACTTCTTTATGAAACAAACGAGAAAGAATTTTTAAAAAAACTTGATGACTTTATTCACAAGATTATTTCTTGTAAACAAACGGAACAATTTTCTCAGTATTTTTTAGCACAGTATGCAAATCGTACCAAATTATGGGCTGCATGTTACAGAATTGGATGCCGGTTAAATGTCAATATGAAATTGGAAAGGTGGCATAGACAATTGAAGTATGAAGAAGCTGGGGGCAATTTAATAAAAAGATTAGATAGATCTATTAGTTTAGTGCAAAGTGCAGTAACAAAAAAATTGATTGGCAGAGTTATTGCAGTAGAACGCTCAAAATTGACTTCTAGAATGGCTGAAATAAGGAAACGACATGATACCTCTAAGCAATTATTTAGAGGCCAAGTAACAGAAATAGTTCCTTTAAAGCATTGGACTGTTCAATCCAGTCATCCAGAAGAAATGTATGTTAAAATATATAATGTTATGTTCCTGGAAAATTGTGATTGTTCAATTAGGTGCAGTGATTGTCACATTTGTATACATGAATTAGGATGTGAATGCTATGATTATGCGGTGCGGTATATGATATGCAAACACATTCATTTAGTTTGTACGCATTTTTTTATGAAAGAAAATCATATTCATCCTATCTCGTATGCAGATGAAGCAAATGTAGCAGGTAATACATCACATGAGCAGAAATTAGTTGAAAGAAAAGCAGTAGATACTCAACTTGCAAATGTTACTTCGTCTATTGATTTAGAGGAAGAAAAGAGAATTCTAGCTGATGAAATGCTATCCCTCATCCAAAAATCTCATAGCATGGAACAATTAAAAATGCTGAAAGATGGAGTTTCGCATTTAAAGCTGAAGTGGGACATGCTTAGTCAAAATAAAGAAAGGTCCTTGCCTGTAACTGATACAGCTATTTCTTCAGGAAAAATTGTGCCCCAAAGACGATTCATAAATCTTAAAAAAAAATCTGTCAAACGAAAGTTAGAAAACTAAAATTGAATTCTGTAGTTAGAAATTTCATATATATAAAAAAAAATTGCATTTCATTGATGAGAAAAGATTTTTTTCTTTTAATCAGACCTTTTTATAATGTGAGTTACCATGCACAGTTTTATATACCTTTCAATTGAAACATTAAATTAGACTGTTTAATAGCATTCAACTTCATTAATACTGATTTTTTTTTTTTTCAATTCTTGTTACATGGATATTTATTATAATTCTTAGATTATGTTCTTTTTGATATAGTATGTCTTAAAGTATAAAGCTGATTTTTAATTATTAATTTTATGAAAATGCAACTAAACTCTGCTATGTACTATTATTAGTAAGTTTCGACAGTAGTAATCTAATTGTGTTGTTATTTAAGTGAAGTGTCTAAATTTAGATTATCCTTGCAAATTGGATTATTAATAAGTTATTCAGAATATCAGAATGTTACTTTTTATAAATCTGACATTAATCATGCGATTGAAAAAAAAAGCAAAATAAAAATTAATTTTTTTAATTTATCTTATCTGTTTAAAAATAATATTTTACGTTTAATTTTAAAAAGTAAGTTATAATATTGTGTAGAATTTATACAAAAAGCTATCTATATAAAAGTTTTTTTTTTTATGTAGCTTATGGAAAATAGCTATGGTTTTTGGAATTATATAAAGCTGAAATTTTAAAACTTAAAATCCAAAATAATTACTGAAGATTGTATTTTATAAGCAATAAGTACATAAATTTTCATGCTTGCAAAAGCCATTGTTTTTGTTATGCTATTAAAACTATAAATTTGTGTTTACCTACATATTATGTTGGGTCAGATGAAAGTTATAGGCATTTTTTTATATATATATATTTTTTAAATAAATGAGCTCATTTTACTTTTTTTTTTCACTGTTATTTATTTTATTATTATTATTTTGAGTTTGTGACCAACTTTCATTCACATGAAACCTGAAAAAATGCTTACTTTTGGAAACCTTGTTTACACATAGCTGCAGCATGGTTAACACATGGTTGTGAGAACCTTTCACTAGTTTTTTTGTGTGTTTAAGAAAAAATGGTATGTTTTACTTTAAATCAGCAGAAAAATTTCTTATGTGCAGATTGATACAAAAAGGTCAGAATTATATTACTTCTAATTGTAGATAAATATAATTTCTTTTTCTAAGATTGAGGAAAGTTATGCAGTTAGGCTTAGCACAATGTTAATTCTAATTTTTAACTCTATACATCTTAATTTTAAAACAAGCTGCAAATTTTATTATTTTTATAAATTTATGTAACCTTAATGCAACATCATGGCTGCATGAAAAGTTATTTTTAGTTTGCTGAATCATTATTTATTTGAGTTTAAAATACTATACTAAAGTATATTTGTTTTCTAATTTATTTTCCATTGGTATCAATTTGCAAATCATTTGCTATTTACTGACATAAAGTTTTATTATTTTGATTTGAGAATGTTATAAGACCACATGAGTTACTAGTGCTCCTGTCTATATAAGCAAAATTCATTGGTTGAAATATCTGATATTTAATTTAGCAAAAACTATCATTTATAAAGTAAAATCTTGACAGTAAATGAACTCTTTTTTTTTTTTTTTTCTTTTTTTGTCACTTATTTACTTTATTATTATTTTGAGTTTGTGACCAACTTTTATTCACATGAGACCTGAAAAAATGCTTACTTTTGTAAACCTTGTTTACACATAGCTGCAACATGGTCAACACATGGTTGTGAGAACCTTTCACTAATTTTTTTTGTGTATTTAAGAAAAAATGGTATGTTTTACTTTAAATCAGCAGAAAAATTTCTTATGTGCAGATTGATACAAAAAGGTCAGAATTATATTACTTCTAACTGTAAATATATATACAATTTCTTTTTCTAAGATTGCAGTTAGGCTTAGCTCTATGCTGAATAATAATTCTAATTTTTAACTAATACATCTTCTTAATTTTAAAACTAACTGATATTTTATTATATTTATAAATTTACGCAACCTTAATGCTCAGCTTCATGAAAAGTTGTTTTTAACTTGCTGAATCATTTATATGAGTTTAAAATACTATATTAGAATATGTTTGTTTTCTAATCTATTTTTAATATATTAAAAAAAATATGTACCATTTATCAAGCAAAATCTTGAAGAAAATGTAAAATATTGTGTTAGGTCAGATCAGGGAAAGTGATAATCTGAAATATACCCATTTTTTGATCACAATAAATTAACTTGTGGCTTTTTTTTCTTCCATATATATATATTTTTTTTCCAAGTTAGTGATAAATTTCAATTGAGATACCTACTATGTAAAGTATATTGCTAAATAATAATTAGTAAAAAATATGTTTCCAGAATTATATGATAAGAAGACTGTGGAAATCAAATTACTATTTATTTATTTCATTATGAAACTGTAAGAAAATGTAAGTCAATGTTTTGAATATACATTTTGAAGCATTTACTTCATTATGCTGTAAATTTTACTAAAATAATTGCTAAAAATATAAATATCTTCACAATGACGGAAAATGGTAGATGTAAATTATGCCTGTTTTAAATTAAAACTGCAAGTATTTTTTCTGACATTATATAAATAATAATAATAAAATTAATCAATGTGATGTTTATATCACTTACTAAAAGTCATATATATTATTTAAAGCTTATTTGTTTTGGGACTTTTCAATAAAAACAATGTTTTACATCCACCTGATTCTTGGTATTAAAATACATGTCTGACCATCAATTATGGATATTGATTTTCTTATTTTAGCCACATCATAAATTTGCTGTAAAATTTATATTTCTCTTGTTTTATAATGCAAATTAAATAAAATTATTTGTTAATTTATTGTTTGATTCTTCAATAATCTTGTATTTTGATACATACGTTTTTTAAATTGCTAGTTATTATGCATGAGAAAAAATATACATCCTCCTTTTCCAATTTTACTTTAAACTGTCATATTATTGTTGAGAAAATGACTTTTAATTTATAATACTGTGAGCTACCACACAGATTTATTGATTTGAAATAAAAATTTGAATGAGCCAAACACTAATATAACACAATCAACGATTTAGAGTCTCATTTTCTGCACGAAAAGATACACATCCATCAGCCACATGAGTGCTAGTTTCGCCACTAAATTCCTAACAATTCTGTCTCTTGCCAAAAAAAAAAAAGAGAGCTTCATTTGATAAAGGATTAATTTTTGCTACTATTCCAGTATAGAAGTGTTAAGACCTTTAACTCCCCCCCCCCCCAAAAAAAAAATAAAAAAAAAGGTTGGTGCAGATGCCAAATGACATAAACAACTATAAAAAAATTAAAACAAATCTGATTAGCAAAGCTGATGACCAATCTTTTTTTTTATTATTAAATTTGTAAATATCAAAATTTTACTAATAATACATATGTATTTTTAAATACAATTATTCTGCCTATATAAAAGTGAATAGTTTCTTCATATTAAAAAAATGTAAAAAAAAAAAATGCTTATATATGTAAAAGAGTGAATAGATTGCCAGAAAATATATTTCTAATTTTTTTTTTTATCTCGCCAAGACCATTTTGGCTATTTTACCAAGGCTCCTATACTGGAAAAGTACCGATTTTTTTATCAGTCAAGTTTTACATAAACATCCAAATCCAAAGTTGCTATTTTGATGCATCTGATGGTAAATGAAAAATCTACTATATTTAAAAAATACAAATGATTTCAAATATTATTAAAGTGATCATAATTGTTATCCAACTTTTATTAATTTAGTATTTATTATTTTTTTTTAGTTTACACATATATTTTTCAGTTTTTATTTTTTGTTATTAAATTGTTAAATTTCTCAAAGTACAATCAGTAAAAAAAAAAAAAAAAAAAAAAAAATATATATATAAAACTAGTTGTTGGAGGCCACCGTAATACTTTCCCATCATGAATATGCATAACATAATATATGAAAACATATGTAAACAATTTATAAAATGCATTACAATTCCAAAACAAACGTATATTTAAGTATTTTTAACACATCATCATGCTCTATTAATGAATTGCTGATGAACCAATTTTGATAAATTGTATGAAACGCCAAACTATTCAAGTAGCATTGAATTGCATAAAAGAAACATCCTCATAACTCTAAAAAAAATTATATTCACTAACGGTTTCTTGCATCGAATTAAGTGTTTCATTTCCAATTAAAAGATATCTTTGAATTGAAATTTGAATGAAATACAGGGTCATGAAAAATCAAAGAATGCGAAAAACAGGATTAGAAATATCTCAACAACTAATAATCCGATCGACTTCGTTTTTTATGCAAGATTTGTGTTAATTTATTGCCTTTTACATCCACTCCTTAAGATAAAAAAATTCGAAAATTTTTATATACATTTCATCAGAACGAATTTTTCGAGAGTCCGAAAAAATAGTTCCGGATAATCAAGGTTACTGATATTAAATAGGCTTCGTCCCATTCTTACATACTAAGCACATACAAAATTTCAAGTCTCTAACTCAAGTTGTTCAAGAGATAGTGGTTACAGACAGACAGACGGCGAAATTTTTTTTCTAAAAATATGTTTTTCGGAATCTCCAGTGTCCAAAACGTGTAAATCCGTCAAAATTGTTTTTTCAATTTTCAAAACAATTGCAAGACTTACCCCATACTACATATGATGGGTAAGTAATAGAAACATCACATTTTCAAAGTGTCATATCTTGTCATTAGTCAGGCTGCTACCACATCATGAACAAACGCAAGACTATTTTTTCACTTACTTTTTCCTGTTAAAGTGTGTACTTTAATCTAACGAAAAAAAAGTTTCACATTTTTGTAGTGCACAAGTTTATGCAAGTGCATAAGTTTAAAGATTTATTAACTATAATTAATAATAACTTGAAGCTCGCATTAACCCTTTCCGGCACAGGTGAATTCTGTTAGTAAAATGAGAAATTAAACTGACAATGGAAATTAGAAAACATTTTTTGAGAAATTTAAAACCTTCTTAATAATAAACTTTCACTGAAAAAGTTTTTAAAAATATTATTAGTGCCTTTTGCAATTAAAATTAGGTATTGCAGACAGGACACAATCTGCCAGAAAGGGTTAAGGCTGATGGAAAGATACAATATTCAGACATGCTACTTTAGAGGTCTGCACGGGCCGAAATTTCCAGGCCCGGCCCGAAAGTTAAAATTTCGGCACGGGCCCGGCCCGGCCTGAAAGTTAAAATTTCGGTCCGGTCCGGAAAAATTTTTAAATTTCGGCCCGAACCCGGCCTGGCTCGAGTGAATTTCTACAGAACATTGATCTTTTATCTTATGAAAGAGTTCTGACCAAAAAAAATTATTAGTCTTTTTTTTTTTTTTTCCATGTTTATAATCTCCATTTATGCAGAAATGCTGTAGGCTGCGATATTTATGCTTTTAAATGAATCTTTGTTGTATGTAATTGCTAGGCCCGGCCCGGCCCGAAAGGATTAGTGACTAGGCCCGGCCCGAGTCTTCAGAAGTAAGGCCCGTGCCCGGCCTGGCCCGAATGCCATCATTGGAAATCGGCCCGCGGGCCGGGCCGGGCTCGGCCCATGCAGACCTCTATGCTACTTTTCTGCGGAAATGCGGAATTCCGCTTTTTCGGCTGTGAATTTTATTATTCCTGTGATCGATGCAGATATGCATTAAAATTTTTTGTCATTTTTAACGGAGAGGGGGGAAGCGTAACGGAAGAAATAAACAAAAACGGGAGCACAAAGAGTGCCAAATTAAGCAAATTTCTTCGAAGGATTGCAGGAAAATGCACAAATTTCCCCAAAGGATCTCAAAATAAAAACTAAATTCATCAAACTGTCGTAGAAAAAAAACTATTTTCGTGAACAGGTCACAGAAAAATACTCTAATTTTATCGAAAGATCGTGGAAAAATCTGCGAATTTTATCAAAATTATCTTATTTTTATTTTTTGTTTATCGCTTTAAGTTTTTATACAATTAATTATTTAAATTTTGAAAAATCATCATTTTTTGACTTGCATAAACATTTTGAATTTCTCAAGTTCTATCAAACATAGAAAATTTTATGACCACTCATTTCAAAGAGGAATTTATAAGGTTTAATTTGATATGCAAGTTGACTATGTATAGTTAAAATAAATAAAAGTTTAATTCTTTTTAAATTTTAAAATTTTTTGGATAGTCATTTTTAAAAAAATTGAAAAAATTGTATGTTTGTTGTAATATTATAAGCTTTAAATTCTGAAATTTTTAGAGTGGGATCTCAATGGGATCAGGAGTTATTAAATAAAAACAAACATTACCATTAAAATAGCAGTTTAATTCTGTCTATTTTGTTATTTATTTATTTGTATGGTAATTTTCAGCTTTTATTTCATAACTCCTGATCCCATTGAGATCCCACTCTAAAAATTTCAGAATTTAAAGCTTATAATATTACAACAAACATAAAAAAATTTTCAAAAATTTTAAAAATGACTATCTAAAAATTTTTCATATTTTAAAAAATTTATTTAAATTTTACATAGTCGACTTGCACATCAAATTAAACCTTATAAATTCCTCTTTGAAATGAGTGGTCATAAAATTTTCTATGTTTGATAGAACTTGAGAAATTCAAAATTGAAAATATTTATCCAAGTCAAAAAATGATGATTTTTCAAAATTTAAATAATTAATTGTATAAAAATTTAAAGCGATAAACAAAAAATAAAAGTATGCTCTAATTTATATCATCATAGAGAATGATCCCTAGTAGTTTCACTGAAATCGGAAATGGTCAGGTTGAATATTGAATTTTTTTCGTTGATTTGAGATGGAATGACCCTACTATATACTATTATATAGTGCTGTATATTCTAACTACCCAATCAAATTGTTTGAAATTTAAAATTTCATGAAAATCAGATGTATAGTTTAATTACAGGGATAATCAAAAGTATTCCGTTACATTACATTTCATGGGAAAATAGTTTCAAGTGCAATTTTATTGATGTTACGCTTTTTTGAACATCATAAAATTGATATGCTTCTATGAAATACATCGTAAAATATACATTGTGAGCAATCTGTGGTTCAAAGAGTATTTTTTAAGAATTTACAAAGCCACTCAAAAGTATTCCATTACGTAATGGTATAGGGTCGAAACACTGAGGCACATTTTAATTATATGAAACTATTTCACATTGTATGAAACTGATCTGCGTAGTTTGATCCAAAAAAAAGTTTACAAGCAGAAGCATTTGAAACGTAATAATTGTGGAGCGAATATTTCCACCCAGGGTGGTTGACAGATGGCACTAGTTGTCCTACAGCGGTTCTACGAGTAAGTAGCGTCAGTATGCAGACACTTAAGAGCGACAGTAATGGCATGACATCTAGAAAAGTGGTCTCGCATAGAGGTGCGAACCATAATTAGATTCTTATGGGCCAAGAATGTGGCCGCATCCGAAATTCACACTCATTCTTCTGCATCACAATGCCAGGCCCCCATACAGCTCGCCAGACTCAGGAATTGCTGCAAAGGTTCAAGTGGGAGGTCTGGAATCACCCCACATACAGCCCCGATTCCTTGAAAACCATAAATTTAAAAAAAAAAAAATTAAAAACACGAAATCACAATTTTTGACATGGACATCAAGTATCCTATGCAGAAACACACACATAAATTTTATTTTTTTTTTATTATGTTTTGAATTATGAAAATTCCCTAGATTAAGCCCCGTACGAAAGGAAATTCTGGCTACGGGCCTTGACAATAGAACACTAAAAATATGCACACCTTAAGCTAATGCAGATTCACGTAACAGAAATATTTATTTGCCATTGGATTTCTAAAATAAATAATCCCCCCCCCCCCAAAAAAAAAAGTTTCCTAAAAAAGCGCCAAATTATACCTTAAGTTTGTACAATGTAAAACCAAACATACCCAATCTTCCTTGAAGATGACTTCCTTAAATATTGATTTTTGAGGTAGCATTTCTCTGTCATATAACGTAAATTTCATTCTCTTCCCTCCCCCCCCCCAGACAATTGAAAGCAAAGAGAATTTTTTGCCATTTAATTCTTGAATTGCATTTTTTCCATGGCAGACCATGTGACACAAAAAGGGATAAATTTTTATACTAAGATATAATAATCCCAGTGCAAGGTTTTTTTAACTATTGATTTTACAAATTTGGTTATTTCACATCTGGATGTTATTTCATACAGATTCATAAAATCTAAATTTTAAAATTCAGCCACAACTTTCTGGTTTATGAAAAAATAGATTTTTAAACTGATTAAAGAGTTGCTTTTTCGCACAGATAATTGATGTGAATGTGTTAAAATTAGGATAATTACAGAATCAATCGCTTTTAAACTTTGACATAGTTTATAAGAATTTTATAAATTTAGTGATAGTTGGTATTTGGTGGTGGGAAGGGAAGTTCTCTTTTGATCAGTTCTTTATTGCACTTTGAAGAGGAAAATCAGTTGTGAAGTAGATGATCAAACCAACTGTGTGATGATTAGAATTTCAAGAAGGATTATATGCATTGGCGAAAATATTAAATAAGACTAATTAACTTACTGTTATTTTTAAATGAATAAATAACCTTTAAATTTACTTACCTGTTTTCTTTCTTGTACTTACTTGTTTATATATAATTTTTTTTGGTTGTAAATATAACAAAACCAGGGGGAATTCCCCGAGTGAATGGTCAGACAATATGTCAGGCGCTACCCACTCTAGAAATTCTCCAGGCTCTTGCATTTATTTACATATATTAAATTTTATATTTACAATCAGGTTGCTTTTTGTACAATCTCTGCAAATATTTTTTTGTGATCTAATGCTAATTCAAACAAGTTATTTTTTACTCTATCTGCTAGGACATCATACTTCGACAAACACCTTGCTTCAGACTTCAAATTGGCACTGCAAGTTTGTCATGTGATCCACATTATATGCAATATCCCCAGAGCCTGCACATTACACGATAACAATAAACCCACTTGACTAATACAACGCAGCAACGTATAAACAGCAATTTCTAAAGTGGGAATGGTGCTTTTAAAAAATTAAAACGCTCTCTCTTGGTTTTTTTCTTACGTCCAATAAGAAAACATTTCACAAAATACAAGTGTCCAATCAGAAAATGCCTTAAAAAAAAGTTTTAAAAAGCAAAAATTTCAAAACTGAACTCTCCTTAGGGTTGCCACATGGAACAAAGAATATAAACCGGGAAGGAAAACGAAGCCTCTTTCCCCTTAGGAGCAGGGTGATCGTCGATGCCACCGGATTTCTGTGAGGTTCACCCATATCCCAGCATTCCCTGAGGAATGGCAACTGTTTGGCGCATTTATCGCTTATTTGGCCAGAGACGGGTGGGTGCTGATTTCTATGGCGGCGAGAGGTAAAACACATGGCAAGTTATCGCCAATCGAAAAAAAATTGCCAAGGTTGCCGGCAGTTCAGGGTCACACTTGTCCCAGAATTCTCGGCTCGCCTCCGTTGACCGGTTTTCCTTCCCGATTTATATTCTTTGTTCCATGGGTTGCCATATTGAAAATGCAAGAGGAGAAATACAAAATACCAGGGATGCCACACCAGCGCATTTATCGCACCAAAAAAAAGTCGCCTTGGCGAAGGAGAGTAAACTTCAATTCACCTCAAATTTCTAAAAAACAAAACAAAAAAGGTTCACAATACAAATAACCAAAATCGGTACTTTCGTATTTTCTTTCTTTCTTTTTTTTTTTTTTTTTGTTAGATTTTTCCTTTTTGAAGTTTAATCGCTGTATTTATCAAAATTGTTTCAGCCTAAAGTGGCTATGATTGACCACAGTTGTTGTAATTTTTTATCATCCTTTAAAAATGCAAACATGTCATTTTGACGGGCTATCTTCTAGTATGGAATAATAATACTAATGATTAGTGAAACATTTACATACAACAAACACAGGTTCATTAAAACTGTAAATATCGCAGCCTACAACACTTCTGCATAAATGGAGATTATAAACATTAAAAAAAAGACTGAGATAAGTTTTTTTGGTCTGTACGCTTCCATAAGAATAAAGATCAATGTTCTGTAGAAATTCACTCGGGCTGGGCTGGGTTCGGCTCAAATTTTTAACTTCTTTTTGTGCAGGCCTGAGCTCGGGCCAGGCCGAAATTTTAACTTTCGGATAGGGCCGGGCTCAGGCTGAAAGGAGATATTAAATGAAACCCTCTGTGCGATTTGCACTCACACTTATCCACTTTTTTGGGGGGAGGGGCAGCAATTAATTGATGAAATTTACATTTTATTTAATTATTTTTTTTTTACAGCAAGTTATTGGAATTTACAATTTTTATGAATAAATGATTGAGAAATTTCATGATCCTTTCAACAACCAATTGTCAAAATCTGCAAGATTTTGTTTTAACTGATTTCAGAAAAAAAAAAAAAAAAGATTTTTTGCATCTTTGATTGAAGATATGTACGACAGTTTGCTATGAGTAAATGGCATTTTTATCAATGGCAGATTCGTACATTTCACGATTATTACAATCAGTTGGTGAAAGAGAGATTTTTAATTCATCGTCCTAAAGAAATCGGTGTTCTTTTGTCAGCACTAACTGAAGAATTTTTTTTAAAACCATATTTCATTAACTATTTTTTATTGGTGATCTATTAAAAAAATTTGCAATTTTTTTTCACATAATCTATAATTTTTCTTTTGAGATATATTGAGAAAAATAATTTTTCTCACTTGAATGACAAAGTTACCAATGCTACAACAAATCGAATAAGCTAATAATTTTTCTTTTGCATAGGACTGATAAAATTGGCGATTCTGTACATAAGCTACAAGTGATTAACGAAATTCATGATTCTTTACATTATAGATTGATAATATATATGTATATATATTCAAAGAAAAATTACATTTGGATTAAAGAACCTCACACCCTAAATAAAAAAATAATCATACAGTGCGGAAAAATATAGGAGCACTTCTAGGCCTGTATTTTTAACATTCCTCGAAGGGCCCTCTTAAAAAAAAGGGAGAAGGGGTTAACTTCCCTTTATTTTTGTATAGCACTCTGTATTTTTATTTTCATTTGCCCTGTCTTTTTAATATACCTTTCCATGGAGAGACCTTAAAACAAAAGGAGGTGTGCAATTTCATTCTATCATTTTTGAGGATACTTTCTATTTTTTTTTTTTTTTTAACACGACATTTCTTGACGAGCCAATCGTGGAAATAAAAAAGGTATATAAAAGTTGGAATTTATTAGGAGCATTTGCCTAATTATTACACATGGCTAAAAATTCTATAACATGTTTTCAGTTTATTGACATAAAATCAGGGGTAGGGAATTTTTCAAAAATCTTACCAGCCAAGGATTTATTTCGCCAGCCTGCAATTTGCAACACATATGCAGTCAAAAATAGTTATGACAAAATCACACACAATTACAGACAAAATTACTATTACTACAATGCAATTTCTTAATTCTTATATTTTTTTTCCATAATATTAAGAAATATATATAACAGAGGTAAGCTTATAATGCAAGATAAAGCTTAGTACCATATTCAGTGTTCTCGCTGACTTTTGACCAACGTTAGTAATTTGGCTAATTAAAAATAAAAAACATTCGCCAAACGAAAAAAATATTAGGAAAATAGATTGGTCGTGTAGCACAAAAATATAAATATATATATCTTTATTTTAATTTACCCCCCTTTTTTTCTATATAGTTTTTATAACTGTGACAGCGATTATTATTAATCTTATTTCAACTATTCGCTACAAATATAAAAAATATGTATATATTAAATATATGTATATATGCATATGTATGAAAAACGAAAAAAAAAAAGCAAAAAATGAGCACTAGCAATTTGGCGAATCTAATCGCTTGTTTACTTGCCAAATGAAAAATTTAGTCGCAATTTGGCGCATTGGCGAGAACACTGACCATATTTACACTGTAATAACTTGGAAATTTAAAGTATCTAGATTAAAAAAGTGCCTGATAAGTCTCTTTTGCCAACAGTTTTTCAAAATGTAAATATCCACTCACCACTGGCGAACAAAATGATGCATGTTCCCCACACCTGCAAACAAAAAAATGCAGTAGACACCGCAAACCTTGGGACCAGACATTGTGCAGATTTTAGGATTTTTGGTTTTGTTTACATTTTTTAAACAGTAATTTGAATGTAATTAATAATGCAATCAAAATTATAATGGATGCTCGCAATGTAGTAAAATATTAAAATAAGTAATAAAATAATAAACGTTTAGATAATTTTATAAAATGATTATATTATTAAAAGCAAAGGTCAAGTAAATAATCAATAATGTATAATTAACACATTCATTATAAAGATGAGATGCCATTTTCCTAAATTATTCAATGAAACTCTCCTTGAAAGTGCACAACTATTTCACATCAAAATCAAAAAAGAAGGAAGTTTTATTTCAAGTTTAGTAAGACTTAAAATTAATAAAAAAGTGGATTAATGGCACAAATACATCAGGCAAAAAGATTGATTATTAGTAAAATCAGTTAATATCTTGAATTTTTCAATAAACTCATTCTTCTTTCATGAAATAGCCTGAATTCAGTAGTATTAACGAAAATTACAGTTTAATATATGAATAGAATTTATATAAAAATGTCAAATTATGTCCCTATATTTAAACTGAAAATTTCATTGTTTACATCTGTAAATTATGTGCAGATTTATGGTAGTCTGATGTATTTAAAAAACTAATTGATAAATCATTAAAATTCTAAAACATGTCATTCAATTCATTAATTAAATCAATACTTTTATAAATATTAATTTCATTTCAATCAAAATTTAAAACCTTTTGCAGCACAATTTTCTAAAAAAAGTCCTTGTCTTACAACAGAACAAAAAAGTTATATTTCTTACTTTCTATAAATTAATCTTAGATTATTTTCTAATGTTACTAACCTTATAGGTATTTGTTCGTTATTCTTCTGAAACTATTTCTTTAAAACAATTTAACTAGAAATAAGTTTAATAAATTAGAAAACTAGATTTAAAATGGCATAATGAAAATAGTCATTTATACACATGGTCAAATAATGATAAACAAACACTTTTGAATTTATTAATAAAATAATTTGTTTGTGAAAGTAAGAACACTAACTGCTGTAAACAAATGTTTTCTTTTTCTCATTTACCAATCAAAATAGCATTAAAAAAGTTATTATTTTACATTTTTAGAAAAAAAAGTGTGCTAATTTTAGGCTTATCTAAAGAATTACATTCACCATTTTTTTTTTCTAAATAATCTTACCAATTTGCTGTTGTATCAATTGATACTTTCTTACTTTAAAACTCTTTTTACACATAAGCTGATTAAAAAATATATAAATCATAAATATTATAGATTTAGTGAATAAATGGTACATTTGAAAAAAAGAATAAAGAATACACATGGTCTGTGTATAATAACAGTAAACAAACATTACTAAAATTAATTTAGTTGATATCTTGATTTGGGTATGAAAGGAAAACTATTTATTGCAAGTAAATGATAAATTTCTTCGAATTCATCATTCAAATAGAATGAATCTTTTATTTATAATAAAATTAATATTAAGATTTTCAGGAAAAAATGGTACTTTTGGGCTTACAGAAAAAAAAAAAGGAAAAATCTATGTTTCTTATATTTAAAATCTAACAAATAAATAATAAAGTGTAGTTATATTAGAAACTAAAGCTACTTTGTTAATATAAGCTGATTAAAAATTAATTTTCAATAAATAAATTAGAATATTATAGATTTAATTTACGATACATTGAGAAAAAGCATTCACACACATGGTTAGTTTACATTATAAGGGTAAACAAACATCTAAATTTATATATGAAATGTTCCTTAAGGTAAGAAAAAGATTATTATAAATAAATGAACTTTCTTCTCATCTTTCCAATAGAAGGGAATATTTAATAAAGATTAATAATTTTTAATAAGAAAAGTAAGAAAGAATTAGATTTGCCTCACATTAAATGCATGTTAAATCACTGTAACAATATTAACTATGCACACCCATATTATTAGGCAATAATACCCCAATAAATAATTTAATTGTTCAATAAAAATAAATATAAAAATGGGCAGAAAAAAACTATGCTTACCAAACTTGAAATTTCTTTACTTTGATTGTGGATCCATTTCTTTACAATTCTTGTTTGGCTAGCAAGTAATCACTTTCAAAGCAGAAGAAGAAATATCACTTGCTGCTTTAAAACTGACACCAACTGGCCAATTAATTAATTACTGGAATTTTCATTTATACCATCATTTCATACAAGTCCGTCCAACATAAACAAATAAATTCGCCGCGTTTCGCGATGTACATAAATTAAAATTACAAAACTAAAAATAACTGGCAATGGATTTATATTTCTGTCGTTTAATTTATTACAGCAATGAATATTTTAAACAGTAAAATTAAATTATTCAAATAAATACTTTAAATATCTGTAAATTAACGCATGTGTAGTCTTGAGCTACGCTTGTTTATGAAATGAACTTTATTCCTATGACGTCATGCTACTGCAGCAACATGATTGGTTTTTTTATACTGGCTCCTGATTGGCAGGAATAATGTACGGTCACGTGATGTCTGTCTGGAGACACTAGTCGAATTTCGTCATTTCTGCGGCAAAGGTAGCGAATGCTTGCACAGAAATAGTGAACAATGACATATTTTATAATTGCTACTTTTACGACTTTAATCGTCACAAAGCAAATTGGGGACAGCTAATTTTCACCTTTTTTCCCGAAGGTTAATTGTCATGTGTTTGATCAAAATCTCACGAGTACGTATTGTATAATAGAAAGTGAGTGTGATCAAGATAGAATGCTTTCTCTCCCTAAGAATTTGAATTAACTCTTTGTTGGTAGATTCTACAAAGAAAGCTTGTTTATGCTGAACAGAGCCCGACAATTAATATTTTGATCCCTGACTGCAGAAAATATTTTGGATTCTAATCAGAAATTATCATTTTTATTTTTTTATTGAAAATGAGAGTTGTATGAATGTATAACTATGTATTGCTAAATTAATATTTAGAATTTTTTTTAACTTCATGTAAATTTACATGAAAATGAAAGACCGCCAATCATTGTGAACTGAGGTTATATAAATTTGGCGCCCCTCAATTTCCACGGCGGTGCGACCGCCCCCTCCCCCCCCCCCTCCACTTCGCACTGCTCCAAACTGAATAACATTTCTCAACATATTTCGGCTTGGAGTGGAGCGCCTTCAAAATCGGAGCCATACCCGCCCTCCTCCCCCCCCCCATATTCTGGCCTTAATCTTAAAAATAATTTCTATTTACAACACATTTCAAGATGTTTCGTGTTCCGTAAGACAAAACATCATGAAAATTTAAGTCCGCCCCTCTTCTTAAAAAAATTCCCGGATTCTTCTAAAAATTATACTGTGTTCTCACTCTGCATATAATCATAAAAGCGTTAAAAATATTTTCAATATAAAATATTTTCAATATTACATTTCAAAATTTATTTAATTATAAATAAATTATTACGATTATTTAAAAAAGTTTCTGACGTATTCGTTACTTTCTTGTTACAGTAAGTAATCAATCATCTGATTCTAAATGTTCATTCCCCACCTGAAATTTAACTTTCCATACCCTATTTGTTATTGTTTTGTAATAAATAGTACATATTTTTCTATAAATCTTCTCTTCTTGATCCGATCCTGATTCGGGCAAAACTCCTGTGTTCTGACCAATCAGATTATGAGTAAAAAATATGTGAGTATAACTCACTGAGCTCCATAATCTAGGGGGCGCTGGTATAAGAAGCATTTCTAGATCTAGTTTATAATATCCTCAATAGATGTCACTCATAGTCAAATACATCTTTTCATATTATAGACCGAATTCTCAGTGTCAACATAAACAAAAACCCGCCTAACCGGAACCACAGGTACTACTTCCGGTTCATTGGAAATCATTGGTAAACGTTCCATTTCTTTCTTTTCTTCAAACGAATTTGGAATCAGTTTGCATCTTCAATGTTTTTTTTTATGTTTTTCTTTAAAACTATGAAATCTTTAAAAAGTGAGTCTATAACATTTTTTTTACGCAATATTGTTTAAATAAATATTTATTTTCGTCCTTTTGGCAGAATGGGTGCCATAAATGAAGGTTTATCGCGTTTTTTTGGCGACCGTGAAAGTGTTTAATTCCTTCTACGATATAGCAGTATGTGTTTGTTTACTTTTTATACCGTGAATTAATAATTTATATTTGATGATTCAAAATTATTTGCAAATAGCCAGTAAAAATAAAAAGAATAAACGTTACTTGGCTGTTCATAAAAATCAATTTGTAAATATATATATGGCGTTTATTCATCTTTTTATTTTAAATATTACAAATTCCTTTCGTTTTGTTTTTATACTTTAAAATTATATCAGATTTTTAAAACAATGGATGAGGTTGTTTTCAGTGCTTTTTTAAACATTTTATGAAAAATAAATGCTTCATAAACTTCTAATTTTGTGATTACATGTGTAACTTTTATTAATTTAAAAAAATCTACAATTATTTTGTAAATTACGATGTACCATATTATTTTTTAGAAACATTTTTAAACAGAAATTTTAATTAAGATTCTAGCTTCCTAGCACCGGTAATATTGTTGTGGAAACACTTAAAATATTAGCATCTGATTTAAAAATTATATAAGTTTGAATTGGTTTATTTTGTATTTTTTTTTATTTATTTTATATGAAGCTTGTACCTATCTACAAGTGGTTGTACGGAGAGAAATTACTTAAAGTACATGATATCTTCTATAATTGTGTCCCCTACAAATATCTACATTTCAATGTATGTTAACTATTCTACAGTTTATTTATGTAGCAAGAATGGAATTTTTATTGAATATAGGTATTTGTTTACTTTCTTGTAAATCACAAAGCTAGAATTCATAAAAATAACGCAGAGTTGTGCATGTGACTTATTGAAACTAATGATTATGATTTAAAACATACTCAGGCAGTAAAATTCAACTTGACACTTTTTTTTGAGGAAATAGATCTTTATTTAGTGAGAAAATTAAAACAACAATTCAAAATAGTGATCCCCCTAAACCACACTTTAAAGCTGTAGACTAGTACTCTCTTAATATCGATCAAATACATCATAGGTTTTTTTTTTTTTATATATGTGAGATATGATGTGAGATACCTACACCTAATTTTTCTATCCGTCTATTGTACAAAAAATTTGCCCATGCTACAGTATTTTTAAATCTGTAGGTATGCCTGTAAGCTTGCAAAACTTTTAGAACTTCTTTACTTTTCTAGAAAAACATAACATAAAAATTGTAATTTTTTTTTAACTATTCAAAAAATCCTTTGAAATTAATATATCATGAAATTGCATGTTTACGTTATTGATGTATTGAAGTGAAATTTTCAAATTTTCTGTATATTATATTTCTTTTTTTAACAGATTGCAGAATATATTTTGGAATTATCTTTGAAACTAAAGAAGATGTATTGATTGAACATGAACAGCCAATAAAGATTTTTTTAAACTGCTGAAGATGATGACAGAAAGAAAAAAAAATTCAAGAGAATGTCCTTGCTGCTCGGTGTTTTTTTAATTAATCGCCTATGCAGTAAGGAACTTCCCTTAGACAAACATCTGGTGCTTAAGTCTCCTTGCTGAAAATTAGCATAGGAATATTATCGCTGAAGTTGAGACACCATACAATGACAAATGCGTCATAAGCTTTTTTTCACTGTTAGTAGAATATTTCAGGTATTTTTTCTCCAGGTTTACTTTTGATTCACAATTGATCTTTTTTAATTTCGTTTTATTTATCATTATTTTAATATATGTAAAATTTTTTAACTATATAGCATATAATTTTTTTATTTATAAAAACAGCTATCTAAAAGTTGCATACAATGTTTAATAAAGTTTCATTTTAAATACTTTACAAATCATGTAAAACACAAAAGACTTACTGTGTATAAAAGTACCCTCAATAATTTTCTCTGATTTATTATTAATCGGAGATGTGGTGGAGGGTATACGGAGGTATATGCCATATACCCAGAGTTGTATAATATAGACGCACGCACGAACGCCGTGCGCAGAAAATTTTATGAAGTTTGCAGAAAATTTTAAGAACGAAGCAATTTTTATTTTTGTAACTTTTTTAGTACCAAAAAATTAAAATATTTCCTCAATTTTATGAAACGAATAATTATTTACTGTTAACGCAAATGTCGTCAAAACACCTCGAAAAAAACCGCGAATTTCAACAAAGAATCGCATAAAAACATGCATTTCGACAAAGAATCGCGTAAAAACATGCATTTCGACAAAGAATCGCGTAAAAACATGCATTTCGACAAAGAATCGCGTACAAAAAAGTACATTTTAACAAAGAATCGTGTAAAAAAATCAACATTTTGACAAAATCCCACGTGAAAACCGTAAATTTCGTAGAAAGGCTGAGTAAAAAATGCGAATTTCGTCCAAAGACCGAGCTAAAAACCTAAATTCCATCCATGAATCGCATAAAAAACGCGAATTTCTGCATGAGTCTAGTAAAAAACACAAATTACGTCCATGAATCGCGTAAAAAACGCAAATTACATCCATCAATCGCGTAATAAATGCGAGTTACGTCCAAGAATCGCGTAAAAAATGCGACTTATGTCCATGAATTGCGTAAAAAACGCAAATTACGTCCATCAATTGCTCAAAAGACGCGAATTACGTCCATAAATCGTGTAAAAAAATGCGAATTACGTCCATAAATCGTGTAAAAAACACGAATTACGTCCATAAATCGTGTAAAAATACGCGAATTACATTAATAAATTGCATAAAAACGCCAATTACGTTCATAAATCGTGAAAAAAGCGCGAATTTCGTTCATAAATCTAATAAAAACGTGAATTACGTCTATAAATTGCATAAAAACGCGAATTACATCTATAAATCGCTCAAAAAACGCAAATTACGTTTACAAATCGCAGGAAAAACGCGAATTACGTTCATAAATCGCTCAAGAAACCCAATTACGTTTACAAATCGCAGGAAAAACGCGAATTACGTTCATAAATCGCTCAAGAAACCCAATTTCGTCGGCAAAAAGCTTTATAAAAACGCAAATTACGTCGATGAATCACATAAAAATAGCGAATTACCACCTTAAATCGCGTAATAAATGTGAATTACGTTCATGAATCGTAAAAAGGCGCGAATTACGTCCATAAATCGCTCAAAAAACGATAATTACATTTATCGCATAAAAAACCCTAATTACGACCATGAATCGTCCAAAAAACGCAAATTACATTAATAAATCGTATAAAAAAACGCGAATCACTGCCATGAATCGCTCAAAAAAACATGAATTACGTTCATAAAGCTAATAAAAAATGCGAATTACGCCTATATATCGCTCAAAGGACGCGAATTACTTTCATAAATCGCATAAAAAACTCGAATTACATCTATAAATCGCTCAAAAAACGCAAATTACGTTTATAAATCGCAGTAAAAACGCGAATTACGTCCATAAATTGCTCAAAAAACCCCAATTTCGTCGGCAAAGACGAATTACCATCTTAAATCGCGTAATAAATGCGAATTACATTCTTCAATCGCATAAAGGCGCGAATTACGCCCATAAATCGCTCAAAAAACAATAATTACATTCATCGCATAAAAAATGCGAATTACGACCATGAATTGCGCAAAAAACGCGAATTACACCCAACATGAAATTAATTTGCAGAAAGTTTTTGACCCAATATTACGTGCGCAGAAAGTTTTTGGTTTTATACAAGTCTGCATATACCTTTTCAAATTTTTAAAGAAGCTTCGTATACCCTCTGTTTTTCAAAAATAGCTATAGTGATACCCTAATAGCTCGAGCCATGAACATTCTGAACTCAGCCTATCGCATGTATTCTCTGAGATTTTTATTACTATAACACTGCTATTAATTTCTATAGTTTATTTTAAGTTATACTTTGTTAGTAAATACTTTTTTTTTATTAAAAAATATTATAAGTTTGCTGATTAGGACATTATGAAGATAGGTATAGGGACATTAAAAATTATGATATTGTAATATCTTTTGTGTGATTGTCACATCATAAAAGTCTTAGAGATGGCACCATATGTAAGGTAGCTGCCTTAGGGTGCAGGCATAAAAGGCATTGCTTTTCTAGCATATATTGATAGATAAAGCAAAACCATTGTGTCAAAAATTTTTTTAAGTGTGAAAGAGAATTTTTTTTTCTTCTTCTTTTAGAATAAATGTACAGAGTACATTTCATATAATTACAAACACCGTATATCCTCTGTTTCTCAAGAAAGCTATAGTATACACACTCTAGGGTATACCCTCTGCTTACAGCATATATATCCTCTGTTATTTTTCTGACTACACCCCTTTATGTACGTCTATTAATGTTAAAAAGTAGCATGCACAAGTTGCTTGCAAGTTTTATTTGTGAAAATGCATTAGCCTTTTTTTAAATACTTATTATATTTTTTTGCACGAACATACATAACTTATTTCATGTATGTAAATTTCAAAAGGTTAAATGGAAAAAATATTTTGTTATAATTTAAAAAACATTTTACAAGAGTTAGAGCTAGCTTTGCAGAATCCTCAAGCCCTAAAGGTGAAATCAAATTTTCTTGTTCTATCCTCATATGCATTCTACAAACTACTGTCGTTTGTTATCTTTTGGCAACATATTCAATTTTTTCTTTAAAATACTATCAAAATAATATTAATGCTCTAATGCCTAATGTTATCAATAATTGGTAGAGAATGTTATCAAAATTGGTAGATTTTGACCAAAGAATCGTGGAAAAAAACTGCAAATTTCGTCCAAAAGGGAAAAAAAAAAAACGCAAATTCTGTCCAAAGGATGAAAAAAAAAAAAAGAGTAGATTTTTCTGCTCCAAAATCTGTTTTTGGTTGCTCCATTTATTTGAGTGAATGTGACTAGCACCCATTCATTGAACAAAAAGTACTTTTTTACTCAATGAAAGTATCTTTTTCAGCAAAAATGTTTTTTTCCATAAAACCGACCTACCCCTTTTTAAAAAAAAAAATGCAGACAATAGTGATATTTCTTATTATTAAAACAATTTATGCATTTCATTTTTCTTTTCCAAATGAACAAGTTCATTTTATGCATTTTAAATATGACTTATTGTTTGTGGGGACCCAAAATTTTAGAAGTCCAAAGACATCACTGAAATCTATGAATTTTACATCCAAGGTATAAAACATATTATACCCAAAAACTGTCTTTAGTGTATTTGCCCAGTTTTAAGATATTAATCATGAACTTGGTTTTCCCTTAATACTGGACAAAATGAATAGAGATTTCTTTAGAGGAAATCTGAAAATTTATTCATTTCAATTGCAACAAATCACATCTACCTCAAAATCAATTGAATCCTGATAGATTAAACAAACTTTTACTTATCATTGATATTTTAAACAGCAATTTTGCTTTTATCCACTTTTGAGCAAAATCTCTCAATTGATGGGCATTTGCTTGTTAATTTATCTGCTGCATTGCTGAAGTTCGACATTATATGAAGCAATAAATTCCAAATAAACCCTGTAAAAAAAGCTTAGTTTTTTTTTTTTTTTTTTTTTTTTTGTACTCGCAAGTATTTCTGGGTATGCTTCAGAGCCGTAATCAGCGAATAATTTCAGGGAGGGAGGGCAGGGGCTCTAAATTTTTTGGGAGAGGCTCACAACTTTTAGCAACAAATACAGTATTTAAGCGAACTAAATATTGTAAAAACTTGTAAAATGGACCTGTCTATAAAGGAATCTAACTAATGTATAATTTCTCTATGACAGAACTTTCTTAAATGGAAAATACTTTGTGATCAGGGTTCTTGCTAACATTTGAGCAACATTAGCAATTTGGCGAATAAGAAATAAAAAATATTTGCCAAATGAAAAGGAATATTAGTAAAACAGATTTGGCGTGTAACACTGAAAAATGCATCCTTAACCCTTTATTGTATACTTTTATTCTGAATGTTCTGAAAAAACCTTATTTTTTTTGTAACTGCTTATCAAATAGCATTTTGACTATCTTCTATAGAAGCTATTACAAATGAGAACTTTCTAAATGTCTCCTAACTCAAAAGGCATGAATGCTTCAAGCATTCTTTTAGTAGATTAAATAAAAATTAAACATAGCTATTGTTGATTTACTATTGCCAAAATATAAGCTAAACATTGTGTAAAAAAAAAAAAGGTGTAGAAATTGAGAACTCACAATTTGGCGAGTCTGATTATTCTTTTACTCACCAAATGGAACAGTTTGTTGCTATGGCGAGCAGCAGTAATAACTCTGTTTGTGATCATTGGAAAATGAATATAAAACAATTAAGGGCGATGTACCTCTGAACCCTTTTATGTCTAAATTATGATTTTATGAAAATTTCATGTTTTTAAGCATTTTTTGTGGCTTTCTGAATCTACATTAGAAGATTTACTCAATTATTTAAGAGGCTACTTCAGTCAAGCGAAAAGATCCAGTCACTGTTACTAATCCTATGGAATAAATTTTTAAAAGTATCATACTTAAATGTACATATTTTTAAATAATTCGTTTTCATTGAATAGTTGAGATCAATCAGTACAAAGGTTGGTTTTTACTTTTTCAATTTTGTTTACAGGTATTTTTAATGAGGACACTTATTTTCGTAACCGGTTTCAAAAATAAAAGTATCCTTATAAAAAAAAAAAAAAAATCATTGAAATTGAAAAAGTAAATAATGGCCTACATACAGATCAGCTATCCAATGAAAAAAATAGGGATGCACTGGATACTGATTTTGCCGGATATCCAATTTGCCTGCCGGATTCGGATATCCGGTACTAAATATGTGTTTAGTTATGGTGAATGTTTGTTTATTTCTTTATACAATGCCATCTCAAATAATAAATTGCAAACATGTTTCACACACCATTGCAACTTTTAGACGTATTGGAATATAATTTAGAGAAACTATATATCTTTGACTATCAGGGCTTGAAATTCAGGTTTTCCCAGGCAGAGAGAGTTTTCCTCATAACATTTGTAAATGCAGGGATGTTAAACTATATGAGAAGGAAGAAAAAAAAAACTATTATTTTTTACATGCCATTTAAATATTTAATTTATACCAGCATGACAAAATTCCATTAAAATAATTTAAATCAACAACTCAAGATAATTATCCAAAATGTCTATTTTAATTAAAACAAACGAAAAGAATCAAGCCTTATATATATCATATCTATTTTTCAATTTTCATTCAGTGTTATGAACAATTAATAATTGAGTTGCTAAATGAATATTTTAATTTAGATTTTATTCGATTTTGTGCGGTTTAGAATCTTTTGTAAGTTACACTTTTTTATTTTATTTTATTTATTTACTTATTTATTTTTTAAATCTGAAAGGCATTCATTTTTAATTTACTTGCAAGAATAATACATTTAGATGATTGTATTGTCAATATCCTGCGGTGATTGCATACCACTTAGTGGAATTATCGTCAAAATTGTAATTTCTGACATTTTAGCTAATTGAATTATGTTCTTCTATGCAATGGAATTTTAAACCCATATGAAATTCTGAAAAGGGCATAATCAGTAGGTTTCTTCTATTCCATGAGAAGTGGTTTATTTAAAAAGGTCATGTCCTAATTTCTGTGAACTATGCACATAAACTATTCATTGTTTTTAAATGTGTTTCCTTAAAGTTTGCCTTTTTTTTTCAATTATTTGGAAAGCGGTTGATGCTATCGGTTGAGAATGGGCCTTGTGGTGTCTGCATTTTATTTTGTTTATTATTGGTCCAGGAAATCCATGACATATGTAATGTGTGACTCTTATTACATGAGTCATGTTTTGATCATCATAAAAATAATGTTTTTACTGATTTTCATTAACTCAATGAGAAACATTTAAACATCTTGCTTTGGACAATGGATGTCCTCATTTTATTTATTTATATATTTATTATTATTATTATGCGAAATTCTTTAAATTTAGAAGAATTTTTATTTGAATAGGAAATAAATGTCATTTTTAATAAAGAAGAAAATAAAAAGTTACAAAATGGACAGATGCAAATTATCAGATATGGGGAAAAAAACCGAATCCAAACAGAAACATCGTATGAAAGATTATCTTTTAAATGAAAAAAGAAGTATGATTATCAAGCCCATTGATTACAAAATGTGCGATGATTTCGCAAAATGAAAAAAAATCTAATGCTGAACCATTGATTGTAAAAAAAACATGTTTTTTTTTTGTTTTTTTTTCAATGTGCAACACAAGATCTAATCTCATTTTGTTTAATGTTGATTCCAGGCTAATTAGATAGAGCTCAGACTCTAGTGACCATTACTGCCCTTTCAGAAATTTCTTGTTTCAGCAAAAGAGAGAAAAGAAATTAGAAAAAGAAGTTCACAAAATACGGAAATCGGCCATAGAAAAAATATCGCTGATTTTGTCCACCATGGCAAAAATAAATTTTTAAAAATAGTCACTTGGTCTGAAAAAATTTTAAGTTTGAGGGAACTTGGGCAGTGGGAAAATATAGCGAAATTCATCAGTCATTTACAGTAAAATATTGAGTTTGTAAATAAATAGCTAAGTAAAATGTGAGAGAAAGAAAGGGGGAAAAAACTGAGATTGATACTTTTTAATGACCAAACTAGCAAGAAGGGATGAGAGAGATGCCTTTTGACACTGAATTTTGTTTACAGTAAATATAAATTTTTCAGGTTGGAAAATATCTTTTAATAATATGTATCTGAAATATCCAATTTATTATCAAAATCATTATACATAACTTTTAGTGGAAAACAAATTTACAGATTTTATTAGTAATTTTCATAATTTAAAAAATATTGTTAAACTGAAAACAATTCCTAAAATATCTATGGATCTATTAATTTTAATAATGTAAGAAAAACCTGCCGCATGGTTTTTTGGAAAGATAATAAATAAAAATTTGTCCTGTGAGTTTACATTAAAATCCTCAAATTTTTCACTCATATAATTCTATGAAGATTTATGAAAAGATATATACAATTGATTAATTCTACAGGTTATTGTGATAAGTGGAACTAAAAATTGTATAAAAATACAAAGTTCATATAAATTTTAGTGTGTAAAGAACATCTTTTTTAAAATTTGTATTCAGATTCGAAAAGTAGACATAATACCCAGTCAAGCAGTACCTTTCACATAGCAGTACTATCTGTCTACGACATTATTACGATTAAAAAGTAAGAGATGTTCCCTTCCTCTTTTTTAACAATAGTACAATATCACCAATTTACCCCAAAAAATAAATAAATAAATAAAAATAAAAAAGATGGAGAAATGCAACCATGTAAGAATGAGATTTTTATAAATTTCATGTGCATTCTTAGAAATACATCAAATTTTAAAAATATCAAGAAGATATACTTAATGGCAAATTGTATTTTAGAAATTATCATGACTGGAGGGTGCTTTAAATAAAACAAAACACTATTAAACGACATTTTAATAATCTACTATTTCTTAGGCATGGTTTCACATCATAAAAGGTAAAACAGATATTGCAATTGTTGCATAAGAATTTACAATTAATTTGTAATTGGACAAAAAGAAAAAATTAATAAATAAATCAATAATGTATTTTCTGCAAATTCTCCAGTCGTAAAGTGTATATATAATACTATCAGATTTGTAAACAAACAAACGTTGCTAAGCGTAACCTTCAAAAATAAGGATTAATGTAAATAATCCAATTCAGAGGTAGACATTTTTATTCTCATAAAAATATATATGAAAACATTTTTATAACGCAAATATGCCATGTACATAAGTATTGATACTTATTTATCGTTTTTCAGAAAAAAAATGAAATTGGCAAACACAGAATCAGTAATTTATTATTATTTTTTTAAAGCAGCTTATATATACATAAAGGAATTTCCTAACAAAGTAACTTATGATGAAATATAGAAATGAAAAGTAAATCGGAGAAAACTTTACTGAAGATGCCTTTGCACAAAATAAATCTTGTGTTTTACATGATTTGTTAATAAAATATTTAGAATGAAACTTTGTTAAACATTGAATGCAACTTTTAGATAACTATGTTTTTATAAATAAATCAGATGCTAGATACTTAATAAAAATTTACTGATGTTAAAATAATGATAAATGAAAGCTAGTTCAAAAATAAATACCTGAAATATTTTATTCATGGCGAAAAAAAGCTTATGACGCATTTGTCATTGTATGGTGTCTCAACTTCAGCAATAATATTCCTATGCTAATTTTCAGCAAGGAGACTTAAGCACCAGGTGTTTGTCTAAGGGAAGTTCCTTACTGCATAGGCGATTAAATATAAAAACACCGAGCAGCAAGGACATTCTCTTGATTTTTTTTTTCTTTCTGTCATCTTCTTCAGCAGTTTCAAAAAATCTTAACGGCTGTTCAATCAATACACCTTCTTTAGTTTCTAGGATAATTCCATATTCTGCAGTCTGTTACACACACACACAAACACACAAAAAGAGAGAGAGAATTTGAAAACTAAATAGAAAAACTGAAAACTTTATTTTTTAATATATGAAATGTAATAAAAATTATCAATCAAGGGAAAAATCAAAACTGACAAGTTACTGCTTTTGAGAAAATGTTGCTTATGTTCTCTTGTTTTTGTGTGTGAAATCGAAATGTGATGTCTGATAAAATTTCAAATAATCAAAGAGTCCGACATAAGAACTCTATGTCTGTGGTAAAAAATCGAACTAGCATTTTATATATGGAATGATCTTTCCTTAGTTTTTTTTTCCGCTATTAATTGTATGCTTTTTAAATACGCAACATTTATTTAGTCACTTCACACAACAAAATTAATAACAAACAATCATTAGAAGGGTGATTTATCCAAAAGCAAAGCCAGAAAAATGACTTTCTCAATTTCTAATGCTTTTTAATAAATAAAATCCTGATTTCTTTCACTAGATTTTTATGAATTTGATGTGCATCTTACAAATTCATTAAGTTTAAAAAATATCAAGAAGAATATATGCTTTTTAATTAGAGCAATCTGTGTTTTAGAAGTTGCTAAGGGAGGAGGGTATTTTAAATAAAACACTATTAAACGAAATTTTAATAATGTTATTATTTCACTAGGCATGGTTTCACATTATAAAAATGAAAACACAATCAAGGGCAACCTAAAAGTCAACACATTATTTTTTTGTGCAAACGGTAGGTAAGAATTACGTGTAAGATAACCTTTTTAAAATTTGATTACAAACGAGAAAAATGAATAATTAAATGAAAACATTTTTGGTAATCAAATTGTAAAGAAAAAAAAATCATGAATACATTTAAACTGCAGGAATATTAACCAAAAATAAATTAAAAGATATGCAATTTAATTTTATATGCATAGATATATATTTCTCTATTGTAGAATAAGATTTTATTTTTGCAAATACAATTTATTTGTAATCAGACAAAAAGAAAAAATAAGTAAATAAACAAATAATGTATCTTCTGCAAATTCTCGAACCGTAAAGTGTGCGTGTTTATTATCTCAGATTTGTAAATAAACAAATGTCGCCGAGCACAACCGCCAAAAGTAAGGGTTAATGTAATTAATCAGATTCCGAGGTAGTATTCTAAGTTTTTTACTCCTTTAAAAATATACATAAACACTTTATTATAATATAAATAAACCATGTACATAAGTATTTACTTATTTACGAATTACCAGGGGAAAAAATGAAAACTGACAAGAGTCGAATTAGTTATTTAACTTTTTTTTAAACAGCCTACTCAAATCCCGTATATTTTATACATGAAGATAGATATAGTAGAAGGAGAACAAAGACGGCACTTCCACTTTCGTCCCTAAAGTCTTTCCGAGTCTGGCTGGCATTTCCGGCAGTTTGGGAGCAGATGAAATCTTGCGCCCTCTACGTCCCGCTAGCAGACTAGTCGAGAGACCAGTCAAACAAGTCATGTGATCGAAAGTCAGTGCAGCATCACTAGCGCCACGCCAAGCACCGGGCAATACTTTGGGGCTAAGTTCTGTTGGGAAAAGCCTATCTTCTTGGTTCTCCTTCTACTATTCTATCTCCATGATTTTATACAACAAGCGGAAGTATGAGCTGAAAGCGGTTACACTAGCGCCCTCGGCCTGAGCTTTACAGAAAATTCCGTCTATAGTTAAATTACTTATTCATGATGGCAACCGGAAGTAGCTTTCTTTCACCGGATGTCGACTTTGAGCAGACGTTATGAAACTTTTAAAAAAAATCACAACATTAAAATGTGTTTATGTTATTTTGAAATTGCTCTGTGTGTGTTTTTGATACAGATGGTTGGATTTTAATGATTTTTTAAAGAATGTCGCAGTATTTTTATATTGTATTATAGCTTTTTCTTTCATTTTTTTACTGTATTTAGGACAAAGCACATCACAATGGTGAGTTTTTTTAAAATTTACTTTTAACGAAGTTGTCAAACAATATATGCAGTTGTTTAGATAAATAATAATATTTGTATATTTATATATATATAATTTATATTGATGTTGATAAATCAAAATGCCAATAAATAACATAACTTAAATAAAATCACCGTTTATCTATTAGCATTTCCTTCATTATAATTCACTATGGTTTGTATATGAATGCTTTGTCTTACTCCGATAGTCAATTTATTTTCGTCTAATTAGCTTTTCACTATAAAAAAAACATAAATAAATTTTAAAATCTTTTGTTTATGTAAAAAAAATAATTAATACTTTTATTGGTTATTAAATTTACAATTAAATTTGGCATTTAGCGTGTCATCAGTGTTATACTATTAAGATTTATTTTCTGTTACTTTTTTAAACTTAAAAGTCCACAATTTTATTTTTCAAAGTTTTTTATTCAAAAAGTCAAACTTAAAATATAGTTAATCCAAATCAAAATTTTTCGACTGTGTGCTTCATTTACAAAAGAAAAAAATTTCTTAGATAAATCAAATTTTTCTCTAACATTCCATCTTTTTTTTTCAAAGTGGTATTTTTATAGAAGTGCATTTTTATAGAATAAATATTAATCTTTATATTATCATTTTTTTTTTTTTTTTGTAAACCTATTTTTATGCTTTGTGTTAATTTCTTATTTATTGTTGTATTCATTATGATAATACAAGATTATAAACAGCTTCTTATTTCAAAGTGTCTTTTGCTGTGTTAATATTTATCCAAATATATTTTGTCGAATATGCTGATATTAAGTTATTTGCTTATTTATAAATATTATTAAAGTAGCTATACTTGTGTGAAGTGTCAGTAGGTATGTAGGGGAAAGTTGGGTGCATGTGAACAATTTTTACATTTTTGACTATTCCTCAAAATCATTATGAGCTATTGAAACAAAAATTCTTTAAGAAAAAGTACTAGCAGGATAATTGTAGAAAAAAAATGATAGATGGTTGACAGAAGTATCTCTTTGCAAATTTTTTCTTTGCTTATCTACGTATGTTATAAGATGGCTAAAAGAAAATATTGCAAATTGCTCATAATTAATAGTTTTATCTTACGACGCTATGAGGAAAACATTAATAAAGAATTTCTTTTGAAAACAATAGAATACTTAAGTTTTTATAAGAAAACTTTAATTATTAATTTTTTAATGTAGTTAGTTTTTCACATAAATGAATGGGGTAATGGAAGGTAGAAGCAAAGAGAGGAAGGAGGACCACTGTTAGCTTCTATATTTGAAAATATATAAATTTTGATCCCTTTTGACTATTTTTAATCATTTGACTCATTTTAGTGAAAATCCTAATTACTCTCACAGGAGCCCTGGAGCAATTGCCCCGCATAAGTCGAGCCCTGACTATACACTAATATGCCTATTCCTTTTGAGTCGAGCATAGTAAAATTGTATATTGTTATTTAACTTCCAGTAAAATAAAACTCATGACCAAACTCGTTCACCAAAAGCATTGAATTTATGGCTTAATGTTTAACAAAGGTAAATGAATTTTAAATTTAAAAAAAATGCATTTACACGCTTAAAAAATACTTGTAATGTAAACTATTCACATCTGGCCCCATATGTTTTGTTCACAAGTGCCAGATCTACCAACTTACGCTTAACTTATTAAAAAAAGAAGATATTTTTTATTGAAATAAGGAAATAAAACTTTTTGTAGACCTTACAAAATTAATGCCACTATACAATGTAATGTGGGTATTCTACTTTAAAAAAAATTTTGCATGAATTTTCATTTTGTGGAAAATTTTTTACTTAACATTGTCTAAAACAAACAAATTACAATAACCAGAAATCAAAATGGTTTATTGTTCAGAAAATTGAATCAGAAGTTTGCACTAGTATTGTCATTTATTGATTTTTTTTTTTACTTCAGATTGACTTAAGGGTGTATTTTGATTCAATCTGCTTATTTTCCGATTTATTTTCAAATTCATTTTTGCTCTCATGTACATCAAACTGGCAGATTGTCTTATACAGAAAGTACTCAAGGTGCCGTAATTGTCAATTCTTTTATAAATGCAGAAAATATTGCAAAAAAAATAATCAAAAACGGCAATTTGAACCGATTTTTCCGAAGCGGGAGATTTGTGGACGAAAAAAAAGGGTCATACTGAGAAGATTATTGTTTATAAATGGAATTCAAATTAATTGAGCTTAAAATGACATCACACGGCACCTTATACTTCTCTTCAAAAATCTCCTCAGCAAGTTTCATGTTTCCACTTTTAAAAATGTGTCTGAAATTGTATTGGGAAATTTCAAGCTGTTGAAGGTGGAAGAGCATTAAGTGAAATATGTAGATTGTTCACATGTGCCTCCCTCTCCCATAGTTAATTTTAACTAATCAATTATTTTAAACGCAATCTGAGTGTTCAACGTTTGAGTTTTGTCTCTATTAATATCTTGACAGAGAAGGAATAAAAACTAATCATTTTACTTCGAGCATTTTACTAAACGTTAAGTTTAAATTTAATTAATATATCTTGTTCTCTTTAACTTTTGTCTTTGGACATTATGAGTTTAGCAGCTGAGTTTTGTATATTCATTACTAGATGACCCGGGTCCGTGATAATAATATTAAAGGAATCTGAAACTTGTGATTTTATCTCTAACTGAAAATACGTAGAATTACATTGTATGAAATACACGGCCACTGACTGTGAGAAAAAATGTTTGAAAAAAACAAACAACTAATATTTAGCAGTAAAAATACTCAAAAGGTCTGCTATGGGAAATGGGCAGGAATTACTCAGTTAATAATTAGAATTTTAAAATTCTGAATGTCAGGTACATCCGGAGAGACTTTGGTCAGCTCTCAAAAACTTTTTGAGTCTTGTACGTGCTGTGGATTTTGCTAGACATCACAGACAAACACACACTGATAGTGTGTTTAGTTATTTTATTAGTATAGGTTACTGTAAACATTCTAAATGATTCCTTTACTGCTGATTCATTAGCTTTAAGGTTTTTGCCTATTTACATGCTATTTAAAAATAGATAAGACCATGATGCTTACAAAAATCTGTAATATTGAAAAAAAAATGACAAAAAATTGATGCTAAACAAACAAAAAGTTGAAAATCATTAAAATTCACATCGGAAATCACATTAAAAATTGCTTCAATTCAAAAACCATAGCAGAGAAAATTTAGTAAATTAGGCTGAAAGTTTGAAATAATTTTTTTTTTTTCTTTTTTTTACCAGTATCAAAAAATAGCTGCAAAATTAGAAAAATACTAAAAATCACCTTAAAAAATTCAAAAATTGTTGTATGAATTCCAAATAATCTTTATTGAAAAGCGAATACAATTTACTATATTGGGTTAAAAGAATGAAACTGCTTTCCTTTCAATAATGTGGAAAATTTGCCTCAAAATATAAAAGGAATGCTAAAAATTTAAATACAAAAAAATCTAATCAAAAAATCGAAAATGAGGCTTCGAGGTGCAAAACTTTATGTATAGAGGTACCTTCCACTTAAATTTTGTAACTCTGTGTGCACCAGTCTCTTCAGAACAGCGCTGACACATTCACAAACTTGTTTCTTTATTATTATAAATATAAATTATGATATCACTGAGGATGTTGATCATCTTCTTTGTCTACTAGCAGCTATTATTTTCCATATAGCTGCTTATTAGTCCATATTGCTGCTGAATATCATGCTTAAAGTGTGGGCCTACCTTCGTGGCTTTTTTTTTTTTTTTTTTTTTTTTTTTTTTTTGAAAAATTTGAAATTTTTATTAAACACATGTATTTTTAATTAAAACAGGAAATATAACTCTAAATTCAAATAAAATTTTAATGGAATTTTAATTAACTTTCCAAATTTAGGCAATATTAAGTCAAATTTTAGCAAAAAAAAAAAAAAAAAATGTGTTTATACCAAAATTTCTATAATGAAATCTATCCAATATATTTCACTGTTTTTTTTTTTTTTTTTTTTTTCAACAATATATTAATAAACCACTTACTTGTGTTATGAAGCAAAATATTTGCAGTACCTTTTAAATTTACGTACATGTACCAAATTTTGCATACAAAATATGATTTTTTCTTTTAAAAAAGTTAAGTAATTATGTTCTCTATCTCTAGTGAGTTCAACTGTTTATTTACAGATCAGATTTTATTTTTAAATGATTGAATTTGTGAAAAATTCAATTTGACGGTTAAAAACATTCTGTGAAAGGTTTTTTTAAAAGACAAATAATTCTGTGAAGGGTCCTGTTTTTGGATAAAATGTTTTGTGAAGGGTCCTGTTTTAGGGTAAATTATTTTGTGAAGGGTTCTTTAAAGGACCTAAAATTTTTCTAAACATACTGGGGGATTAATTGGTATATACCTTCTGAATTTTTGTAAAAAAAACCACGATTAATTTTCTATTTCTTGAAAAAAGATATAGGGTATTACACAATTAGCATATACCATCTACTTGTCATCCTCTGCTGCAGGGAAGTTTGTGGAGGGTATACACCGTATACCCTCTGACTTTTTTAGGGAATACCGTATACCCTCTATTTCCCAAGAAACCTATAGTACATATATTCTAGAGTGTACCCTTTGCTTTGAGCATATACTGTCTGCTAAGACCATATAACCTCTGTTGTTTTTACGACTACACAGGCCTGGGTTTTTGTTGTCAGAAAATGGTTTTTGCCGTGCCAGTGGCAGAAAGTGGTTATAACCGGCAGAAACTGGCATAAACTCATTTCATGTCATAATCTGAGACTTTTTTAGCAGTATTAAACTGCTTATATGCATTTTATTAAGGATAAATAACAAATAAAATATTGTGAATAGTTTTAATTAAAAAATAAATAAATTTGTTTTAGAATTAGCTAGTTTTGAATTTGTCACAAAGAATCAGCCATATTGTTTGCATATAAATGAAAATCATAAAAATGATATTAAGGGCATAGCAGTTAAAATTGTAAATAAATATGATTTATATAAAATAAATATCAATATTATAAAATAATTGTATAAGATATTTCATAAAATAGTTTTACTGTTATTTTTGTGCTACAATTATTTACTTATATATTTTTTCACAAGAATCATTTCTCTTTGTATGTAGTAGTAAAGAATTTAATAAGTTATTGCAGTGTATTATTTATTTAAAAGTACTCAAAGTGTTGTTAAAATATCATGGAATTTTTTGTAAATTTATTTTTCTTAAACTTTTAAATAGAAATTCAACTATAAACAATAATATCACTAGTTAAACTTTTACAGCATCATATTACCATTATGAAAATTTCTGTTTTTCAAATAACATAATTATTCTATAAATAAAGTATATGTGATCCTTTTGAAACTTTTTTCTACTTTGAATAACATTCATAATCTTTATTTTAATTTTTTGACTAAATTCTTTATGTATTAAGTAATGCGTAAATTATTAATCATTGCAGGCTAAAGTTCTTATTAGTATTATTTCTTAGTTTATGCCAGTTTTTGCCGCTTACTGGCAGAAGCTAGTTTCTGCCGTGCCGGTTTTAACCGTTTATAACTGCTGGTTTTAACCACCCCAGCAGAAACTTGCCAGCCCTGCAAACTACACCACTGATCTGCTGATTAAAAATGTTTCTCCTTATTGCAGAATCTTCAAAAGATCAGGTACATTAAAGCTTCTTCAATGAGTCCCAAGACTAAAGTCTTGTGACCAGACTCTCCTATGAGAACTTAGTTTTCTTGGGAGAAGGGGATGTGGGAAGTGATTCCAAAATCTGCAGTAATTCCCTTCTGTATATGGGAATTGCTATTGTGGTGCTAAGCTTTGTTTACTAGGTGCAAAAAGAGTATATGTGTGAGGGGGTAGTGCTCTTATGTCCAGAGTGCATCCAAAAAAAAACCGGGCTAACCTGGCCCATTCTGATGCATGTGTATTTCACCGGGAGGTTGTGTTTCAATACCATCTGCCTATAGCATGTATTTGTGGGTTAAACATTTATTTCTATACAAAATATTGTTTAGTTGTATAATATTTTTGAAGCCCAGTGGCATAGTGGTCAGAGCATCTGACTGTGGTGCTGCAGGTTGTGATTTTGACTCCCAACTGGGTCAGTGCATTCATCTTTCATCCCTTCAGGGTTGATAAATTGAGTACCAAGCTTGCTTGGGAACTAAACACCAAGAGTCTCATGTTAGGATGACTACCTGGCTGGGCAGGGTTTGAAAAAACCTGGATTTTTTTGAAAAAGCCCAACCCACTGGGTCCACTAGTCTAAAACCCGGGGTTTTTCAGGTTTTATCGAGTATTTAGTAGTAAGTATATTTTTATCCTGGAGTATTACTTCAAATTGTATTTAGTAAATACAATTTCAAGTATTTACAAAAATATATAAATCAATGACAATCAAAATTACATTTTGCTTTTACAAAAATTGATTACTACTGATAATTTTACAAATGAAATTATTATTAAAATACGATATTAATTCTAATGCTAAATCAGAATTAGTAAGTATTTTTTTATAATAACTAATTAATAGAATAAACCAAATAATTTTACATTACTACTTCAATAACTTAGGATTCCCAGGATATGTGGTATTTTGTTATGAGTTTTAATTGTATAACATAACACAAAATAAATTATATATCAGTTTTTTTTAATGGGAAAAAGTTTGTTTTTATGTTTGTGATACATAAAAAATTAAATTACAATTATTTCTTTTGAAATTTTTCATTGGAAGAATTAAGACATTTTTTTCCCCTTACGTAATTTAAAGTTGAAATTTTGAAAAAACGCAGTTGGATTTTTGAGTTGGGAAAAATCATAACAACTCTGCTTTAAGTTAAATATGCTAAATTTATATTCAGTCAAAGTTCTATAATACGCACAAGCTGGGGCAAAAGGTTGTGTGGATTATGGAATATTGCAAATTATAGATGATTATGGATTACACGTCATTTTATTATTCCTAGATGGTGTTTTAATTCTATAATCAGTACAATATGAAAAAATAAATATGAAATCTAAAAATTAATTTAATAGATTATCTCAAAATATGCCTTTTTTAAGTTATTTTATTAAAAAATTTATGTGCAGTTAAATGAAAATAATGACATAGGTTCTGCAATACAGTTTGTTATTTACTGTTAATAAAATAAAAGAGTTATATTTTTAAAAAATAAATGTTTGATTTTTCTCACTTTTTTTATTATTTGTTTAAAAAAAATCGTTTTTGGATCACTAATTTGTAAATTTTCTTAACTGTTTATTTCATTATTTACATACATAAAGTAACGTAGATTATAGAAGATTGCAGATTATGGGTGTGCGAATTATAGAACTTTGACTGTAGTTTCTTTCATTAATTTCAAATAAGAAATCAGTTGAAAAGTTTTTTTTTTTCTTTTTTACAGCTAATTTATTTTTTGGTCAATTTATCAATGCTTAGACATTTCTTTTAAATCTGGTTCTTTTGAAATATTTTTAAATTGGCATTTATCTTTGCATTGATACCTTAGTTTAAATAATGATACAGTTGTGAAATCATGAAAAAATTTGAAAAATACCATAATGGGTTTTATCATGGATTTTTTCAAGTGGGCCCACCTGAAAAAACCCAGGCGGGTTTTTTTGGGCTGGGCCCACTTGGGCGAACCCTGTGACTGGGACATATGCTGCATAGCACCAGGGTCTTGTAAATAAGGTTGGGCACTGTCAACACTGATAATGAATTGTTATACCACAAAGTTTAGTTTGTAAGTTTGTATAATATTTTCAGGTTGTGGTTTTCATTAACTTTACAATGCATTTTTTTTAAGTGTTTTTTCTTTTTTTGAATTTTTGAATTGGTATCAAATAGGGATGCACCGAATAGTGATTTATACCGAATGCCGAATATTCGGCCGACAGATGAACCGAAAACCGAATAATTGGCTAGCCGAATAGTAATTGTTGGGCCGAATACCGAATATTCGGCTAGCCGAATAGTTAACTATTCGGCCGAATACCGAATATTCGGCTTTCCAAATTCTTCTTATATTTTAAAATTTAAAGGTATTAAAATGTTACTTTTTAAAACGGTTTTACATAATATTTAATAAAAGAAACTTGCATTTTGATAAACAAGAGCTTTTTATAAGAACATTTAGTATTGAAAAAAAATCTACCTTGAGTTATTTAAGAAGCACAATTATGAAACTTTAATTAATAAAATTTTCTATGAATCAAAAGAAACATTTTAAAATCAAATAATGAAAAAATGGCCGAAGAAAAATTTTACAGTCTGATAATTGTCCTTTTTAAATAACTCAAGGCAAATTTTTTTCAATATAAAGTACAAATACTTTCAACTTAATTTTGAATAAAGGCATGTTTGGCTCATAGTTCTTTTCTTATGAATGGTGGTATTTTCCACCCTTCCCATCATATCATATTTTACAGAAATCAAAGCATGTGAGTTGAAAATATGTTACCTTATTTATTGTTAATATAATAAACGAACACACAAGTTTTGGCCTAGAGTGAGATGAACTATAATGTACTTATGACTCAATAAGTTGATTATGATTATGATTTCATGAACAAAAATTGTCCGCCTTGATAGCTATTACTAATCTCAAAAGTTGTTGTTTTTTTCTTTTAACCTCTTTGCTACTGGCGATTATTACAGTATTTTTAATTATTACTGAATTATTTATTCTCTCGTTTGACTTCAGAACTAGATTTTTGTTTTATTTTCATTAGCTCGAATCTTATAATTCGAAACATATTCTTACATCGAAATTTCATTTATATTTGAGTATCATTAATAAAATGGGACAAAACTGATCCATTTGGGTACTCAGGGACTGAAGAGGTTAAAGGACTTTTATTTGGAGGAAAGCAAGAAACAGATTATTTACTAAATAAAATTTAGAAACTTGTATCTGCACATAATTTATTCCTAAGGAGAATCCTAATAAATCACCATTTTAATTCTTCTCATGTTCAATTTTCTTAAGTTATACTTTACAAACAGCAAATAAATAATGTAAAAACATTCTATTTTATTTAAAAATGATTTTGTTTCTAATTGTTTTAAATATAAATTAAAAAATTGACAGTTAAAAGTACAAATAGTGAAAAGTTTTTATTAAGTATTGAATGGCCGAATACTTTGATATTCGGCCATACCGAATATTCGGCAGGCCGAATAATTTCATATTCGGCTCAACCGAATAGTTTAATATTCGGCCTAACCGAATATTCGGTAACATGGCCGAATAGGCCGAATACCGAATAGATACCGAATATTCGGTGCATCTCTACTATCAAAGTATGTTACTTATAAAATAATAAAACATTTTATTGGATGATATTGAATGATATCACATGTTATTATACATTAATATTTATAATTAGTAATAATTAAAAAAAGAACCTTAAATGAAAGCATTTATTTATTAGTGTAGTAAAAATGATAAATAAACAATAAAATTTCCTAGTAATATTTTTTCATTGTTTTTCAATGATATGGTTCAAATAAAAAAAAATTGAACAACATAAAATGAGATGACAGTATCTGTTGAGGGTGTTTAGTCTTGTTGAGATTTTCAACCAGATTGCCGCTCGGTGAATTGGCATATGTAATGTATTTTAGAGAGTATTTCAAGAGTTGGTAAATTTTAGAAATTTCTATGGGAAGACATGGTGCAAGGGATTCCAAAATTAAATTAACTAAATTTTCTTCAACTCCGATGACATGTATTCTTTAAAAAATAGTAAAATTTATTTTTCGCATGTAATTTAAAATATTTAAACACTAATAGAAAGAAATGAATAAAGAATTTTTTGTCAAGGTAGTCCCTCCCTTCTCATTCAAGACACCTTTTATTTTATTTTTTATGCTTGTCTGCATGTCTCGTTGATCTATATCATATATATCATGATGTATATCCTATATTTATTTTTAAAATATCACGATTTTTTGGTATTTTCACATACCTAATATTTATTTTCAAAATATCATTATGTTTGATATTTTCTACATTTGATATTTGTTTTCAACGTATCATTGTGAGAGATATTTTTGATATTTTCAGTCAGAACAACTGTAAACCTGCCTGCACATACATGGGAAGAAACTTTATTTGTACCATAATTTCTTTTTTATTCCCTGCACTATATATGGAATTAATCAATGATTTTGACATTTTATAGGCTCACGTGATGCTGGTAAAACGAAATCTCGGGAGGGACAGGATTTTGGAACAGAGGTTGTCTACATCCTAGACTTGTCAATTTTTTCGAAATTCTCCAAAACAATTTCTCGTTTTTCTTGTCTAGAAATAAATTCTCATTCCTCCTTTTTTTTTTTTTTTTTTTTTTTTTTTTTAAGATTGAGAATTTACAAACACTGACCTCCTTTTTTTCTTCTTCGTTTTGATATGCCTCTCGAACCCAGCTTTCAGTTATTTTTTAAGGGTATTCTTAAATCAAAAAGGGCAACTTTGTGACATATGCTTTAATTTATTTTTGTTCGGAAATGCATTAAATAGCAGGTGTTTTTGTTCAGAAACTGTCTAATTGCACTCAATTTTCTGTTTTTTTTTTTTTTTTTTTTTTTTTTTATATAATAGATCTTTCATTACAAGCCTTCAAAGTTGACAATTTTAAGCACATTTCCCGACGAAAGCAAAAAAACTGATCGAAAAACGAGGGATCACGCGATCGAAATAGCTTAGAACTGGATAGGTAATTTAATGATCATGAAATGGAAAACTAAGTTCGATTCGAAATCGCTTCCATAATCAGTCATTCCAATTTTATATTTTTACGTTAAAAAATGAATTTGTAAATATCAGTGCCGAAACTAGCCTTTTTTGCGCCCGGGCAAACATGGATTTTGGCTCCCTCCATCCCCCACATGTATGCATTCTTTATAACAAACACACCAAACAAAATCTTAATTTGGCGCCCGGGGCACGTGCCTCCTCTGCCCCTCTCTAGTTTCGGCCCTGTTAAATATATCAAAACGTTTTGCGCTTGTTGAGAAATGCAGTTGAAAACAACCTTAACACATAAACATATTTCATGTTTGATGTGTGTGTGTGTGTGGGGGGGGGGGGGGGGGAGTGTCTGAATTTTACTGAACAAAAAGCTTTTCTATTTTGAGTCAGGTTTTGCTTGCCTTTTTAATCATTTGGAAAATGGTTGTTGATCTCGGTCGAGAATAGTGATATCTGAGACATATCCTTGTGATGTCAGCATTTTTGAAATACTTCTGTTGCTACGATTAAAATAATAATAATAATAATAACTCAAAAAAAGAAAAAAAAATGAGATACAGCTTTTAAACAAATTGCATTAAAAAGTACATTTTCTTCTCCTATACGACGGTGTAAAAATTGAAAATGTGTGGTGTTTAGAAGTTTAAAAATTTGCAGTACCGAAAATTGTAAAACTGAAATTTCATTTAAAATTTGAAAGTGTTGTCATTCGTATAAGGACGTATGCGATAGGCACAGATGTTTGTCCTTTATAATATAGATAGGGTAGGTGTAAACTATATTAGAAATTGAATGAATTCAGAAAGGAAGAAACACTATCATCTCTTTGTTTTATTTTTATTTTTTTAAATAATCCTATTGGAGGAAAATGGCTGTATTAAAAAACAATTTCTTCGAGATGTTTCGCCTTTATTTAATTTTAACTGTTCATAAATTGTATTGTTCACGAAAAGTGAGGCAAATAATAATATTTTTTTTTTTTTAAATATCGAACTTAATCGAAGAAAGTTTTAACTTTAATCTTTGAAAAAAATATCATCTCCCAAATGGTTGTTGTAATTTTTTTAATTATTATTATTACAGTCCAACCTCGTTAACATGAATCTCAAAAGAATCAAAATTTTGTTCATGTTAACAGTAATTCATGTTATCAGTATCAAATCTTTGCATTCGTCTTTATAGGGGACTATGAAAACAATTCATGTTATAAGTAATTCACGTTAAGCTTGTTCATGTTATCGAGGTTTGAGTGTATTATTATTTTTAATTCGTCGGGAATAATAATAAAAAAAATTAAATTTGAAAATCTAGGGAGGAGCAATGCCCTTCTTTGGATTCCCGCCTCCATTGCCGGCGTCTTCATATGTAGGCTATGTTATCGGTGAAAATAAACCTTATCCTTTATGCCTACGTAAGACTTTCACCTTATTTTCCAATGTGGGTTGTCGTATAAAATCCCCGCAATCTTTAATTCGCTTATAAGAGAGATGATAGATTATTTAATAAAGGATGTTATTTATGCAGAGTTTTCATTTCTAGTATTAATAGGACACTTTCGAACACAGCTCAAACGATTCTGTAGCTATTATTTTACCCAACATTATTTAAATGTCGTCCACCTTTGAACTATTTTTAAAGTTTTGATGCATAATTTCCTTGGCAGAGTTTTTTAGTATTTATTATTTTTACTAGGTGAAACCCCATCTGATATGAGTGAAAAATAATTTACGGCAGGGTTCGTGATTTTTTTAAAAATAAAAATCAAAATAATCAGATTTTTTAAAAATTTAAATTGGATTTTTTTTATTTAAATCAGAATTTTTATATTTAAAAAAAAAAAAACCCAAACAGTGTTATTGTTTTACGTTACTTTCCATTTAATTTATAAAATATAAATTATACATACTCACACATGCATGTTATAAATATTACCAATATACTATATTAATGATGTTACACAATTTACATAAATGATTCAAAAATAAAATTTTAAGTTATGAAAAAAATCTTTATCACAGAAAATGCATGGAAAACTACAAATCAGATGTCGAAAATTAATTCAGCCTTCAGTATCTTAAATAAAATAAAAACATCTGCAAAACATAAGAATTTTAAACAAATTTGAAAGCAAACACATTTGTTAACTTTTGTTTTATTTAAATGCTGGTTAAAAAAAAAAAAAAAAAAAAAAAAAAAAAAAAAAAAGAGTTTAGCAGCTTTATCAGGTGATTCCAAAATGTACCCAACCAAAGGCACAAATCATTTTTTCTACTGAAACAGATGAAGCTATTGCAAAAAAGTTTTGATCATGCATTCTGTGAGATTTTTAGTATCAGCATTTTTAATAACTGTAACAAATACCTTGCATCATTTTTAATGGACTGATATCTACTATATTAAATTTAAACGAAACTTCATTGAATGGATCACATTTTGCTCAAACTTTAATATGATAGACACCACCAAATAATAAAATTTTATTTTACCTCAACTTGCAGAAGTTTTTCTAAATACTAATGTGTAAATATTTGAATATTTAATATATTCCTGCCTGGATTTCTTTACTATTGTAAGATTATTTTATAATTTTATTCAAATGAAATTTGACACTTTTTTTTTCGAAACTTTACATTGTAAAGTTGTATTTTACTTTTTGACTGAGATTAAGCTTTAAATTTCAAAAAGCAGTTTGATTATCTGTATTACATAAAACTGAATTATTAAAGTACATTATTATGTTTGTTTACATCTTATATTTATTAAAAAATAACTTAAAAGAAAAATTGATTTAAATCGTGATTAAATCAACGAACCCTGATTTACGGTTAAATTAAATGCAATTTTTTTTCGCACATATTGATTGAGCAACTAATTAAAAAAGAAATACACCTAATATCTTAAAAAATAAATAAAAGAAACAATTAGAAAAACTATTGTTTTTATATCCAATGAAATTTCAAAAGAAACTATCATGGCATCGTAATGTTCAATTTTTTTGCATTTCACTGTAATGCCGTAATGAGAGTATTGTTTATTGTGATATAGAGATTTCAATAACAAATTAAAAAGAAAAGGTAAGTTCACCAATGAACTACATATGATATATGTATATGTATATTTACTTATTTATTTTATTTGTGATTTTTTTTCTTTTTCAAAAATATGTAATTTGTTCGGTTTTTATTTTAACGTGCAAATTTAAATATATAATACATGATCGCTAACAATCAAATGAGCGAAACTACTGAAAATCCTCTTTTAAAGTTGGTGTTCTTGCAGTTAAACATTGATAATACGAGTCCTTTTACAAAAAAAAAAAAAAAAAAATGATTTTTTTTTTTTTTTTTTTTTTTTTTTTTTTTTTTTTTTTTAATTTCCCTGCAAATTACCACATTTTCCTCTTGTTTTTAAGCCCATCTGCAACTGAGGAATGCTGCTAAATCTGAAATCGCTTGTAACGAAATTTTGTATAAAAATACTGAAAGTAAGAAAAAGAAGTGTCTTGTTGGAAAATATTTGCAGATTAAATGTCACTCTTAATCCGTGTGCACCGGAATACAAATAATAAATTGAATAAAAATGCAGTGAAAACAAGTCGAAGAAATTATTGTAGAAAATAAAATTTCGAAAATTTGAACAAACTTTGTAACAAATACCAATAGCGTAGCCAGGCTTTTGTTTAGGGGGGAGTACTGTACATTAGTTTATGGAAGTGGGGGCTAATGTATCCTTTGAAACCTCCTTTCCCCTTTCTGTCTCTGATATATCTTACACTGAGAAATCTTCTTGTGATAGCCATATTCCTATCGAAAAGTTTTTCGAAATGGCAAAAAAACAACAACAAAACGATTATAACAAATTTTAAAAAAGCAATTTATCGGGATTTTAAAATTAGGACGATTTTCTCTAAATAGGCCAAAATAAGAATTATGAGGGAAAAGATGGTCTTTAACAAAATGCCCATTTACTTTTTTACCATTATCTGAATTGAGATTAGGCTTAGTGGGCTTTAACTATATATAAATACTTATAAATCGGTAATAATTAAAATTTTTTATGCTAAAAATTATATAATTAAAATGTAATATAAGAAATTCTATTTTAAATTTTAAAATCATGATGATTAAATAATTCTTATTATAATAAGAAAATAAAATTTAAAATATTATTTTTTTTAATACAACTTTTTTTTTTTTTATAATTTTTATTTAGAAATAATGTTGTGCTTCTAAGAAGGTTATTAAAAATATAGGGTTATGTGGGGCAACTGGGCCATAATTTTACAATGCGGCTATGGAGATTGTGGTAATTCAGCTTTCAAAAGATAATGTTCATTTGAATTAAAGTTTGGACCTCTGCAAATGTGCTCAGTTAAGTTCACTCTGTCAGACAAAGATTTTAAAAATTAATTTTCAATATCTAAAAAATATATGTATTTAACTTTTCTTTCTTCGTGGGTCCAGTTGTGTCATAAAAATGGGGCCACTGGACCAGGAAGATGTGTAATCCACACACGTTTGTATTTTATAATATGGTGTATCAGTGTGTTTTTTAATATGGTGTAAACAATTTTGAAAATTCAAATCAGGCAGATTATGTAAATTATACTTTAAAAAAAAAAAAAAAAAAAAAAAAAAGGTGAAACTATTGGATTTATTTATACTTAAAACATTGGAATTAAGTAATTACTTGTGTACTTTAATTTTGGTAATAAGTACTAAAGTTACATGAATATTTTAGAAAAAAGTAACAAGATCAATCTATGCACAAAAGTACGTAAGAACCCCATTCTTTTTTATTTACCCCAATTGAACTGCGATGTGTCCAACAAACCTGTGGAAAATGTAATTATGTTCTTTTATATTGAACCGAACTTTTTTTTTTTTTTTTCGATAATTTTCTAATAATGTTATTTTGCCTTATGTACACCTCTTCATTTGTATCATAAAATTTCAAAGTTTGACTTATCTCACTGAAGAAATCTGCTTTAATACCCACAATATGCTAGCTTTATGTAATTTTAATAAGGTATTATATAATTTTCTTTATTGTAAGAAAAACAAAACAATGGATGACTAAATTTCTCGTATCTTAATAATAATAATAATAATAATAAAAACCTATTGGGTAATTATACTCAATATGTTACAATCAGTTACGTTATTCTTGAAAAATTGATGGGGCAACTGGGACACCGGACTTACATTTTGAAACATGAGAAGAATATATATTGATACCTAATAATATTAATGCAGTTACATGCCTAATGTTTAAAATAAATGATTGCTTAATAAAAGTACTCACAGCATTTTTATAAAAAGCTGATGAAGTTTAACGAAACTAACGTCTTTAAAAAAAGAAACCGAAATTTTCGACAACCTATCACAGCAAAAACAGAGTTATGATTGTTTTGACACATATTGTTTTAAGAAGTAGCGATTAGGGAAGCATTGTTTACAAAAGCTAAAACTTAAAAGACATCAAAATATACAAATAAATACTTAAAAGATGTTGAAAAAGTAGATATTATTTTATTATTTATCTTCATAAAAATCAAAGTAATATGACTTGATAATATTTAATCATAAAAGAATATATCTATGAATTTAAAAAACGAGCTCCAAATAAAAACTTAATTTTCATATGTAGCTCCTTGCAAAATAAGTGCCATACTTGAAGTTATAGTACCTTATGTGTACACTTTTTGTAATTGAAAGTACTATGTTGATATCATCAGCGATTTAAGATATAATCATCATATCATCTATTTAGATCCCCTTTATGTTATAAAGCAAGATAATTTTATTTAGTAAAATATGTTGATTGTATTTTTCTTAAAGATTTCTTTTAATTATTTTTCTTTTTCGGATTATAATATCGCATCCTCCTTTTATTTTTGTCGAAAAATATGTTGAAAAATAAGATTGTATCCATGGGTGTACTCAGGAGGGTGGATGTAGGGGAGAGCTCCTCCCTACATCTTAAGGGTGTATTTCAATTCAAACTGCTTACTTCCGATTTATTTTTGAATTCATTATTGCTCTCAAATACACCAAACTTTCAAAATCTCTTATTTGGAAAGTACACAAGGTGCCGTGATTGTCGATTCTTTGATAAATGCAGAAAATATTGCAAAAAAAGCAATCAAAAACGGCATTTCGAACCGAATTTTCCCAAGCGGGAGATCTGGGAACGTAAAAAAGGGTCATACTAATAAGGTAATTGTTTATAACTCAAATTCTAATGAATTGAGCGTAAAAAGACATCACACGGCACCTCATGCGTCCCTTCTAGAATCCCCTCAGCAAGTTTCATGATTCTACGTTTAAAAATGTGTCCGAAATTGTATCGGGAAATTTCGAGCTGTTGAAGGTGGAAAAGCATTTTTTCAAATACACCCTTAAAAGATTAAATCACATGCGCGTAGCCAGGGGGGGTGCCCTGGGTGCCCGGGCACCCCCCCGCTCGCGCAGATCCAAGATCGATTATTTTAAAAAATGAAAATTTATAAAAGAAAAAAGAAGAAAAATGTAAGCAAAGTTAGTTCAGTTAGTTAATCAAAACTAACAGTCTATGTTTTGAAATGAGATAAAAGAAGTGAACCAGATTCTTTTTTTTTCTTTTTTAGAAAATATTTTATTCATCATTTTAAAAATTAGAATATATATTGGAATCTGTATTAATCATTGTAAGTCAAAAAGTTGGTTTTATAATCCCAATTTGATGTCTTTTCTTTATAAAAGTTTTTTTAACGCCGTTCTTTCGTATTCTCGACAAGGATAGAAACTATATACTATTTATATCTTTGCTTTTGTTATGTAATGTCTAGAAAGGAGCCACAAAAATTGAAAGGAAATACAGATGTGAAACGATAATTCCACCATGTGATTAGCCTAGAGAACGGAGGGGGTGAAGGACTGTACAAATTAGAGATGAGACGGGCTCAGCCCGAGCCTGGGTCCGAAGTGGGCTCGGGCTCTATTTTCATTTCAGTGTTCGGGCCCGGACGAGCTCGGGCTCATTCTTTCTGAGAATTAAAACAATTTATGTTCAGAAGAGATTGAAAGAACTACTATTTTCCTTTTAAAATTATTTATTGTTTTTCAAGTCATTTCAGTGTTATTTTGATCAAAACGAAAGAAAAATAAAAATAGTTTTTTATATATATATTTCAATAGTTGACTGTTGTTTCAAAAGAAAGTTTGTGATGCATGGAGATTTATGTCTATTGCATTTCCGTCAACAATCAATTGATAAGGCGCCAATCAAAATAATCATAAACAATAAATTAGCTTCTGGTTGGATTTTCGTTTGAGGCAGAGGATATTTTTTAATTCGATCGTTTATTTATTTATTTATATAACACTTAGAGAATGATTTATTTCTTTCTGATGCAGACTAGAAGCTTGAGGTTGGCAAATTATTTGATTGTGTACAAGTCATAATCGTTCTTCATATGATAATAGCATCGTGATTATTTTTTCTGTTTGTCATCATGAATTTTGCTTATGCCGTGGATTTCCCTTCGTAAGTAAATATATTTTACATGTTATTCCGATAGAAAACACTCGATTAACGTTTCTTCTTTTCCCATAAAAACAACGGAACTTTAAGATAAGTGTATCAATATTTTAATTTGCGTTGATTCTAAGGTTCTTGTCGATAAAGGGGAATTGTTATGAGAAATGAGTTGATTATAGTTAAAGATGTATACATTTTATAGGAAATTGAAAACTTTTTTTATTCTTCAGCATACAAATAATAATTTCTAGAAACACTATCCATTTATTCATTAAACTTCTTCAATATGTCCATCAAATTTTCTTCTTAACCCTTTGCGGGGCAGGGAAAATTCATTGCTTAAGTTTTGAAATTAATGACTGACACCGGAATTTGAAAACAACTTTATTTGTAAATAAGAAAACGCTATATTTCATGCATTCAATAAACCGTAATTTTCTTTAACAAAATTCCGGTGAGAATGTGGCGTTTGGGAATTAAAATTAAGTGGTATATCTACGAAACCACCGCCCCTCAAGGGGTTAAAGGACAAAAAATATGGGAATAATTTTAGGTATGAAGGATATTTTTTAAAAAATCTAATTGTTCTTTACATAAGATTGAATTTAAATTTCTATTTAACAGTAAATTTCACAAGAAATTTATAAAAATGAGATAACACATTTGAAACAATTTTCAAATGTCATTAAATTTTTTATTTATCTATTTATTTATATATTTTTGTATACTTTTTGTATCGGGCTCCAATGCACTAAAAATCTTTCGGGATCGGATTCAAATTCGTCGGGCACGGGCTCAAAAAATCGAACCCGAACTCATCTCTAGTACAAATCTGCTTTTTTTGAAAATGAGAAATGATGCTACGCAAAATTCAAATTAATATGGAGTTGGTTGTTTGTTCGTTAAATTTCGTTTTTTGGGGCCATATTTTGACATTCGTATGGGGTCATTTTTTTAAACTGGAAAATTTTATTTATTCATGAGTAGAAATTATTGAAAGAACTCTTTTTCACTTTAAATTGCATACTACAAGTTATTTTAATGCTACTTTAATCAAAATGATGGAGGGAACTAAAGTCGTGCTTGTTTATTTTAGTATTTCATTGCTGTTTGAAATGAAAACTTGTGATGATTACAGATTTATGTTTACGGATATCTTCATTTTATATCTATCATGTTTTATCTATGTTTATATATCTTTTTCTTATTCATTCATTAGATTTAGTTTTAAGCAACTTCTCATAGAGGTCTGCACGGGCCGAAATTTCCAGGCCCGAGCCCGGCCCGAAAGTTAAAATTTCGGCCCGGACCCGGCCCGGCCCGAACGAAAGAAATATTGGCCCGACCCGGCCCGGCCCGAAAGTTAAAATTTCGGCCCGAGCCCGGCCCGGCCCGAACGAAAAAAATATTGGCCCGACCCGGCCCGGCCCGAAAGTTAAAATTTCGGCCCGGTCCGGAAAAAAGTTTAAAATTCGGCCCGAACCCGGCCCGGCTCAAGTGAATTTCTACAGAACATTGATCTTTAATCTTATGGAAGAGTTCTGACCAAAAAAATAATATTAGTCCTTTTTTTTATGTTTATAATCTCCATTTATGCAGAAGTGCCGTAGGCTGCGATATTTACGCTTTTAAATGAATCTTTAAAATAGCAAATAAAGCCTTTGTGCAAAAATGTTTAAAGATAAAAAACCAACGATTATAAATGCACAAATAAAGTAAGAAAAGGTAGCAAACAGCTGTTTCGAATCTACTATGGAGATTCTTCATCAGTGCAAAACTCGGCGAGCTAGAAAAAGCAAAACTGAGGGCTCAATTTTGCTTTTTCTAGCTCGCTGAGTTTTGCACTGATGAAGAATCTCCATAGTAGATTCGAAACGGCTGTTTGCTACCTTTTCTTACTTTATTTGTGCATTTATAATCGTTGGTTTTTTATCTTTAAATGAATCTTTGTTTGTTATATGTAAATGTTTCAGTTATTACTAGTATTATTAATCCATATTCCCTGTAATGGAGACAAAAAATCGAAAAAGCGGTATATGGTAAAATTTCCAATGACGAAATCGTTTTGGAACGAAAAAAAAAAATACATTCCCTTCTTAACAGATGTAAATGTTTAATATATTTTTTTCTCCAGTATTGTTGTATCCATTTTGCATGGATGAACATTTTAAAAGAAACTTTCAGTTTTTAGTTTAAAGAAAATTCCGTCATAATGTTTTTTTTGTGTGTGTGTGTGCGTAATTCTATTTTAAAACGCCTAGTAATCTACGATTCTTTAAAAGGAATAAATTCTAATGTTTAATTGTAGAATAATGACGGCTTAAAAGTATATGCCTTTTTTGCAAACATTTTTGGACAAAGCCAAATATTACTGATTTATAAAAAGTCAAGAAAAGGATTTTCATATATTAAGATTCAATAGGAATTGATTATTTTGGTCCATGAAAACTAGGAAGAATGGAATCAGTCTCGGCTTCGTACGGAAAAAAAAGTTAGGCCCGGCCCGTCCAGCAAAAATATTAAGGCCCGAGCCCGGCCCGGCCCGAAAGATTAGTGACTAGGCCCGACCCGGCCCGGCCCGATTCTTCAGAAGTAAGGCCCGAGCCCGGCCCGGCCCGAATGCCATTATCGGAAATCGGCCCGAGCCCGGCCCGCGGGCCGGGCCGGGCTTCGGGCCGCGGCCCGGCCCGTGCAGACCTCTGACTTCTCATCCTTCTTCACGCAATGAAAAATTGCGTTTGGGTCTTTTCTAAAAGAAATTCCACATAATTATACCTTCCGCAGAAAACCTGTCTGAAACGGAAATTTGTTAAGTTTTATGGGGTTCCGTTTTTTTAGGTTTTACTACATAAGATATTGTTTGTATTCAAAATGTTCAGGTTAAAAAATTTGGGCACCCCCCCGTTCAAAAGGCTGGCTACGCCTATGAATCATGAGTAACATTAAATTTCCATCATTTCTGAAACAATTTTAATAACCAATATTTGTATTTTGATTCAAATAAGAATGAAGAAAATCAAAGCTGTTTTTTTTAATATATAGAAATTTATGCGACCTTGTGATGTAACACATATTCTATTATATATATTCCTATTAATTTTTCAAATGTGAGTCCCCCCCCCCTTTTTTTTAAATTTAATTTTAAAAGAAAAGCATTTCTAATAGTTATTGTTATTGTGTGTTCGTCTCCAAGTTCCAAGTGCATATAAAATAATAATAATAAATAAAAAGAACAAATGATAAATTAGTTTTAAAATATCATTCCATTTCTAGATTTTTCTTTCTTGTTCTTCAGTTGATTAAATATCAAACGACTGTTTTAAATAACTGCTATTTTTATTTCCCAATCATTTCATTTTGTCTTGTATAAAGAACTTAATTTGTTACCGATTGAGTAATTCTGTTTAGGGTTGCCGGCTGCTGCACGTTCTCGCCACGAGCGATAAAGACTATATTCTTGGCAACGCTTTTTTTTTTTTAATTTCCCCTTTGCTTATCATGTAACGGTCCTTTTTACCTGTACATTGTTTTGCTCGGATTGGGAATCTATTCTATGCCAAAAGACTTTTTTGGCGTTTGTGAAAATGTGAAATTTTTGTCAGTTTTATGTTTTGACTTGGTGAAGGAAACACGCTTGATCGCTGTTGTCAAATTGACAAATATTTTCTTTATTATGTTCTATGCGTACTGCACTAGTGCATCTTTGAGTGAATAAGCTATTTTACCGATGTTTGATGTGCTCAAAATTTCAAGTGTTCTTTAAAAATAAAGACAATTTAGTTATGATATTTGTGAACTGAGTCTTCTTCATCAAAGTAATGCCATATACACTTCGTTCCAGAAAAAAAGTAAAACAATGAACCTGGGTCTCTCTACGATATTGCAATACGATCCGGCCTGACACATTAAAAAAAAAAAAAGTGTCTTTTATTTCATTTTTTTGCTGCGATCTCGGCCTAACTCATAAAATGTGCCATATTTTTCAAACTTCGCCACCACAGAACCATTTTGCCATCATAGACCTTATTCTCGATTTTATCTTATTTTTGATATACGAGCATCATTATTTGAAAAAGTGGTTTTTATCTTATAACATTATTTCCTCACCGTTATTTTCCTGTTTTCGCGGTATTTATTTCCGACGGATTTTAGCTTTTCCGGGCTCTGCATAATTGTTTCCTTTTGTGCATCTTATTTAATCTTAATTTTATGACTATTTTACGGTACAAAATTATGCAGCAAAGTTATATTTTAATTCAGTGTAGAATAATTGCGGCAGAAAAATTTTGGTGTCCGCATAATTTAGGTGCCTAAACAACCCTTAAACAAAACAAAGTTAATATTACATTTCACAAATTTTCGTGTTCTATATACACGTTGTATTATACTGTGTAAGCCTGAGTCCCGCCCGATCCGTTTATTTTGTTTGTCGGCCCGGTCCGTTTGAAAATTCGGAACCATTTCGCCGGACCGGGTACGGGCCAAGTCCGGGCCCGTGCAGACCTCTAAAGAGCTTGTTTTTAAATTGTATATGAAACTTGTTTAGAAGAAGATATTTGACTTTTAAACCAATATTTAAGAATTATATCAGGGAAAAAAAAAACTAATTTTATAACAGTAATTCATGTTCTAAGATATTATCATTACAATAAGCCAATTTGACATGAACCTCGATTATGAAAAAAATTATCACTTCTATTTATGTTGGTTAAAAAGCAAGAATTGGTGAATTTATTAAAAAGAAAATCTAATTCTTGTTTAGTTTCTTTTTAAGATAAAGAAGTAAAGAAAAAAAATGCAACATTTAAACTGCCTATTCAAAATATTTGAATTGTTTTCTTAATGTATGATCACAATTTAATTGATATTTATGTGTTAATTAATAATTAAGAGGCAGATTTGATAAAAGTCAGGCAGAAATGGGGGTGTCATTATACACACCATTTTCGATTTTGCCGAAATCAAAATCTCATCACCTCTATTTCAGGAACTAAAATGCTCGAATTTTCATCAAATTTCAGATTTAGTTAGTCCCTTTTATAAATTTGATATAAGTTAGTATTCTTCAGTTTTTGGAGGTTATCGCTGAACAAGTGGCGTTACTATGTGGCATTATTCATGGTTATCAAAATAGCTATATCTCAGGAACTAATGCATGAATTTTCATGAAACGCCACCTGTTGATCAATTTACACCAAAAACTAATCAACACTAATCTACATCATGGATTTATTGAATCTGAAGTTTGATGAGAATTCGTGCATTAGTTCCTGAGGTAGAGCTATTGCGATAATCACGAATAATGCACCACAACAGCGCCACCGATTGAGCAATTTGCACCAAAACGTTATCAGCACTATGTCATATCAAGTACTAACTAAATGTAAAGTTTTATAAAAATCCATGCACTAGTTCTTGAGGTATGGCTATTATGGAAATTGTAAATAATCCAGTATAGCAGCGCCACCTATTGAGCGATATGCACCAAAAACTAATCAGATCTAGTTTATATCAAGGTCTCACAGAATCTAAAGTTTTATGAAATTCAAGTGCATTAGTTCTTGAGATAGAGCGCCCACAAATTTTTTGTCACATACAGACAGACTCAGCGACAGACAGTTTGTAAAAACTTGTTTTTCGGGTTTTCTGATCCCTAAAACTGTAAATCAGTCGAAAACCGGATTTCGAAAATTCTCACGAATCCAATACTTTTTACTTGTAAAGAGGGGAACTTAAATAATGTGACATATAGTGAATAAGTTATAGTCTAGTATAGTCTAGTCTAGTATAGTCTAGTCTAGTCTAGTAAGTAAAAAATTACTTAAATCATTAAGTTATATTAAATCAGTGTTTCCTTCTTGTTCTTAAAATGTTTTAAAGCGCATTACATGTTTTTGACAGTTTAAGCCAGTGTTTGACGGTTTGAACCAATTTTTGACGGTTTAAACCAGTTTTTGACGCTTGTCATGTCAAAAATCAGTTTCTGACGTCAGAAACCCAACCTTGCTTCAAATCTTCGGTTCAAATTATGCCTAGAGGCATAGAAATTTCAAGTCATTTGAAAAATAAGTTTTTGATTTATAAACATTCAAAAATTAGTGCTTCTAGTGTTAAATTGCATTTTCATGCTATTTTTTTTTATGTAGCAATAATACTAAAATACCCAAACATCAATACGTTGAATTTCCAGTTTTATAATTTTATTATATGAATTACGAAATTAATATTCGAAAAAATTATAAATTGCAACCTACAATTTTTTTGGTGGATTTAGATTTATTAACTCTTGCTTTATGGAAATCCATAATTTTTCTTTTAGTTTTTAAATTATGCTTAATGAGATGGTTTAAAAAATTATCTACGATAGAAGTGACTAGATGATATTTTGAAACTACTTATCCTATTCTGTAATCTAGCAGTTTTCAATAAATGCTTATGTGTATTTAAGAATCTTTTATCAAGATTGTGGCTCTATTAGACAACAACCGAGTATAGAATTTCAATATGGATACGTATGCTCGTTTATGCTCGTTTTAATATCTAACATATGCTCGTTTTTAAATAATTAAAATCTGTGAAACCTATCGTACGAATTGTATGGAAATCTATTTTTAGGCTAATTGAAGGGTGTCGAGTTTACTTATGGCTTGGGTACTGCTATTGAAAAAAAAAAAAGTTAGGGCTCGTTTTAATATGTAGATGGTCCCATAAAATTTTTTTATATACATAATTTAAAAGTGGACTTAATTTCTATCGTTCGGTATCAGTAACTTTCTTTTACGATAATTTGTTGAGAAGTTAATAGGGGGTGTTAACTTATTTTTTTCCCACGTCTGTACATCAGTCACTGAGTGAAAAAATAATTACAGGATTCTATCTTTACACACATGCACCGAGTTGTATTAATTTAAAGCGTGTTAAAATGTAAACTATATTTAAGGCTTACTTATTAATAAAAAAGCGACGAGAGTCTGCTGGTCAGAAAATTGATTGTTTTATTAGGGAAGTTTGGTGATATATTGAGTGGCACCGAAAGATAGAATTAATTATAGATGAAATAAATTAAAGTCCTTGGAGTGAATAGAGCAATTTTCTGAAACAGGATGCCGAATGTTAATGATTTAAAAGGTTCGAATAATGTTAGGGAAGGACAGTTAGACACAAAAGCTGGTTATTTGAAACGTGACGTTTATGATAATAATAATAAAAAAAATATATTAATACTGGAAGATATTAGAAAAAAGATGAAGTGCTTGTTTATCCCAGTACAGTGTACATTCCAATCACAGCGATAAAATATCGAATGAAATCCTTTATGTCGTATTAACAATAAAAACAAATTCGTATGTGGCTTTTCGCCTATTTGAATCTTACAAATACTATAATTGTTATCCCCCCCCCTCTCCCTGATTTACATACTGAAGATTCATTGCAATTAAATTCATTGACATAATTTTCATCTGATTACAAAGGCAGGACAGGAATTTCAAACCACAAGCTTCATATTATTAAGCCTATTTGTGTAATATTTGTTTTGCTGTTATTTCCCAATATTGACTCCTTAAATTTAATTTTTGCATCTTGTTTTTAAGATTACCAGCAGCAGTATTGAATTCAGGGGGTGGCCTGGGGGGGGGAATTCCTCCCCGGAATATTGAAATGTCCCTCTCGAAAATTTTGAGGTTTTGTATTTTCAATGATGATAAAGTGCAATTTCCCACCCGGAACTCTACAGTCTCCCCCCCCCCCTTGGAGCCACAGAAATCCCCCCCGGAGAAAAATCTGTCTGAATTCAACGCTGACCAGCAGATTTTCTGGATTTTAGCCTCTGGTTCGCTTAACATGCAAACACACACAAGAGAATGAATGCATTGACTTAGATTTCAAGATGACAATTCGAAAGTCTGTATAAATAACATGGCCCTGCAAATTATATAATTGTTTAAAATAATTACACTTGCTTTAAAAAATGACTTACATATTTTTACTTACCCATTATACGTAGTATAGAGTAAATCTTGCAATCGTTTTGAAAATCAAAAGAAATTTTTTTTGATGGATTTACACGTTTTAGACATGGTAGATTCCGAAAAACATATTTTTAGAAGAAAAAAAAAGTTTGCCGTTTGTCTGTCTGTGTGTCTGTAAACGCTCTATCTCCCGAACAAATTGAGATAGTCTTGCAATTTGGTGTGTACTTAATATATAATAACGGGAAGAAGCCTATTTAATATCAGTAACCTCGATTATCCGGAACTATTTTTTCGGACTCTCGAAATATTCGTTTTGATGAAAGGTACATAAAAAATTTAGAAAATTTTCATTTTAAGGAGTGGATGTAAACAACAATAAAATAACATAAATTTTGCATGAACAACGAAGTCGATAGGATAATTAGTTGCTGAGATATTTGTAATCCTATTTTCCACAATCTTCGATTTTTCATGACTCTATATTTCATTAAAATTTAAATTCAAAGATATATTTTAATTGGATATAAAACGCTTAATCCGACGCAGTAAACTGTTAGTTAGTATCATTATTATTTTTGGAGTTATAAGAATGTTTCTTTTACGCAATTCAGTACTACTTGAGTAATTTAGCGTTTTATATAATTTGTCGAAATTGGTTCATCAGCAGTTCCTCAATAGAGCATTATTATGTATTAAAATACTTAAATATGCATGTAAATTTGGAATTGCGGTGCATTTCAAAAATAGTTTACACATGTTTTATTTTCATATTTTATTTTATGCATATCCATGATGGGTAAGTATTACGATGTCCCTCCCCCCCCCTCCTCTCCCCAACGACTACGACTAGTTTTGTTTCGTATTTACCTCTGTGTCATTTTTGGTGTTCGGGAAAAGGAGTGTCTGCCTCGTTTAATGTTGCCTATTATTTTAGGCCGATCCTGAAGCACACATTTTTTCAATATAGTAATTAGTCTTTATTAATTATATATCGACAGAGTTCGTAGTATCATGTTATTTTCGACAATATCAAAAATATCGATATTTTTCGATATATATCCGATATTTTCAAAATAGTCAATCCATTACTGACATTAAATATTTTCAAGCATACTATAAACTAAAACATATTGTGCTTAACATGAAAACTTGGATAATATTCTACGAACTACAAAGTAGCTTTTTTTTTTTTTTTTTTTTTTTTTTTTTTTATCTTTTTTTTTTTTTTTAAATGCAGAAATTTTTTTATTTTATTATGCTTGTTTTTTTTCTTCTAATTCTCTAACATGCTGTGCAGTTTAGATTCAGCTAAATCAAACCAGAAAAAATTATTTTCTAATGAAGCTGTCATATAACTGATTATCTAAATTAGACAGTTTATCTTTCAGTTGCTGTTTTGGATTGATCGTGTCTCATAATTATTAGTTGTGCATTTAAAAATAAACGCTTGGAAATGATATTTGTTTACTTCTTAAGCTACAAAAACCACTGCTAGTGAAAAAATTTCTTTATCTTCTGAGTAGCAATCAATAACTGTTGAATTTGATTTACACTTGTTTTGACTAAAAATATAAATTATCTTGCACCGTGATATTTTGAAAATAAATACCAAATATACAAAAATTTCGAAAATATAAAAAATTTTGATATTTTAATAATAAATATCACGTATGTATAAAGATACATTGGTGTGCAAAATTTAAGGACGAATCACAAAATGCCAATTTTCAAGGGATTTTCAAGCAGTAATTTTCACGCGAATATTCAAAATGAAGTAATATAATTCAAATAATTACTATCCCTGCATAACAGTTAATCCATTTAACATCTCATTCTTGTCACACATGGTCATAAGAGTCACAGTCACTACGGCGAAACAAAAAATAGCACTTTACAATGTCGTTTTATTGAGACTCTCATGTGACTGTCATTTGTAGACTCAATTTCAAAGTCATTGTGAATGTTGCATTATGATAAATCACCAAATACTGTTACATTAAAGTCACACGGTGACTTTCTGTCACGAGACTTTGTCAAATGGTGACAGAGACCCTACTGTGAAGTAATTACTGTGAAAAGTGGTGAAAAGTCACCATGTGACTTTAATGGGACATCATTTGCTAATTTATCATAACGCAACGTTCACAATGATTTTGAAATTGAGTCTCCAAATGAGGGGTCACACGAGAGCCTCAATGAAACAACATTGTAAAGTCATCTGGTGACTCGCCACAAAGCAGGAGTCACTATAACCTGTCAATGGAGTCACATAAAGTAGTCATTTGAGACTCATAAAAGAGATGTTTGGAATTTCCTATTTTTTGTTTTGCCGTAGTGCCTGTGACTCTTGTGGCCATGTACAACCTGAATGAGATGTTATATGGACTAGCTGTTATGCAGGGATGGTAATTAATCAGATTATATTACTTCTTTTTTAATATTCGCGTGAAAATTATGGCTTGAAAATCCCTTGAAAATTGGCATTTTGGGACTCGTCCTTAAATTTTGCACATCAGTGATCTGTATCATGATATGTATCCATTCATATGTATCAACGAACACTGTATATTGAACTGGGCCATAGCTAAAGGGGTGCTAGGGACGGCTCAGTCTCTCCCTCTTAAAATATTTTGAGCCTCTCCTGGAAAAGATTCAAGGTCCCAAAATGAATTTTTGTTCCGAAAATCCAAATTAAATTCTGTTCAAAAATCTAATTTAGTTTTGAGGCTCTTTCAAAGTTTTGCAAGAATATTAAATCGTAATTAAAATAGGTGTTTCAACACTCGCACATCCTATTTGCACGTATGAAGCTAACATGATGTATAATGTTGCACTAGTTATACTCTCGAATTTTTTCATCATCAATCATAATCTTTTCTTAGCATAAAATGAAGTTTTTACAACAGTTTAATAAGAAACATAGTACCTACAATATGCACTAATTTATCTTTCTGCGTCAGAAAGAGAGAGAGAGAGAATATGAGTCCCCCTTGCTACATTTTTTCAGCTCCCCGCCCCCCCCCCCCCTGATATTGGACAATTGCACCATATATTACACTTAAAATTTTGCATTCAAATCAAATACAAAATTATAAATGGTACTCACAACAAAAGAATGATTTCACAAACACATTTGAAATCTACATTTCTAAACGCTTCTGTGATCGTCATCAGGATAAAAAGATGTTAGACACACAGACGATTATGTGTAACATCATTTTATGCAGATGACGATCGCAAAAGGAATTCGAAACGTAGTTTTTAAATGTGTTTGTGAAATCACTATTTTATTGTGCATCATTTGACATATTATACTTTATTTGAATACAAATTTTAAGTGATTATTAATCTAGAGTCTCCAACTTCGGAATTTTAGGAGCTCAAAATGAGCAATAGTGTAATTTAGTTTTATTTCCTCCGTTGGACGCAAAAGATCTCTAAAAGTAAGAATAACTTTTCCTTTTCTCGTTTACTTTTCTTTAAGTTTGCCAGTGCCCTTTCTTCTTAACTGACTGAAGAGGAAAAATAATGAAGGATAATGGTCATTCAGCTTTCGAACATTAACGATTGGAACCTCGTTAATGTTAAGTCTATGAACGTTTGATGTATTCTTATATTTAAAATATCTCATCAGGAAATTAATATTTAAACTTCTTCTTTCGGTGTTCCTCCCCCCCTTTTTTTAGTTCTCGAAATATTTCTAAAATCTTTGCTGAATTTAATAGTTTGTTTTAAAAATTGACGAACTGGAAGTAAAATTTTAGCACTTCATGTAAAATTAAGCGTGGATTTTAGGAATATTTTGAAAAATAAGAAAAAAAGTGACATCTTTTTAGAAGAGAACACTGAAAGAAGTTAGAAATATTAATTTTTTGAGGAGATATTTTAAAATATAAGAGCGCATCAAACGCTCATAGACTTTACATTACCAAATGCAGTTCAGAAGCTGAATGACCAGCATCCTTAAGGAGGAAAAATGTCTTATAGACTCTGTGAATTGTAAGATATTAAATGAGTCAAAAACCACTGTATACTAGTGTCTTTGGTGGAAATTTACACCTTGTTATTAAATCAAACTATACAAAATAACTACTTAAAAGGTGTTGCAAAAATATAGATATTGTTTATTTAATTTACCTGAGATCTTTCGAATGGCCACGCATTCATTATCAAAGGAACATAAAAGAATCTAATCATTTATCTTCTTTTATGTTCCTTTGATAATGAATGCGTGGGCATTCGAAAGATCTCAGGTAAATTAAATAAATAATACATCTATATTTTTGCAACACCTTTTTAAGTAGTTATTTTGTGTAATTTGATGTAAGATATTACTTAATATTTCTGTTACGACTCTCGTGTAACTGCTAGAAAATCAATTTTATCCAATATTAGCATGTTTGCCCACATTGCAGAATGCAAACATTAAAACGCAGATAAGTAAAGTAAAGTCTTCTGTAAATGTTTCGAAACACAACGTTTATCTCTTGACACAGATGGAGAGGGAAAGCTCTTCACCTGGCACTTTCATGTTAAAAATAAATGATAATATTAATAATAACTGCATCAAAACGCATATCGTTTTTTCAAATTCAAAGAACTCGCTTATAAAAGTAGCTTTAGATACATAAACATTTTTTTTTTTTTTTTTTTACAAATTATTTATTATTTTAATCCGTTTCAGTGAAAGCAGGTTTACAATTTGACAATACATATATATATTTTTTCAACATAGTTCTTTCAGACCTTTTCAGTAGACTTTCCAATTTTTATGTTGCTTTTTCTTCGAAAAGGTGTTTTTTCTATTTGGTATTTTTTGTTTTAAAAGTTTTTTTTTTTTTTTTTACTCACATTTATGCTAAAAATTAAGAAAACTTTCATATTTTGTCGAATGTCATGAAAAATACGGAACGAAAGATAAGATCAATCCTTCAAAACAAAGATGCAACTCTTTAGGATCAAATACATCAGGTACACATGTATATGGGGGGGATAGAGTAAAAGATCAGACTTTATAAACAAGGTTACCGGCTTTTAGCTAATCTCCCCCTCCCCCCCCCCCAAAAAAAAATAAATAAATAAAATAATAATAAAAAAAAATAAAGCGCGGCGTTTGGTTTTATTTTACCTTAAACCACTTTAAAAATTAGCTTTAATTAAGTAAAAGATTTTATTTTTAAAAAGTTAGCTTAGGGGAAGATGGGGATACTTGAGCCATTTTTTGAATTTTTATTTTTTTTTTATTTTTTATATTTTTTTAGAATAAAATAAAATATTGAAAATGAAAATTTTATATTTTTTCTTCAACTAAAAACCACTTTCAATTAATTTTGAATTATTTTTCTATGTATAATAAATGTTTATTTTTTGTTTTACATCGTGGCTCAAGTATCCCCATGGCGGGGATACTTGAGCCATGGTGAAGGGATATTTGAGCCACTAAGGAAAATTACCTACAAAAGTAATTATTTTCGCTTTATTTTTGCACAAACATTTTACAGAATGATAAATTATGAAACGTAAAGTCCTTCAAAACCAATTGAGAAAACAAAGCTAGTAATACGATCATTTTTTGTCGTTAAAACTGGTTGTCGGAGGATAATTTCAACTTGAGTTATAACGACTTTAGAAACATCCTCAGTTCAGAGCCATTTAAATTTGGAATCTGCAATTTTTCGGGCAAATTTCATTTTCAAAATATTAAGCACTTATCCAACAAATATTTTTACAGTTTTCTTTCTCGCATAATTTATTAGTAACCAACCATCAATAGAAGGTTTTCTTTTCACATCATCACCATCATTGACAGAATTTTCCTCTGATGATATTGTCGAACTCATGCTTTTAATTTAGTAGCTGTCGGAATTTAAGCCAGATGTATCATTCTACTATTTCAAACACTTTTTTGATTTCACAGGAAAAGATTTTGTCTTCCTCTTTGGCTCCATGCAGGTAAGTTTAAACTGGGATTTTTGTTGCTTTTCTTGTTTTTTGTGCTCTCTTTTTACCAATTTTTCTTCAATTTTCTTAGTTAAAAAAAGTTACAGCAACAGAGGTTACGATTTCAATATAAAATATTAATCTTAATATGTTATATTAAAAAATAAATATTTTAATATGTTGGACCTAACTAATTAAAGTATTAAATATTATAGCCTGTAAAACTGTTTTAAAAAGTTATTTTAATTTAATGAAAGTTAAATTGAAAACTATGTTTACATTTATCTAGACAGGCTATTTTGTTACTCAAAATGAAAAATAAAATAGATATTTTCATTTAAAAAATATACATTTTTAAACATTTTTAGGTCGTTATTTTTTTAATAAAAAAAAAAAATGAAAAATTATTCTCCCTTTTATCCAGAAAAATATCTATTAGTGAATATAAGGATGGAATTTTATTTTTTGTTTGTTTCACCCTTGTTTAATTTCTAGTGGGGATGGTTGAGACATGGCTCTAGTATCCCCACTCTCATTGGCTCAAGTATCCCCACTATCACTATTTTTGTTTCCCAGAGTTTTACTAAATAAAGCATGCAGCTATTAGAACTATTTTAGACTCAAAATACAATTGAAATTATGCTTATTGAATGTATGTATATAGTTGCAACTTTAAACAAAACTTTGATTACAAAAAAACAAAAAAGCGATGCACCCAAATATTTACTTCAGATAGGGAAAAGACAACTATTAATCACTATATTTTCAAAATGGTACCAAGATGTGTGATTTCTTTTTTACATGTTCAGAACTATAAATATGTTATTATATTGGCAGTTTTAGAAAGAAAAATTAACCAACTGTAGAGATAATAGGGGTGGCTCAAGTATCCCCTATGCTCAAGTATCCCCACTCTCCCCTATAATTAATTCATATTAAATCTGGATTATTTTTAATACACTTATAAGTAGTTTATATCAAAAGAAATTCTAAATTTCCATTAAATTTGTCAAATAAATAAGTATTTATAATCGTTAGAAACGAACTGTAAAAGAATTATATCTGGAAAAGAAAAGTATTATACCGTAGACTCCCTCAAATCCGCACAGCTTGGGACCAGAGGTTGTGCGGATTTTAGAATTTTGCGGATTTCTGGTCATTGCTTTGTTTATATTTTTTAAACAGTAATTTGAGTGCAATTAATAGTGCAATCGGAACTACAATGAATGCTTACAATATAATAAAATATTAAAATAAGGAATAAATTAAAATAATAAAAATTTAGATAATTTTTAAAATGATTAAATTACTAATAGGAAAGGTCAAGTTAATAATCAATAGTGTTTGATTAAATATACATCATAAAGATTAAATGTATTTTTACAAAATTATTCAACAAAACTTGGCTCATAAAAGTACATTACAAATTCACATCAAAATCATAAAATAAGGATTTTTTTTTTTTTTTTTTTAAGTTTAGCCAGGCTTAATAAGCAAAAAAATCTTGATTAATGCATAAATATATTTGGTAAGAAGATTGTGATTACCAGTAATATCAGAAATATCTTGAATTTTTTCCAAAAAAATTTATTTATTCATGAAAAAAAACATGAATAGAGTATTATTAAGAAAATTACAAATTAAAAAATATATGGAATTGATACAAAACTAAAAAAAAAAATCAAATTTTGTGAACTGAAAGTTTCATTGTTTACATCCATAAAATATGTGCGGATTTTAGAGAGTTGTAGATTTCTGGTTTGCGGATTTGAGGGAGTCTACTGTATCTATGCATAGATATTAAAAAAATATATAAAATATAATCTAAGGTGGTGTTTTGAAATTTTATATTTCATAACCCCTAATCACTGTTGGAAAAAAAAATGTTTGTTTGACTCGAACCAGATTTTTTTAAATGACTTTTGCTATTATATATACATGCATATTTATTGATTAAAAGAGAATTATATGATATATAAGTAGTAAATTTCATTTGAAAATAGTTTAAATTGCAGTCAATTTATGTAAAAGATTGAAAAAAAAATCATATGTAATTCAAACTACTAGTTAGTCTTATGTTCAAAAAATAAACTGCTTACACAGTGAAACATTGATACCTTGAAAATCTTTATAAACAATCTTCTGATTAGTAATAAATAAATATTTGATGTAGTTTAAAGAATATAATATCCTTCATATGAGTTATTCAAAAATTTCAAATACTCTTAATGGTTTTGTCTTTTGACTGACTATTAGAAGTCAACACTTTTGGTCATTAGATTCCCCAGATGTCAGAAAAAAATATTGATGTTATTAAAATGCTATAACTAGCACCCAATTTTTAAATACTCTCTTATTCGATATTGTGTTATGATTTTAATTCTTAAAGATAATCTCTCCAATGTCCAATCAAGAAAATTTTCTTTTGTTGCTTGCTCAAAATCTTAAAGATCATTGTTTTATGTTATTAATTGCTTTAAATAATCTGCATTTTTAAAAAATGATAACGTTTTATGCTAAATATTGAATATTTTTATCTACTTTATCTGATAAATTTGTGCATGTTTTAATCTTTCTCGTTAGAGCCCTAGATATGTTCATCAACACATAGTAGTTTTCAGCCTACACTTACAAACATGGTCTAGACTGCTATAGCCAGTGGCGTAGCTAGGATGGATGTCAGCCCCCCCCCCCCCTTCTGATCCATCATATTTTTTCAATCGCAATTCTACATTATTATTATTCTATATTTACCTTTTGCTAGAGGTCTGCACGGGCCGGAATTTCCAGGCCCGGCCCGGCCCGGCCCGTAGGAAAGTTATTTCAGCCCGGCCCGGCCCGTTGTAAAACTCAAAAGTTCGGCCCGGGCCCGGCCCGGCCCGTTTAAATTTTTATATTTTAGGCCCGGCCCGGCCCGTACAAAAATCAGCAAAAACAGGCCCGGCCCGGCCCGGCCCGTTTTGGCCCGTTACAGTTTCTACGATTTCTAAAAAAATCAGATTTTTATCATATAACTAAGATATTTTTAAAGAATACTGCATACGTATCTATGGAATGATTTTACAGTATATTTTACAGCAAATACACATTAACAACATTAATGATTACTTAAGCTAATGATTCTTAGGCTTTCAACATTCGAATAAAGATTCATCAAAAAATTAATATGGCTTAGAATAAAAGAAAAAAGAAAGAAAGCTAAAAACATCGTTAATTTTGAAGCTGTTTAATAAAAGAAGATTTATAAATATATTTCTATATCATTTTATAATAGATTTCAAATCCAAATTCATTCTTAAATTCAAAGAAGCTCCTTTCTGATGCATTTCTAAATTCATTTTTTTTTCTCAGAAACGCATAAGATTAGCAGGTATCTTTATTCAGAAAATATATAATCGAATGGCGTTATCCATTTTTTGATACAAGCAATTTAAGAATACTGCAAACAAATAAAATACTGTCATAATTAGCGTTTTGAATAGTTTTTCCGAAACAATAGCAAGGGAAGGGAGAAAAACCTGCAATCATTTGAGAAACTATTACATGTCAACAAGGTTATACAAGTATTTTATTTACCAAAAATGAAAAACTTTATTCGATTCCAAATCCCTTCAATAATTAGGTTTATCACTTTTATACTTTTACAATTTAAAATTAATCAGAAAATGTGTCAAACTTTCGCATTATTGAGAAATTAATTTAAAAATCATCAAGAAGTATATATCCAAAGACTAAGCTTACATAAGTTCTTTATCGCTGTTAATAATTTTACAAATCATGTTTTCTGCCAATAATTAAGTCTAGTACCGGTCCGGCCAGTCTATATGTAGAAAAATAATGCAAGCGTGATCTCGGACCGGCATGAGTCAGCTAAAAAAATATTAAAACGGGTTACACATATTGTAATCCTCCGATGCCGATACACTGTGCATTTTTATATTGATGCTGTCAAACTAATATGGCCACATTTATACTTATTCTCGTTAAACCATTTTCGTTGAAAATAGCTCATATTTTATCGTTTCTGCTGAAATCTTCAAAACGGGCCGGCAGGCCCGAAAATTTTTTTTATCGGCCCGGCCCGGCCCGTCTGGCCCGTTCAATTTTTTTGCCGGCCCGGCCCGGCCCGTTTATCTTGTTTGTCGGCCCGGCCCGGCCCGTTGAAAAAACTGTTATAAATCTGCCGGCCCGGCCCGGCCCGTTAGAAAATTCGAAACGATTCCGCCGGCCCGGCCCGGGCCCGTGCAGACCTCTACCTTTTGCCCACCTGCAAAAAAAAAAAAAAAAAAAAAAAAAAAAAAAAAAAAACTACAGGAGTGATTTATTATTTAACCCATAGTCCGCATAAGTCAATTTGGTGTCTATACATAGGAGAAAATTCTTTCTTTTAAAATTTGCTTTTGCTATCCATTCGTTGGATAGGTAGGTTTTTGTTCCCTGGTGCATGTCTTATTTAGATACACCAATTTTTATAAAATTTTACATTCTGAAAGAAAAGAAAACTAACACTATTGCGACGTGCACTAAAAATTTAATTTTATTTCAGAATTCCTTTCCAAAATCTTATAAGATTATATATATATATTTATATACACACACAGAGAGAGAGAGAGAGAGAGAGAGAGAAATATATATAAAATAAAGATTTGGTGTCACCCCTTAGAGAGTGACACCCGGGGCGGACCCCCCCCCCCCCCCCGCTAGCTACGCCACTGACTATAGCTAAAGCTTATTGCAGAAATAAAGTGTTAAAAATAAAAATTATTTATATGCAATATTTTAATCACTTAAATTAATTTAAAAAAGAGAAAAAATGTCTTTATATTTCTTCTAAAAAAAGCAGTTGGTTTAAATCATGGTTAAAACCGCTTGATTTAAACCGCGCCAACCATGCTCCTAATATACTACACAATTTAAAAATTTAACTAAACAATTTAAAATAGAAACATTCTTTCATGTTTATACGGAATGATGATTCAAGTTATGGAAAGAACAATGAGAAATAAGGAAGACTATAATACTTGAGGAGAGTTTAGTATACAAATGGTACACACAAAAAGAACAATCAAGCGACAACAGCAAAAATGTTCTCTAAATTATTTAAATTAAAATTTTGAAAAGTTTGTTACCCTCTAAAATAATGGATATTCATGCATAAATTTCATGCATATGCTATATATAATACAGTCTTTAACAGTGAGAAATGGTGTATTTGTTATATGACTTTATATAGGATTTTAAATATTTATGAGAAATAAAATAAGACTTGCATATTAATAGCTATTAAAATAATTTAAGGAATGAAGAATGCAACTAAGTACCATTGTCCTCTTTAATTTTATAAAACAGTAAAAATTGAAAAAATGGGACTAAAGGTTAGTGCAAACTATTTTAAGCAGTTGGTATGGCCCTTCTAAAATTTAACTTTCATATTTTTACTTTCTTCTGTCTTCAACAGAAAAAAGTATTGTAATAGAAATTTTTTTCGACTTCCGGTTTTCGACGGATTTACTCGTTTTAGGGGTCAGAAATTCCAAAAAACATGTTTTTACAAAATGTTTGTCTGTGTGTGTGTCTGTATGACGTCATTCTACCATCAAAAAGTGTATGAAGATATGCATGAAATAGAACAAAATTTTTTGTGGATTGTTTTGGCTGTGGCAAGCAGGTTCTCCTTCAATTTTGAAATATTCCGCTGGAAGGGGGTGCTGCAATAACAATCTTTGTGCCATTTTCAATATTGTACCGACTAAAAGTGTGTGAAGTTATGCAGGGGCGTACGAGGAGAAAATTGCGCCCGGGGCAAAGCTAGAATTTGGCGCTTCCAACCCCCAACTTTTTCTTGTGACAGGCCAAAAATGATGTTTATAGTATAAATTTGGCGCCCCCTAAATTTCTGCGCCCTGGGCGACCGCCCCCTTCGCCCCCCATTTTGCACAGCACTGAAGTTATGCATTGAATTGAACCATTTTTTTTAACCAACAATATAAGTGTATGACTATAGCTAGTTGGTCCTCCCTGAATTTGAAAAACATCCGTCGAAAGGGGGCACTGCAATAGCGATTTTTGTGCCAATTTTAATATTGTACCATCTAAAAGTGATGCATCGAATAGAAGCAAATTTTTTTGCTAGTATTCAGCTATGGTTAGTTAGTCCTCCCTGAATTTGAAAAAAATCCGCCGGAAGGGGGCGCTGCAATAGCAGTTTTTGTGACATTATCAATATTTTATCACAGAAAAATGGATGAAGTTATGCATAGAATTGAATGAAGTTTTTTGTATAAGTGTTTGGCTATGGTCAGCTGACTCTCTCTGAATTTGATAAAAATCCTCCGGAAGGAGGCGCTATAATCATGATGTCTGTGCCATTTTCATTATTTTACCATTAAAGAGTGCATGAAGTTATGCATAGAACTGAGCTAAAATTTTTGAGTATGGCAAATAGGTCCTCCCTGAATTTGAAAAAAAAAAAAAAAAAAAAAAAAAAAATCTGCCTATCATTCTATTGTCCATCGGCTCGTGCAGAGACGGAAACTCGCTTTTATTCCGATTCATTGACTGAAGCAGAAATTTAAGACGAAAATCAAAGTTGGTACAGTATTTGAATTAAAATCATTAAAGCATCAATGTATGTAACTATTTTTTTTTAAATATTAAAATGCACGTATGCGATAGAAGAAAGTTTTGGGATTGGCACATCCAACTAGTTCAAAACTGATTACAAATCATTAATATCTTTATATAAGTGTTACTTGTTGTTTTGTGTATGATGTGTTGTCTCTCCTAGCAAAATCTAAAATATTGTTCATGTTTTTTCCTACTAACATTTTACAGATAATTGTTCTCGTCAATTTTTATTATAACCTTTTTTATTATTTGAAAAAAAAGGAAATAAAAAAACATTTCTTATTGCAGTATTAACTTATTAACTATAAGAAAAGAGGGATAAATAATTATTTTAAAAAACTTTTTTATTTTAATTCATTTAAAAGTATTTTCAAATGCATCTACTGCCCCAGATTTTCTCCTTTCTTGCGGATTATTTCAGAACTTTTATATTTAACAATTTCCCAAAAATAGTTTTACTACCCAATTAAAATACATCCTGATGACCGGGTCTATTCATTTATCCTCTCAAAAGCTCATAGGCTCATTACCCTTATTTGGAAAATCCTAATCCGCTCTAGTGAATCCCAGCCGTTTGAAAGTATCGAGATCATAAATTTGGGATTCCTGGAAATTCGGCCTCATTAGGCTTGTGTGAAATCAAAAGGTGAAAAAAAAAAAAAAAATCCTTTCGCTGGCGAAGCATAAAAATTAGGCCTGAAACAAAGCAACTAGAGCCTATCAGCCGGTGTGTCCAGTGGCTTTGACTTTGTAATGCTTCTAAAAAAAGTGGGTCAGCAGATGTATACATACGCACACCTTGTAAGATTTTTTTTTTTCTTAAAATGTATGGTTTCAAAGAAAAGGCAAATAGTTTTACCTTTCGTTTTCTATTGTTATATTCTTTAGTTGCCATTGTACTTTAATTATTCCTCGAAGTACTATTTAAAAATGTATAACAACGCCTAATGTTTTTTGTTATTTATTTTTCAATTGTAATTCCGCTACGTTATTGAACAGAGATTTTTTCTCCATTTTTATCGACTAAGTAAAATTTAATTATGTATTAATATAGTGTGTTTTCATGCATCTTTGATTTAAACGCAAAAATATCCCCTATATTGGAAAATGAAAAAATTTTTTCATTATATAGTAAAGAGATGTGAATTGATAGTTACACACATTTAAGTAAATTGAAAACACGAGTGACAGAGCTTACCCGTTTCTTTCCTTATCGCTTTATTTATTTTATCTGTTTACGCTTTTGATTTTGAGAAAGTTCTTTGGATTTGATGGTTTACCTATTATAAATTGTATTTTTCGTATATATTTTCCACCATAATATGTTTTTGTTTCACAATTATCTAAAGTAACATTTGCAATATTTTTGTAAATGAAATTTTGTTAGTTATTGAATTTGATTTCTTTACTTTGCATCATGTGTTAACTACTTTACTTAATCGGCTATTTTAAATTTGGAATATTTTTAATATTGATAATTAATTGAATCCTCATAAATTAAGGCTTTGTTCAAATAGTGCACAACACTTGCTTTAATTGTTGACTATTTATTTGATGGCTTTGACCAGAGGATTTTTGCGATTAGAAAATTACAGCCTTAAAATAATAAGTAAAATGTTTGGGATATAAATATGTATATATGCAGTCTATTTTGTGTAAATGTGCGTTTTCTTCCCAACACGCTCACCACGAATATTGCATTTTTGGTGGAAAGTAACATAGTGGCAGATGTTGCAACGTGTATTAACACGTTGAGTGCCGAGTCTATTTTGTCTGTCTTTCCGTTTGGGCCGCGAAATAAGATTCCCGTTACACAAATTATATATAAAACTAGTCAGATGTGGCAATTCCAAAACTTTCTATCTCATAAATGTTGCTACTTCCTAAAAAATGCAGCATAGCGGCGTCATTGGTTAAGTGATTCATACTAAAATCTAGTTAGCATAGAAACAACTTATGTCAGCTTCTAACCGAATCTGCAATTTGATGAAAATTTATGCCCTTGCTTCTGAGATAGAGCTATTGCGATAATCATGCAATCATAAGAATATCGCGGCGTAGCAGCATCACCTCTCGAGCGATTTGCACCAAGAAATAACCAGCACCATACTATATGAAGGACTAACTGAATCTAAAATTTTATGAAAATCCGTCCATTAGTTTTTGAGATAGAGCTGCTGTAGAAATCGCGATTAATGCAACATCGCAGCGCCATCTGTTAAGCGATAAACACCAAAAAATTTTCAGCTCCAATTTATATCAAAGTCTGACAGAATCTAAAGTTTTGAGAAATTCCATTAGTTCTTGAAATAGACCACCCACAAAATTTTTGTCACATACCGATAGACATTTTCTAAAAATCAGCAAATCCGTAAAAATCCATCGAAAACTGAAAATCGAAATTTTTTACAAATCCAGTGCATTCTTCTTGTAGAGATAGAAGGAAGTTAAAAAAACTGTAAAAATCTCTCAAGTGTGACGGTACTGTAAACTATGCATTGAAGACAATGCGGTATAATTTAGTAAAGGAACAGACAGAAAATTAACTAAGCGAATTGCCACATTTTGTGATATCTGCGAAAGATAACCGTTTTTATGGTTGCTGTGTTTTAATGAAACCCATTAAAATTTTTGGTAAGAAATATTTAGTGCATTCATGGTACAATTCCAAAATTACTTAAAATTTAATGTAACTTTTTAAATTTTTTATCGTATTTATACTGCCAGGCATGGCTGGTGACTGACGCGGTCTAAACGGAAAGTTTAGTGTTAGTCATCGGTGGCTGACATAACACTAAACATGTTAATAACCATAACGTTTACCATAGCTCGTTTGGTTATATTTTCATTAAAAAATATAAAATCATTCAGATTCGATGGTGTACGCTACTAGAAGATATTACGTATCTCCAACGTTAGGTTTGTTTGGAAAGATTTTCTTTTCACTGTATAACTTTTCACACTTTTTTCTTAAAATCGTGAAAGAAAAAATTGACAGCAGTTTTGAGTAGTAAAATACATATCAATTTATTTTATTTTGATGATTTGAAAATTAATTATACGTTTTATCAAATGCACACATATGTGACCATTATGTCGTGCATCGTTACGTGATATTGTAGTTTAAAGCATTTTAAAAGTAAGGAACACATTTATGACCGCCACAGCCGAAAGGGTTAAATCATTCAATGCTGATTTTTTAATGTATATTTTGAGGTTATCACTGACCGGACTATGCCGCATGGGACAATTTGTATATCAATAAAAATAAGCGGGGGAGAGAGGGGGGTGGAAGGAAAGTATAAATATCCTGTGACCTTAGATAGATATCTTTGAAAAGTTATTTAAAATGCAGTTGGAATAACGCACTAACACTGGTTGCATTAGCACCTTTGGAAACAAAGAACAATATCCTAATTTCACATTTACTATACGATTACTTTTATTTTTGAATTACACGTAATTATTTATCGACATCCACTGAATGCATTGCTTCTGGATGATGATATCATTTTGTTACTTCCAGGTTCTCTTCATTTGGCCCCTCATAGCAAAACAATAGAATTATATTTAATTGTTACTTTCTCAAGAAGAGAAGCGCTAAATGAAGTCTACAAAGTTCATTGTAGTTTTGTTAACGTATAAAATGAACGGTTTGAGCATATATTAAAAATAGAATGAATGCACGTAGGTTCGTTTGTAACTTTAGGTTTAGGTCAATTAGTATTTCCGTAAGTCTTGGGCAAGATTCATGATGGAAGTTTAATCGATTATCTATTCCCATTACTCTGTGTTATATGGATAGGATAGAAAGTGTGTTAACTTATTGTAAACTATGATGGATTTGAAATAGGAAAGTGTTTGAAAATCTGCCATGTCTTCTTTTTTCAGTATTATTCTGTTCCTAAATAGCTATTTGATTTGTAGCATTGTTGTGGTTTAATGTTGCATTTTACCAAAATAACTGAAATTTCTTAAGAGGCATAGGCCCAACTCTGTAATTAATTCGCTAGCTTAATTACAGATTTTGAAGATTCAGTGATGAAATCTGTAAACTTTATCGTCAGGGATGCAAACTTTCAAAATTTGTAGCTTTTATTTTTATTTTATAAGGATAAATTTATTAGTAGTGGACCACTTTGAAGACATTTATCTAATTATTATTGAAATGCTAGGGATTAAAAAAAAATAGCTTAGATTTAACTATTATGTGTCAGAGCCATTGTAAGCTTCAAAATATATTCTTCAGAAAGAATGAAAATTAAAAAAATGTTACCTTCCTCTATGTTCCAGCTTTAAGCTTATAGTAAATTTCTGATGCAAAAATCTAAGTTACGGCTTACCCACTAAATTATTTAGAATGTAATAGAGTATGACAATAGTAGTTTAATTTAAAATAAAACATAAGTTTTTATTTGAAACGTTGTTTTTTTTTAAATAGCATCTCTTTGTGAAATCGCTAAGAATTGGTCAAATAATCTGTTTTTGAAGACGCTCCAGAAAATAAATAAACGTCCCAGCAGTAAAACAAAACAAAACTATTATTCCAAATAGTTAATAAAAAGTTATCATTTAAGGCTGTTCTTAAATCAAAAAGGGCAACTTTGTGACACATGCTTTAATTTATTTTTGTTCGGAAATGCATGAAAATAGCAGATGTTATTATTTAAAAACTGCCTAATTGCACTCAATTTTCTGTTTTTTTAAACACAATAGATTTTTCAGAACAAGCCTTCAAAGTTGACACTTTTGAGCACATTTCCCGTCAAAAGCAAAAAAAACCGGTCGAAAAGCAGGCGAAAAACGGTTGATCAAATGATCGAAATAGCTTAGAATTGGAAAGGTAATTTAATTATCATAAAATGGAAAAATAAGTTCGATTCGAAATCACTTCCTTAGTCAGGCCTTCCAATTTTATATCTTTCTGTTAAAAAATGAATTTTTAAATGTGTCAAAACGTTTTTCGCTTGTTGAGCGGAGCAGTTGAGAACACCCTTAACGATGTTAGTCAATCAGATTTCTTTCAATCGTTTTTCATAAATACATTTTGGGCTTATTTTTAATGTTAGAAAATCAATGGCCCACTGTTGATTGAGAATATAAATTATTTCTGCCTAGGGGGGGGGGTATTAAAAACATGTTTCTTAAGTGAAAATGATCAAAAATGGTGGATGCCTCATAAAAACTCTCTTCTAAACTTTTTCAAATTTAGTTCTAAACTATACAGTGTGTAAATTAGTTTTATCTACCCTCTCTCTTTGGCTTCGCCGTTTATCAAGACTTAGTTTTAAAATACAGATTCCAGAAATGATTAAATAGTAGAATATTTCTTACTTAAATTTCAAGCTTATAGCTTTATTTATCTAAGCTCGTCAAGATACATGTTCTTTTATGCAATTGAAGAGGGGATATTTGCTATATTGCTGTAGTTACATATTAACTGCCAAGATTCAGTTTTTTTTTTCAAGTCAAATTGAAACATTTCGTAGCAGAAATTTCACTTAACCCCTTGAAGGGCAAGCAATAATGTCTCTGTAATATTGAATTCTCACCGGGAAAATCGAAAATTTTTATTTTAAAATAAGAAAAGGTAATTTTTCAACATTTTGTTGCCAAAGTTAAAAATACGAAATTTAGTTAAAAGTTTCTGGTGAGAATCTTGTTTAAATTAGTGGGAAAAAACCGCCCCTCAAGGGCAGTGGCGTAGCTAGGATGGGTGACACCCGGGGCGGTTGTAAATGTTGTCACTCCCCGCCATCATGGTGTCACCCCTCCCACACACACACCACACACCTTCCGATCCGTCATATTTTTTCAATCACAAGTCTACATTATAATAAGAAATGACCATACCATTCCTTACTTACGTTTTCTTCTCCTACACACACACACACACACACACACACACACAAGAGAAAAAAAAAAACACAGGAGCGACTCATCACTCAACCCATAGTCCGCATAAGTCAATGTGGTGTCTATATGTAAAAGAAAATTCTTTCTTTTTTTTTTTTTTTTTGCTTTTGTTACCCACTCTTTGGATAGGTAGGTTTTTGTTTTTTGGTGCATATCTTATTTAGATATACCATTTTGTATAAAATTGCACATTCTCAAAGAAAAGAAAACTAACTATTGCACTGTGCTCTAAAAATTAGACTTTATTTCAGAATTCCTTTCCAAAATTTTATAAGATTATACTGTTTATTTGCAAATAAAGATGCGGAATTTTATTGCAAATAAAGATGCGGGGCGGACCGCCCCCTCCGCCCCCCGCTAGCTACGCCACTGCTCAATGCGGTTGATAAAGGGAATCATGTAAATTCCGCATAGACATAAGTAGACAATAAATCTTCTACGTTCTTTTGGATTGAAAAAGGCAACTAGCCTTCTAGCGCCCACGCAGACAATTCTTGGCATTTAATTGTCTGAAGATTCATTGTTCATTCTGTGCAAAGGACAGCGAATCAATACGCATCTTAATAAATGCTGCGACCAGCCTTTGTTTTTGCTTTAATATGCAGGGGTCGCATCCGTCCTGAAATTCCTAAAATTCCTGAAAAGTAAAAGCAGGCCTCAAATGTCCTTAAATATGGTTAGCATGTTCTGAATTTCCTGAAATTTCTCGAGTTTTATATAAGCGATTTTTCTGAAATTTTGTAAAATCCTGTCTTTTTTTTTTTTTCTCGAATCATTTATTAATTATTTGAGAAAAAATAGTTCTTCTCGGTAGAGTATTGGAAAATCTAAAGCATGTCTAAATCTTTTTATTGGTTGAATTCCGCATAAAGTCGGTTTATTTTATTCGTTTCCTTTTTGGTCCAAGTTTAATGTCCAAAAATGGAATACTTCTGTTGCCACGATGACAAAATAAGTAATTAAAACTTTTTAAAAAAATTAATAATTTAACAACAAATTGTGATAGAGATATCAAAGAAATTTCATTAAAAAGTGCATTTTTTTTCCCTCTACGCAACGGTGTAAAAATTTTAAATGTGCGATATTTTGAAGTTGAAAATTTTGCAGTTCACATTTTGCAAATTGTAATTTTGTAACATTTTGTAAATTTCATTTAAAATTTGTTTGTGATGGGTTTAGGAATATTAATGTTTAATCTATGTCGTACGTAATATGAGGCTTTCAGAAGTCAGTCTGATTAACTCCATCAAATAAAAATTCATATTTTAAACAGTTAAAGTTGTCTATCTTTAACTGTTATCTACGTTTTTTTTTTTTTTTTTTTTTTAAATCGTTGGTCTAGGGATGTTAATGTTTAATGCACGCCGTTATAACTTGCATACGGCAATATGACTTGTTATAATCATCCTAAAAATGATGTTTATTATTATTATTTTATGCAGAAATCCGTAACATTAATATTTTGAAACAGAAGCTTTTGGCAATTTCAGTGGCGGACACAGTTGATCACATAAGGTCTCAAATATCATTCAAAGCGTAGACATTTCATGCTTCTTCCGATCCCAGACACAAAATAGTTTAAAATATTTATGTAACCTAAACAGTAAAATATTCTTCGATTATTATTTTTATTAAATTAAAACAATTCAAATATGATATTTTAGCATTTAATAATGCTGGAAGTTGCGATGTTAAAAAGTTGTATATAAAATTATTTGATTTCAATTATAGAGAATGAAATAATCAAATTTGTAATTTCTTATAGCTAATTTTAATATGAAAGAAAATATCTTTTTAAAAAATTTAAAATAACTTGTATAAATGAAATCACGCTTCGTATATTTCACTTAACAAAAGACCATTATTCTTGCAATATTTATATGGATTAAAGTAATTTGTAGGTTCATTCGAAAGCTCTTATAATGGAAAAAATTTACCAATTACTGTTCTAATACCAAGTACTAGTTAAATACATTCATATATTAAATGCCGGTTAAGGGAATAGTTTACCTTTTGAAAAATTTGGTTTATTTTTTAAAAAATCCGGTCCAAATGGTGAACTCGCTGCATTTCAATGTTCAATTAAAAGTATTTTTATTTTATTTATTTATTTGGGGGGGGGGGAGTTTTTAAACTGCGTATTTAATTATAAAATTTAAAAAAAAATAAATTTTTTTAAAAAAATTTTTAAATATTAATATTTTTGCCTCTTAAAATGTGTATATTACTCAAGACCACGCATGGATTAGATACATCTAATGTTATATTTAATATAATATTTTTGCTTATATATATATATATATATATATATATATATATATATATATATATATATATATATATATATATATATATATATATATATATATATATATAGTGTAAAACGATGAAATCTATCACATCTTCATGCACTTTTATTTTTTAAAATATAACAAAAAACCTGAAGGCTAATTCCATGTGTAAATTTATCGCTTAGGGGTAATTTTCAGACTGAGTAATGCGGGGTAACTAACAGACTAGTAATTAGCAGCTCACTCTGTCTTGTAGAAAACTGCTCTCTTAAATGTTATAAAAAAAAATTACTGTTTAACTTTTTGCTTCACTGATTTGAAATTTCAATTTCTCGCGTGTGGCAACTCCAGAACAAATGCTACTTCGTTTTTGGATAATAGGGTACGTTATCTTTTTGGGAACAGCCAAATAACATTATTTGGATGTTTATCAGGAAAAAAATATATATATACATATTTATATACCGGGTGTCCCAAAAGTGACTGATGGATATTAAAATTCAATAACTTGCAAACGGTGACAGCTATTTAAAAAATTTTTGCAGGAGGGTTATGTATAATGTCAGGAGTTTTTTTACCGTAATTTTTGTTTTAGTTCTAATTTCCAACAATAGGTGGCGCTGACGGTGATTGAAGGCCAGGTCGACGCCTCACTCAGCACTGATTACCTGGCCTTCAATCGTCGTCAGCGCCACCTATTGTTGGAAATTAGAACTAAAACAAAAATTACGGTAAAAAAAACTCCTGACATTATACATAACCCTCCTGCAAAAATTTTTTAAATAGCTGTCACCGTTTGCAAGTTATTGAATTTTAAAATCCATCAGTCATTTTTGGGACACCCGGTATGTGTGTGTGTATATATATATATTGTTTACATTTTTGCCAAGTCCAGTTTGTTTTGGTTTTTTGGACATATTAAGACTAAATCTGTTGATTCTTTCCATGTTAAAAGTAATAAAGATGTGAAAGAACGTAAAATGTTAATTTTTTTACAGTGATATCAAAGAAAACTAAAATAGTTAGGCCTATCAATATTAATGCCATGTAAAAATTTTATTGTAATGTGAAAAAACAGATTAGGCTGCTAAAATATTTATTTTTTTAAAATGAAATTTGTGTTAGTTTTGTGTTCTAATGTTGATTTTCATTCAATCACCGGAACTGTGTGATATTCTTTACTGATTTAAAAAATTTATATAAAACAGATATAACTACAATAGTTACGTGTTATAAAGCACATATAATTTACTTTTATTAACGAAAATATAGTATTTCAGGTGTACATTAACAATTCCGTTTCATGGGGTTTTTTCTGTATCCAGAATGGTCTAATAAATACCCCGTTTGGTGTCATAATATTTTACATTGGTATCTTTTAATTACCGTAGTTGGTGTTCAAATCTGACACTTAAATAACCCCTACAAATAGCTGTCTGAAAATTATCCCAAACCATAAAGTAATTTTCAGATTTTTTTTTTTTTTTTTTTTTTTTTTTTTAAATTAATGCTAATTATCTGAAAAATTTTCAAAAGAATTGTCAGGCATGTTATGATTTTTCCAAGAGAAATTACAAAGAAATAATCATTTATTCTACCTAGAAGAACATGTACAGAACCTAGATAGAGAACATGTACAGAAAAAGTTTAAATCTATCTCAAATAAATAAATAGTAAAAAAGCTTTAGCATTTTGAAAACACGAAAGTGGAGAAAATATGAACATTTAGAAATAGCAATTTGAAGTTTTCATTTGTATTGGTAATTGCGCAAGGTGTATTAAAAAAAAAGTACAATACCTCGCGATATAATTGTCTTATTTGTAAAAATGAGGTATCGAAAAATTCACAATTAAACAGGCTTTATTAACTATTTGGGAAAAATAGTTGTTGTTCTCGGTAGAGCATTGGAAAATCTAAAGTATATCTGAATCTTTTTATTGGTTGAATTCCGCAACTTATTTAATTTTATTCTTTACCTGATTTCAATGTCCAAAAATGGAATACTTCTGTTTTTAATTTTATTTTTTTCCTGATTGGTCCAAGATTAATGTCCAAAGACTGAATACTTCTGTTGTCACAATGACAAAAAGAGTTATAAAAACTTTAAAAAAAAAATAATAATTTAAAAACAAATTGTGATACAGATTTTAAACAAATTTCATTTAAGAGTGCATTTTTTTTTCTCTACGCAACGGTGTAAAAATTTAAAATGTGCGATGTTAAGAAGTTGAAAATTTTGCAGTTCCAAAAATTGTAAAACTGAAATATCATTAAAAGTTGTTTGTGATGGGTCCAGGAATATTAATGTTTAATCCATATCGTACTTAATATGAGGCATTCAGAAGTCTGTTTGATTAACTCCATCAAATAAAAATGCACATTTTAAACAGTTAAAGTTGTCTTCTTTAATCTACTGTTTTTGTCTTGGAATATTAATGTTCAACACAACTTACGTAATATATGACTTGCTGTAGTCATCATAAAAGTGATGTTTATTATTATTATTAATTTAAATATAGAATTTGTTTATAAGTGTTTAAAATTTGAGCCTTTGAAAATATCATTTGCCAAATAGTCGTTGTATTTTGTTAAATTACATTTTTTTCTTATTTTTTATTTTATTTATTTATTTATTTAATTTTTCTTTAATCGAATTTTTGATTAATATTGAGGAAAACTTTCCCTTTAGAGATTTTTGTGGCAATTCCATTTTTCACTTTGCTTATGTTCCAGGGCTTCTAACTCGCCGTTAAATTCAGATTTGCTGATACCTATGATGTCTCCTAGAGGATTTTCTCTGTTCTTTTCATTTTTCAAATGTGTTCTTATTTTGCGATTAGGCTTTTCAAAAACCTTACAATTTTGAGGTGTTTTTTCCAGATTTCATGCAGACGACGCACATTTCTTCATCTCCCATAACTTGGAAAAAGTTAGGGATAAGACAAGATTGCTATCGTGTTTTATTCTTCTCATGAGCTCTTCTCTTATAGTTTGGAAAATTAGACAAAATTCATCTTGTATTTATTATAGATATATTTAAAAAACGAAGTGATTGCAATAACTCAATTTCTAAAGAAATGAACTAAAATTGTGAGAAAAATTAGACCCTGTTTGTAACTTTGAATCTCTTTAAAAAAGCAAGGAAAAATCTAATTTTTTCCAATCTTTTAATTCATGATTGCTCACAGAACTGAATCTAAGTATGGGCAAGATGATCCTGTAGACCATTGCAAAAGTTACGTTTATTATTATTATATAATATAAACATAAAATAATACATACTATTTTTTTTTTTTTTTTGTCACAATCCTATGGACATATCAACATAGAAAACAAAATATGTTACAAATACAAAAATTTAACTTTTAACTTTTTTCTTTTTAATAAAAAATTGCAACAGTTTATTATTTCTTCCAAATCCAACAGAAGGAGTTTACTGTCTTGAACCCCGTTTCAAATATTTTTAGACAGCCCCCCTTTCTTCACCTCCTCGATGAAAATTCCCATGTTTTTTGTTCTCTTAGTGTTTAATTATTTTAAATAATTTGAGAAATATAAATTTTATTTATATTATTATTTTCAAAAAACACAAGAGAAAAAGAAAATTGAGTTAATCAAACTTTAAAATACAGGGAAAGGACTATTGCTCTACCTCCACTCCGCCTTTTTTCCCGTGGCGAACATGTTTTAATTATACATTATATTTTTCGCTTGAATAACGTTTCCTATGTTAAAATATTCTGTGAAAATTTCCTCTTAAACCTACTGTAATGTATTCATTTCTCAATATACTACCTGCAGAAAACATTATCTTTCTTTGGAATTATATTAAAATTTCCTTTATGTATTCTTTTGTGTTAATTTCGTCATTTTCCCACTTGAATTCATCTGGCTTTCTTAAATTACGTGTTAGAATTTCTTCTGACAAAGACAAGATTATGAATACTGTTATTTAAAAAGTAGAACAATGAACCTGTCTACTCTATTCGAAATTTCATCGAAACAGGGTGGAACAATGGCAGTGTTTATCATTTAAAACTAAATTACTTAATTTTTTCGGGTAGTGAGCCGAAGCAAGATATATAGTTAGTATCTTTTATGTTTCTGGAGATTAAATCGATCTTTTTTACTGATATACTACATTTAAATTAAAAAATAGTTTTTCGATCATTATACATTTAATTGTTTGTTCGCAAGAAAAATCACATTTTTTACTCTTTTTCTTTTCCTTTCTCACTCTCTCTTTTTCTTTCTTTCTTTTCTTTTCTTTTTTATTAATTAGTGCGTCACATACGCATCTGAATTTGAATTTTTTTCATGTAAAATCTTTTATATACAAGGGCGATCAATTTAAAAGAGTACCCGTTATTTTTTCTTATTATCCTTTTAAATCTGATAGATGTGGTAACTATTCTAGCACCGTAGTACAATTGTTTGAATTTTGTTTAAGTCTGATAGACAATTTCCAGCATTGTTGGATCGCTACAACTTTATTTGTAAAGTAAAAAAACTCATAATGTTGCTTAATCCCGTGCTAATTTTATTTTTAAAAAACATAATTTAACTTTTTTTTTTTTTTTTTGCATTATTATTTCTTACAGCAAATGTTGAAAATGTTCGGCACCATTTTGAATGCAAACACAACCACGTCAAACCAAGGTTTTTTTTTTACACACTTTGCAACATTGTTGGTGTTATTGATGAGATTTCTTCAGTTATGATTTGTACCTATGTTTGCAGGACTTCTCTGGAAAAATTTAATTAAATGTAGACATATTAAATAAGTAATGATGTTGAAAGTCTTGCTACTTTTATTATAGATATGGATAATACAAAAAACAAAAGCGTACTCTTTAAAGTTGATCACCCTGTTTGAAATGTTCAGAACGTTGAATAAAAGGATCAAGACCACTCTTGAGCGAAATTAGGATGGTTATTTTCTTGAACTGCTTGGGGACATACTATCTTTGAAACCATCTCTTCAATTTTGAATAATAATGCACTAATGTGTGGGGAATTTTTTTTTATTTTTATTTTTTTTTTTTTGGGGGGGGGGAGGAATAATTTGTTTTACTAAAATCTAATTTTATTTATTTATTTATTTTAATCACTGCTACTTTTATAAATATGATTATTTTTGTTTCAAATTTGTTTTCCACATTCATTAAAATATACTATATAAAACTGTGCATAGATTTTTTAGATATATGGAGTTTTGGGTATAAAAGCGTGTTTTCAACTCTATGTTGATCAAATCTGTAATTTAATTAGTTTGCGAGTACGAATGCGGTGACAAACGGAAAGACACTCGAGATTAAATAAAGGTTTCGTGAGATGAACGAAACTCTAAAAAATTACTTTGGAAAAAATTCAAAAAACAAATTGTAACTTACTTTTTAAAAGTTTGTAAGAAATATGAATGCTTAAAAAGCTTCAAAATCATAAAATTCATACTCTTTCCCCTCTCCCCCCTGAAATTAGTTGCATTTTAAATCGAAATTGACATTTTAAAGGAGTACAGATATCTTAGCCTCTTCACGCCTGATATATCCTATAGGATACACATCTTTACAATTTCTTTTTTTCGAGTATTTAAATAACGTTAAAAAAAAAAAAAAAAAAAATGGTGTGAATGGAGACTATTAGATAGCAGAGCTAAACAAAATAGCACTTTGTTTCTTATAGCGTTTTTTCAGCGAGCTACGTGTTACATAAAAATGGTTTCTACAGAAATGTACAAGAATGAAAACGTTACGTAATTTTACTGTGCTTTAAGATACCATTATTTGTAGAGTCCATCAGTAATTTAAAAAATATATTAAATGTATGTTTATTTTATGTTTTGCTGTGCGAAAAAGTAAAATAAAGTAAAAATAAAAAATCGTAATAAATTGAGGGAAAAAAAAAAAAAAACGCGTACTTTTTGAGTTTTTATGTATTATGAAATCTTATGTACAATATATATATGTATATATGTGTGTATATTTCGCTTTTCAATCTTTCTTAGTTATCAGTTTGTTAAAAGAAATCTATAACTAAAGTTTTAAAAAGTACATAAATAAACCCTGGGGTCTGAAGAGGTTAAATAAAATATTTTGCTCTAGCAAAATGTTACCTTGCTATTTTTTGTTAAAATATTGACAATTTTTGCTTCTAATCACTTTTTTATAGCAAAGTATTTTTATTTAACATCTTATCAGCTTGTGAGGTGAAATTGTGAAATAACAATTTTTTCTTTCAATTCTCTCCTGCTGCTTGATAGAAATTTCCTGTTGGTTGTTTTTGTTCGTTTGATCCATGATAGAGCTTATTTAATTTTTTTCTACTATTTTTCGGTTCCTTTTAGCTTTATTAAAAAATATATATATGTGCTTTTTTTTTTATTTTGTCCTCATTTTTTTATTGTTAAAACCTCTTAACTTGTATCTTAAATTTATGCAAATTTTTGTCGGTAGTAATTTTTACCACTGTTTTATTCCATCGTAATAACCACCCAAAAACTTATGGAAAATGGTACACGATAACTAAATTGCATTTTATGCGGAAATAATGCGCAGCAAAAAAGCCTAATAATAATCAAATGACACATTCTTTTTACTAATATTTATACTGTAACTTAAAATGCCCTCTTTCTAAATATATATATGTAGTAAAAGTTTGAATTGCTCTGAAGTGGTGTCTAGGGTAAAAAAAATTGGCCCAGGCGTTTTTTTTGGTGAAAAAACTTAGTTTAATGTTCTGGGTTATGTTATCACAATTATATAGACTGGAACACAATTATGTACAATTTTATGGATTTGCAAAAATAAGAAAAACGTACATGAACAGGCCGTCTGCCTATCCAAGCTTGCTGTTATTCCATTACCCACAGGCCCGTCTGACCTGGGTTTCGCTGTAAAATATGCGGACAGCTACAGAACCGTCTGTTCTCTGCTGAATTCCGCGAGCATCTGTCCTCTTCTCAAAAAAAAAACCACTTACACCATCACAATTTTACCGTTAGTCGCGATGATAGGGTTCTCATCACGAGCCTCTAGATGCTTACTCAGCAATAGAAAGTTCATTGCCGCAGCTGTTACTAAGGGCTTTGTGAATGGATCCCACAACTCGGCCTACCTGACCGTGCTGGGTCCTCCCAGTCATCATCTGTTCTTAAACCAAACTGGTACCGGATGACTTTTACAGGCGTCTAATATTCACAACAAACTAAAATAAATGAAATGCACAAGATAATATTAAAGTCAAAATTTTTTTTTTCTTGATTGTCTCTTGGACACAGTTCTGTCCTTGATTTACTTATATTAGTCCAAAAACAAATTTCGTCTATCGTTCATCACAACATATAATAACAATAACAAAAAATAATACTAAATACTAATAAAAACAATAATAATAATCACACACATTTATGTCAAAGCACAGTTGCTTTGCTTTAGTTTGTAGTAGTCCACGGTTTCATATGATCTGCAGCACTAGAGGTCATCTGTGGTCTCCAATTTTTCTCACATTGTAACGATCGTTTCTTTTTACTGTGGTGATCTCATAAGGGCCAAGAAACTTAGGCTTTAGTTTGGTGCCTGTCCCAAACTGTGTTTTTTGAATGGCCACCAAATCACCGAGCTTATATGTGTTGGCCTTTTTTCGCTTTCTGTTGTACGTTTTCACATTTTCCTGCTGTATTTTTAATATGTTTTGCTTCGCTATTTCTCTATTAGAATTCCTTTCCGATACGAATGAATTTAATTCCTCATCATCTAACAACTCTTTAATTCGCATGTCGGTTTTTTGCCGCATTTTTACTCCTGTCAATAGTTCGAAAGGTGGGAATTTGGTACTTCTCGATACGGTGCTATTTATGATGCGTTGTACGGGCGCGACGAATTTGTACCATTTAGTGGGGTCTTCTATGCTAAGTTTTGCTAAAATTGGTATAAGAATTCTGTGCATGCGCTCTATTTGTCCATTCCCTCTCGGAATCCCTGTTGTTATTGGAATATGTTCTATATTCTCTTCCTTGCAGTATTCTTCAAAATCGGCAGAAGTGAAAGCCGGACCTTTGTCGGTGACTATCCGCGACGGATTTCCGAAAATATCATGTTGTCGGGTTAACCTATCAATGACTTCTTTAGCGGCAGTCGTTTTAACAGGGTACAGCCAAACAAATTTAGTGAATGCATCCACAACGGTAAAAATATGATTATAATTTTTATTTGTAGATGGCATGGGACCAATGTGATCTATGTGATAAGTCTCGAGGGGTATATTTTGTTTGGGAATCGGATTTAGTAGGCCTTCTCCTTTTCCCTGCTTTTTATTGCAAAGTATACACTCTACGCAGTTGGCTATGACGCTCTCAATTTGTTTTCTTAATTGGGGTATATAATAATTTTCTTTCAGAAGCGTTTCGGTTTTAACTACGGCATAATGACCTCTGCTATGAATATTGCGTATTATTTCCTTTTGCATGTCGGTAGGGATCATTAGAAGTTCTCGGTCATTTTCATATTTGTATACGATATCGTTTCTTATAAGATATTCTGAACTTTCATTTTTTTCAATCAATTTTTTTATTGCTTGTATGTGTTCGTCTTCTTGTTGAGCATTCTTTATTTTTAATGTTAATTCATCATGCGATCGGGTGACTATTAGCACTGTATTTCTACTTAATGCGTCTACATGTTTCATTTGGGATCCTGATCGGTGAACAATTTCATAATCAAACTCTTGTAAAAACAGAGCCCATCTGGCTATTTTTGGCGTAATGTCTTTTTTGTCCATGGTTTTTTGGAATGCGGAACAATCTGTCACAATTTTAAATTTAGTGCCTAATAAGTAATTTCGGAATTTCTTAACTGATTCTATTACCGCGAGAGTCTCTAATTCGTAACTTGAATATTTCGCTTGAGTAGGGGTAGTTTTACGGCTCATGTAATAAATAGGATGTAAACTTTTGGTCTCATCTTCTTGTAGTAGGACACTGCCAAACCCTATGGCGCTAGCATCGGTATGCAATTCTAGCCTAGCACCTCGTCGGAATGTATGCAATACTGGGGGGTTCACTAGTTTTTCTTTAAGCTCTCAAAAGCTTGTTTTTCAATAATTCCAAATTTAAATGTATTTCCTGCCCTTAATAAATCACTTAAAGGTCTCGCTATAGTTGCATAATGGGGGATGTATTTTCTGAAATAAGAAGTCAGACCTAGAAAACTGTGTAATTGTTTAAGGGTGCGGGGTTCAGGGAATTTCTTTACTGCCAAAGTTTTGGCTTCCGAAGGTCTAGTAGTTCCGTTCTCGACAATATAACCTAAAAACTCAATTTTCCGTTTAAGGAATTGACATTTTGCAAAATTAAATTCTAGTCCGTAATCCGATGCAACTTCTAATACACGTTTCAGTTTCAATAGAGCCTCTTCCTCAGTCTCCGCGAGTACTATGACATCGTCTAGGTAAACTAACATTATTTTTTCTTTAATTAATTGTTTAAAAACAGCTTGTATGTATCTTTGAAACTGTTGAGGGCCAAGTGAAAGTCCGAACGGGAGTTTTAGGTACTCGTACTGAGAGTTATGTGTGACAAATGCTGTGTATTTTCTGCTGTCCTCTGCAACGTCTATGTGGAAAAAACCATTTTTTAAATCCAAAGTAGTGAAAACCTTCGCGCTCTCAATGCTGTCTAACACGTCCTCAATCCTCGGTAAGGGAAAATTATCTTTAATTATTTTTTTATTTAAGAGTCTATAATCAACACAAAGTCTCCAAGAATCGTCTTTCTTTCGCGCTAATACGATAGGAGATGCATAATTGGAGTTACTTTCCTTTATGATTCCCATTTCCAGCCATTCGTTTATCTGTTTGTCGACAAATTCCTGTTCTGGAAATGCTAACCTACGCGGTCGTTGTGCTATCGGAATATCATCTGTTAATATTATGTTTACTTTCAACTCCGTATCCTTAATTTTATTTGGTTTATAATTAGAGATCAATTCTGTTAGCTCTTTTTTGATGGTTTTGTTTGAAATGTGATTTACTTCAATTTCCTGAAAATTAATCGAATCGGCTGTTTCAGCTAAATAAATTTCTGTATTTTTTGTTAAGTCTAAACACGGTTCAATTTCCAATAATTTATTTTCATGAATGCTTGTTTGCATGTTTACGCTTTCACTGCAGTCTAAAGCTGTCTCATTCTGTTTAATTTGTTCTTTTCCCACACATTCAGCTGTCGAAGCAATCTTTTCTACCATGGGACTGTTTTGATTTTCTGACCGCAACATCGTAAGAAATCTGGGTGTAATATAGCTGACGCGCTTGATTTTTGTCACGACTTGTTCTCGTGGAACCGCAGTGACGTAATTTACTCTCACTTCCCTTAATTTCCGTTTCCCCGTAATTTGCAATCCCTTTTCTGTAATATTGAAAGTTAACTGTTTTAGAAAATTATTCCCCAAAATTATGGAGTGATTCAAATTTTTTACGATGTATAAATCTGCATTTACTGAATAGCCATCTATTTCAATATTTACTGTTATGAATCCTAGGGGAGTAATTTGGTTACCTCCAATTCCTGATAACACTAAATCGTTGTCGTGTAATTTAGGGCATCCCAAAGTTTTATAAATTTCGTCACTACACATGTTCACATCGGAGCCTGTGTCAACAAGACTTTCTATATTTTTATCTAGAATTCTCACATTTTTCATTATTTTATCTAACGAATTCGAGGTATTGCTTACGGCTGCATTCGCATTTTTTGCGGAATTATATGTACATTGGTCAGATCTGTGACCAGGTGTTTTGCACCTCCAGCAAATCGGGCCTTCTTTTTTTCGGGGGCAGTGTTTCGATATATGGGACAATTCATTACAATTGAAACAGCGAATTTTTTCATTTGAATTTTTCTGCGCACCCGTGAAATTTTTTTCATATGATACACGACTCGTATCATTTCGGTGAAACACTCTATTATTTTCAATACCCTGATTTAGGCGTTTCTTAAATTCCATCTTTGGATGTTTGGTTTCATCTTTCCGCAAATTAATTCGGGCAGTTTCAAAATCATCCAACTTACCTGTCAATTCCTCTAAATTTGTAATTTTGGGTAATTCATCACAAAAATGTTGTTTCATTTCAAATGACAACTTTCTCCTAATTTGTTCAATAATTAGAATATTTTTTAATTCCTCAAACGTTGATATTTGTAATCCCTCTAACCATTCATTCAAAAAATTTGAAAGTTCAAACGAGAAATCTTTCCACGATGCTAAATTTTCCTTCTTATGTAAGAAAAATTTTTGTCGAAACTGTTCGGGCGTAAGTTTAAAACGTCTTAATAGTATTTTCTTTACGTGATCATATTCGTTCGATTTTTCCTCACTTTCACGATTTATTAAACTCACTATGTCGAGCGGTAGTAATGCCAGAATATATGTTACCCATTCTTCCTTAGGAATTTCTAACCGTTTTGCCTGCCGTTCGAATAAGGTTAAATAAACACTAATTTCCTCCTCATTATCGTATCTTTTTAACAGTTTTAAAACATCGGGACCTTTCCCTATTGCCGCTGAATTTATTACTTGAGCTTTATTATTCTCTAATTCTAATATCTTTAATTGATATTCGCGATCTTCCGTTTCTTTAGCTTTTAAATTCTTCTCCTCCTCCTCGCGTTCACTAACTATCCCACTAAGCAAATTTTTAACAAAGTCTTCATCATACCCATCTGATTTAATCACCATATCAGCCAATACACTTTTAGTTGCATTCTCGGGCGGGTTCAGGCCCAATTCGATCACCAAAGTAATCAGATCTATTTTTTTCGATCTAATTAAGTGATTCATAATATTTTTTTTTTTTTTTTTTTTTTTTTTTACACATAAAACCAAATAATATCAATGCACATATAATAATAAAAAATATATCTATATATCAATATATTTTATACCCTTTTATATATATATTTCAATAATTGTTTACACACACACATATATATATATCTATAAACATAGCACTTACTTCACATAGCACTTACTTTACCAGAGGATATTTTTTTTTTTCGTTTTAATCTAAAAAAAAAATTTATGCAAGTACGACGGCTGGCATGTTTTTAAAAAAATAAATAAATAAATAGCCTGCAAAAAAAAAAACACAGCAGGCTTTTTCACTACGTACGTTCAACTTCACTTTGTACGTTCAACTTCACTTTGTACGTTCAACTTCACTTTGAAAAAGAGAAAAAAAAATATAGTCTGCGAAAAAAAAAACACAGCAGACTATTAAAAAATTTATCATAGATATCAACAGTCTGCGAAAAAAAAAGCACAGCAGACTTTTTTTTTTTAAAAAAATTTCCACTAGATGAAAAAACAAAACACAACAGCGGCTTCTTGATTCTTCTTTTTTTTTTTTTTTCTTACGATAAAACCGTTTTGTAGTTGCAGGGGGAAAACACAGGTTTTTCTCTTTTTTCTTTTCTCTTTCCGAAGATTCATAACCTCAAAGCGAGGCGCTCCTTGCTGAAAGATCCTGAAGACTGACCCAACATCTGCGCTGACTGTCTACGGAAGGGAGGGGGCCACAAGTTTCACTCCGTTGAAGCTGGTTGACGACGATGACCGTCTTACGAGAGAGGGGGGGGGGGGATTCTCTCATCTAATCCTTTCCTCAAATTTCTCCAGAAACTGATCCAGGGCGAGCACCCCACGTTGTAGTAAAAGTTTGAATTGCTCTGAAGTGGTGTCTAGGGTAAAAAAAATTGGCCCAGGCGTTTTTTTTTGGTGAAAAAACTTAGTTTAATGTTCTGGGTTATGTTATCACAATTATATAGACTGGAACACAATTATGTACAATTTTATGGATTTGCAAAAATAAGAAAAACGTACATGAACAGGCCGTCTGCCTATCCAAGCTTGCTGTTATTCCATTACCCACAGGCCCGTCTGACCTGGGTTTCGCTGTAAAATATGCGGACAGCTACAGAACCGTCTGTTCTCTGCTGAATTCCGCGAGCATCTGTCCTCTTCTCAAAAAAAAAAACCACTTACACCATCACAATTTTACCGTTAGTCGCGATGATAGGGTTCTCATCACGAGCCTCTAGATGCTTACTCAGCAATAGAAAGTTCATTGCCGCAGCTGTTACTAAGGGCTTTGTGAATGGATCCCACATATATATATACCGATAGCACTCTATATGTGTGTATTTTTTCAGTTTTAATGTTTTTCAATTTGAATCGTTAAAATATGCTTTAATAAAACCTGATCGTTTGTCTTTTAAATAGGACTCAAAAGAATCATTTGCAGAGATTTTCTTACTTTCGGAATGATCTGAAAATTGTAAGAAATTGTAAGATTGATTTACAACAAATAAAACTCAGCTCAAGATTTTTATCTACATTTCGCGTGTAGCGCAAATTTATTCGATTAAAACTAAGGATTTTACGACCGAAACTAAAAACGAAACCGAATTTTTATAATCTTCGTATTTTCGACCGAAAAGAAAATCGAAATACTCATTTTTTTAAAAATAACTAATGCCTACATAAATATATATCATTATTAAGGTGGCCCAAATTGACTCACTGCCTCTAACCAAAACTTTTTATTTTCATATAACATAAAATGTAATTAATTCATCAACGACACAAGATGATTGTCTAATTATACGAATACTTATTAAAAACATTTTAGGCCTGCATAAGGGAGATTAGAGAGGGATGGGACACCTGTAACAATGCTTAAAACAAATTTTATTTTTAATTTATGACTCTTCCATCATATAGAGCAATCATTGCATCATTACTTGTTGCTATAAATCTTTTTAGTTGCAAGCAGCTATGAATTTGTGACTATGAGTTTGTGAGAAATCTATTTTACAATATCAAAATTAAATAACTATACAGGTTTTTAATGTGAATTTTCAATTTCTTTGTTGCTAACTTAATTGCTTTTAATGTTTTGTAAACTCAACGTTATATCTGTTATGAATGACTTGTTAAGTTAAGCGTAAAAGATACAAGTTTTACTGTATCAAGTTTTACTGTAAAAACCTATTTTCTGAAAATACAGGTCTAAGGGAGGGATGGGACACTATGATTCAAGAAGAAATGGGGGCATGTTCTATCCCTCCTAAATGATATATCTATCCATATATTTTTACTTTATGGAGCGAAGAAAATATTGAGTCTTTTATGTCCTGTTCATGAGGCATGTTTTTTTACAGTTTCCAAACATGTAGATCATGAGAAAAAATAACATTTTTAATGGGTATTTCATTTTGGACTTCTGAATCGCTGTTAGAGATCTGCACGCGCCGGGTTCGCGCCGATTTTCATTATCAGCATTCGGGCCGGTCCGGGGTCGTGTCTTGCTTTTTCTTTGAAGGATCAGACTGGGCAGGGCCTAACTTATTTTATTCGTACAAAGCCGGAACTCATTTCATTCTTCCTAGTCTTCACGGACCGAAATATTCATTCCCGGTTGAATCATCCCGTATAAAAATCATTTTCTCGATGTAGCCAAGTCTGTTAAAAAAACAGTAAAGTTTGGCTTGGTCTAAAAATTTTTACAAAAAAGGCATATAGTTTTAAGTTGTCATTATTCTACAATTAAACATCAAAATTTATCCCTTTTTAAGAATCGTAGATTTCTAGGCTTATTAAAATAGAGTTAAACACATGAAAGAAAAACCTGCCTAAGACAGAATCTTCTTTTAAACTGAAAACTGAAAATTTCTTTTAAACATCTTTTAAACTGTTCATCCATTCTAAATGAATATTATAATACGCGAGAAAAAAGAATATATATATATTATACATTTTCAGCTGCTAAGAAGGGAACATTTCATAACGTATTTTTTTCTTTCCAATGCGATTTCGATTTGAAGATTTTACTTTAATCATGTACCATTTTTTAGGTTTTTATGTCTCCATTACACAGAATATGGATTAATAATATTAATGATAACTGAAACATTTACATACAATAGAGGTTCATTAAAAACATAAATATCGCAGCTTATGGCACTTCTGTATAAATGAAGATTATAAACATGAAAGGAAAAAAAATGACTAATATAAGTTTTTTTGGTCAGAACTCTTCCGTGAGAGTAAAAATCAATGCTCTGTAGAAACTCACTCGGGCCGGGCCGGGTTCGGGCTGAATTTTAACTTTTTTCCAGACCGGGCAGGGCTCGGGACGAAATTTTAACTTTTATAGCGGGCCGGATCGGGCCAATATTTTTTTCGTTCATTTTTCGAAGCAATTCAATATTCTTCTAACTCACACTAACAATTTTTTTTCTTTCGCTGTTGAAAAAATTCATTAATTCGGGGTTCATTATTCGTTAAATAGGGAGTTTTGCCTTTATTTTAATCAGGGAAAAGAAAAAAATCGTTAAATCGGAGTTCGACTGTAGTTCATTCAGGACTGTGTTCGTCTAATCTTAGCCTTATTTTCTGACTTCAACATAAGATAGATTTCTCAAGCCATTTCTAACAAAAAGACAATCAGAGACAGATAAACAACCATCTTGGACATCTATCGTTTATTAAAATGATTTTAAAATTACTTTTTTTTTTTTCTCTCTCTAACACTTTCCAACGTAGTTGAAACGCTCTAACACAGTTGATGTTTGCTATTGAAAATCAAATCTGCAACATTTACAATACAGAAACACACGAATTCTGCCCCTGTCGGATCGGACGACTTTCTCGAAATCCTCCGACGAAGTGATAATTTCTAATTCTGCCCCTATCGTCTCGGAATCCTCTCCGGTTTGACAGGCTTGTTTTCTCGTAATTCCTCCGACTGCTATAGGCAGCCGGAAACCCACTATCTATGTCGGTTTAAGATGGCGGCGTTTATATTAGCAGATCTTCTATGTGAAGATAGAGACTTACTTTTTATTAAATGTATATTAGCATTCTATTATTAGTATTTTTGTTTTCAGTTTTGTTATGTTCATCAGTAGAAGTAATTTTAGCTTCAATTTAATATAAACTAATTGTGATTGTAGCATATTTTTTTAATTATTTGAGTTAAAGCTGTTTGTATTTTAAAACGTGCATTTTAATATATATATTTATTCATTTATGCTAAAATATAATAATATATATTTTGAGATTAAAACTTATCAGAGTAATACAAAAGTGTAGGTTAGTTGATTGTGTTTATGACGGCCATTTATCAACACGGGGAATATAGATAAAATAATACAATTTGTAAAAATCACCATAAATAAAAATAAAGCAACTCCTTTATTTTTTATTTATGATGATTTTTACAAAGTGCATTATTTTATTTATTCATTATCGTCTGTGTTTTCGGTGTTTTTTCACGAAGAATATAGACATAAGTGGAGGAGTGCCCTCTGTGGGAGTCTTTCTTTGGGAGCCTAAGCCGTATTTAAGCATGGTAAACCAAGGTTCTAAAAATTCCGAACGATAGGCCAACGGGCACGATTGGGTTCGAGCCTAGCACCTCTCGTCTACCAGTTTCGTTTTTAGAGCCTCTCGGCCGCTGATCAGGGAATACAAAGTGTAATTACAAATGGTGTATGCTTAAAAAACTCCTTTATTTTGATCTAAACAATAATATATATATATAATTGTGAATGTAAAATAATAAAAAGTCGAACATAATTTTCAAATTATGTTTGTGTGACATAGCTCGTATTTTAAAAATTATAATTTAAAGCTTGTATTAAAAAAAAAATAGCTAAAATATATTTTTGAGAAGAATATAGCTTATTGCACTAAATCAAAAAGAGTGCTTACACGAAAATATTAAATACCTCATGAAGTTAAAAAAAAAAAAAAAGCGCTATCTACATAAGAAAAAAAGGCATTAGTGTTTATCAAACAAGCAAGTTATAAAAATATGAACAGGGGAATGAAATCAGTTTAAAGTTTTTGTTAAGTATGGGTAATTGCGCTAGATCTATTAACAGAATTAACAATATCTCGCGATATATTTGTAGTAAGGTAAAAATGAGGTATCAAAACAACAGCGCCAACTTTTCAAAAATATTGAGTGGGCTCAAAATTTTTTTAGTAAAATAACGCATATAATTTTCTTTTCTTAGTGTGTACATGTGGGAAGAATAAGAGGGGGGGGGGGGAGCAAATGATTAAAGATAATTCAAAATTAAATTATGTTTTTCTAAGCAAAATTTTCAAATTATTAGAATTATATTTTATAAATAATTTTATTAAATTATATTCTTCTATGTTTTTGTTGTATTTACAATAAATAACATTGGAATTGCTAATTATTCAAAATACATAAAACAATTTTAAGAAAAGCATACACTTTAGTAAAGGTGTTTTATCAATTCAAGACATTAAGGCAGATGGCAAAATATGAACGAAATTCTTTTTCGCGAGAAATTTCACTATACATTTTTTCAGCGCTCTTGTAAGTCTAATTTTGTATCCTTACTATTTTTCAAAGAAAAATATTTTGAGAACATTAATAAAAACAAATATCATTTCAGCGATTAAATAATAAAAAAAAAAAAAAATTAAATCAAGTAGGTGGGACGGAGATTTTTCACGAGGAATATATGCCCTAAGTGGAGGAGTGCTTTCTCTGGGGGGGGGGTCTTTCTTAGGGGATCTAACCCTATTTACGCATGGAAAATCACGAAAAATCCCGAGCGATTAGGCCGACGGGCGCGATTGGGTTCGAACCTAGCACCTCCCGCCGACAAGTTTCGTGCTCAGAACCTCTCGGCTACCGTGGGGTAAAACAAAGGCGTAATTACAAAGGGTTTGTGCTTAAAAAATTCCTTTATTTCGATCGAAACAGTAAAAAAATATATAATTGTAAATGTAAAATAATTATAACAAGTCTAATTTTCCAATTATATTTGACTGATATAGCTCGTATTTTATAAATTATATTTTAAAGCTTGTATTAAAAAAAAAAAAAAAAAAAAAAAAAAAAAAAAAAACTTTCAGCTAAAATATATTTTTGAAAAGATTATAACTGATTGCACTAATTCAAAAGAGTGCTTATAAATAGTTTTTCTTTAAATAATACCTTGATTTTACTCTAAATATAGAAAAACCATTATTATTATTTGACTGGCACAACTTGTATTTAAGAAAAGAAAAAAAATGCTAAAATATATTATTAAGAAAATTAAAATTTATTGAAATCGAAAAGTATAGTTACAAATAGTTTTTGTTTAAATAATATCGGTAGATAAAGGGTTAAATAACAATAAGAATTTTGTAATTATAAGTACAACATATGATGATGCATGCTTTTTCAATTATTGGACTATTATAGCTTGTATTATAAAACTTGAAAAAAAAAAAAGTTCAAATTAAAATTGTTATTTTAATAAAGTACACTCACATTATTATTATTATTATTATTGTAAATGTATATTTGAGAAGATTAAAATCCACTGTATTAATTCAAAAGAATAATTACAAGTAGTTTTTAATTAAATAATTCCTTGACTTTAATTTTAATAAAAATTCTATAATTGTAAATGAGTGAAATAAGTTTTCAATTTTTTCGCTGACATATATTTTGTATGTTGAAGCTTATATAGGAAAAAGAGAAAAAATATCATATTAAAATATATTTTTCAGAATATTAAAAATTGAGCTAATCTAAAATTGTTATTGCAAGATGTTTTATTTTTAATATCTTTTAATTTTTTTCTCTAAATAACAATTAAATTTTATAATTGTATTTTAAAACTTCGAAAATTACTTATAACTCATCCCACCTGTTAAAACTTTTTATACTGTTTATAGCGGTATTATATCATTCCCTTATAGGTATTTAATAATACTGCGGTCTTTTTTTAAAGGGCTTGCTACTTGCAAACACACGTGTTTAGATCCCCTGTAAATAAACAAACTATGTGTGTCCTTGTTCGAAACTGGTTCACCTTGAAAGGGAGGGGTTAAAGGTTGCTTGAAATTCCGCTCTCAGGCCAGAATCGCGACGGATTAAAAATCGGTATGGATTAAGGGAGCGACTGATTCCGTGTAGTTATATTCCGCTTAGGCCAGAATCAGCTCATAAAGTTCCGTTACATTACGATCTATGGAAGAAAATCTTTTACATAGACATTGAGATAAAAACGGTTACAAGGCGGGCTATGATCAATAACTGCTTGCTGGGAATGTATTTTAAGCTGTGGTATATATTTTTAAATTAAGTATTAATGTATTATGTGATTAAAAAAAGAAAATACTCGATATTTTTAAGATGATCACATTGAATGCTTATAAAAGAGTATTAAAAAAAAAAAAAAACTTATTTTTCCTTAAATTATTTCTTTTAAAGTTCGTGCGATTATTTGTTTTTCTCAAATTTTTTTCTTAATTTATATCATCTTCCCAAATGCTAACACGATCTCAAGATAATTATTTTACGACATCAGAAACATGTTCATTTACACCTGATATTTTGCAGATTCATGGTTAGAAAATATAATTATCATATTATCGTATAATTATCATATCATTATTGTTATTATATTTTAATTCTAGCTTAATCAATATACGCATCTTTTTCTCTGTCCCCCTTCTTTAGGTTTTCAATTTTTTATTCATTCAAATATTTCCTCTAAACTTCCCATCTCCTTCAAAGTAATTTTTATTATTGTCCTTGAACGAATAAAACATCTAAGCAATGTAAATCAGAAGTAGCTGTATAACACGCATTCGTGTTTATTTCCTTTTTTTTTTTTTTTTTTTTTTTTTTTTTTTTTTTTTTTCTAAACCATTATCCAATTTAAATAAAATGATTTCTTTTTTAGCGACAACTTGAATATTGTTTTCAGTAACTGCAAAATATCGCTAGATTTACTCCAAAGTACCCTTACCTTACTTTATTTATTAATATTATTGTTAAGCTATAGCATAACTATTATTTTCAATCCCTGGAAAAAAGAAAAAGTTGGAAATTGCACGTCAAGCGTAGCAAATGAGGTGCGTTCTTACTATAAGGAAGTTTTAAAAATATTCAGATCTTGGTGTCATAGTATACAGTACTTCGAATACAATATAGTAGCGAAATATTTTGTGTGTCCCTGTAAATACTATCTGCTGTCTATTATAGAGAAAATAACTTGTAGTAAACCTCAGTAACGTATATCAATTTCATAAAATGATAAATAGCTTAATGTTATTAAAACCAGCCCCAAACAGTGTTTCCCCTTATACCATTATGTAATGGAATGCTTATGTGTAGCCCTGTAAATTAATAAGAAATATTATTTGCACCACAGATAGTACAGAATGTATATTTTAGTATATACTTCATAGATACATATCAATTTTGTTATGTTCGAAAGAATGCAACATTGTTGAAATGCACTTGAAACTATTTTTTCCCAATGACCGTAATGTAACGGAATATTTTTTATTGTCCCTGTAATTAAATTATGCATCCGATTTTCATAAAATTTGAAATGACCCAACAAAATTATGCAATAATTATATAATTTAAATTTTATGTGATTCGATTGGGTAGTTTTTGCTGTGTTATAAGCGCACAGACGAATGGACTGATCGACGACTATAGGTACTACGTTTTTAAATAATTACGAACGCACCTAAAACAAGTTGGAAATTGCACGTGAAGCGTAGCAAATGAGGTGCGTTCGTACGATATCGAAGTTTTTAAAATATTCAGATCTTGCTGATATAGTAGAGCGTACTTCGGATACAGTATAGTAGTCGAAATCTTTGTGTTTCTGTAAATATGCAGGAAGTAATTTTTATTACACCTCAGCAACGTACATCTTATTCATAAAGTGTGAAATAGTTGAATATAATTAAAACACGCCCCAAACAATGTTCCCCCTTATAGCATTATGTAGTGGAATACTTTTGTGTCGCCCTGTAATTTAATAATAAAAATCCTTTGCATCACAGATTGTACAGAATGCATATTTTAGTATATACTTCATAGATTCATGCCAATTCTATTATGTTCGAATGAGTGTAACATCATAAAAGTGCATTTGAAACTTTTTTTCCTATTGGCCGTAATGTAACGGAATACTTTTGATTGTCCCTGTAATTGATCTATGCATCCGATTTTCATAACATTTGAAATGACTCGACAAAATTACGCAATAATTAGGATGAGCGAAGCGAATCCTCTATTAGGCCACTCAAATTACAATTTGTCGTACACTTTACAAAAAAACTATTCAATATTTTGACTTCAAATTAAACACAAAAATAAAATATGATCTGTAGATTTGCAGAATATAATTTTTTTACAGTAAAACGTTAAAAAAATATTATTTTAATTAATTTATTTTGCATGCATTTCCAATACGGACGCATTTCAGCAAATAAATAAAAAATGAAACGCGTATATTTTCAGAAAAAAAAATATAAATCATTGAATAAGTAATTATAGATAGAATCATGATTAATTTAATAAATAAAATATGTTTTCATTATTCAGAAAAATCGTTTGCACAGATGACACTTAAACATTTTAAAAGTATTGTATTATAGATCTTTTTTTTTGTAAAGTGGCGACAAAAGAATTGTAAACAAATAAAATTAATTGTTAAATTTGTTATATAAATGAAAAATTAAAAGAATTGCGTGAACTTGTTGCCTCGATTCAAGCTCTTTATAAATGTACTAAAGGAAAAGTTGGCCGATTCCGAAATGACAAATGGACTTCAACTATTTCTTACTTTATCATTTGTATCGAAAGTAATGTTTTGTTCTTATTTGTGGACCAAAAAGGGTTTAGTGAACGGGACTTTAGACTTTGTTGCACGTATTAAAGAAAATCACAAGCCACCAGACCAGATATCGCGAATAATCATGGATAAATTTGAATACTACAGTAATTTAACTTATAAGAATTGGTGCGTACCAATTCCTACAATAATTGAATTCTGGAAAAATGGAAGCATAAATTGCTGAAGGAAAGAGTTTCTTCTGCAGTTAGCTTTTGCTGTTACAATTCATAAATCCCAAGGTTTAACATTAGATGAAGCAGTTGTAGATATTGAGGATATATAGGCACCAGTTGGCTTAAAAACGTAAGTAACGTTGTCAAGAGTGAAAATCCTTCAAAATTAAGCATTCAATAGAAATTTTCCTTACGAAAAATTCTACAATATCAAAAATTCTCATGCACTAACATGTATAAAAACGAAGAAATTAGAATAAAAAGTTTTACAGTTAAAAATTCATAGTATCGACGAGAGCAGATTTCAAATGTTTTTCCAGAAAATAGGATTTTGAAGAAGTAACTTTCTTCAAGCTCTCTTCAAATATATTATTCTAAAATAGCTATCAAAGATTATTTGATGTTAATTACAAATATTGTAAACATGCATATTTCAAACAAATTTAAAAAACACCAGTGGCTACTAGAAATTGTAAAAAAATCTTTAAAAGAATTTTTAGTTGAAAATTTAAAAAATATTTTGTAAAAGTTTGCTTCGAAAATATTTTTTAATGCCAGTCTTACATCATAAATATAAAAAATTCTAGGAAATTGATAGTTATTTGGCTGAACTTACATTTGTAGAATTAAAATGCGCCAAAACGTAAAATAACGTTTTTGTTTAATAAAAATGCAAAAATAATATTAAAAAATATTGTTACTTTCAAATATATGCTTTATAAAATAATGCTTCGCGAATCCAAACAAAGCACGGCTTTTGCTAGTTATATGTTTTAAATTTCAAACGATTAAAATGCATTTGAAACTTTTTTTCCCCATTGACCGTAATGTAACGGAATCCTTTTGATTGTCCCTGTAATTGATCTATCCATCCGATTTTCATAAAATTTGAAATGACTCGACAAAAATATGTTATAATTATGTGTTTTAAATTTCAAATGATTCGGTTGGGTAGTTTTTGCGTTGTTATATGCGGACAGACAGACAGACGGACGGACTGAGCGACAACAATAGGTGCTACGTATTTGCATAATTACGAACGCACCTAAAAAACTATATTTATAATAAAAGAATATCGATCATGAAAAGAAATCAAGGTCAATTATTTTATTGACAACATAAATATTTCGTTTGCTAAAAAAGTATTATCAATAAAAATTACAACACTTCGATTATGGAAGGTTTCGCAATTTAAATACACATTTTTCAAATTGTACTTGAGTTTTATTTTTTAAATTTTATTGCATCTCTTAAAATAAAATTTAGAAAGTATTTATTAATCTTAGCTACTTTTATTTTGGTTTGTTAATAATTTTTTTCAAGCGTCCCCCCCCCCCCCAATCGGATAAAAAGAATGAATGTATTAAGTATGTCGTCACTTGTTGTCTTATCCTTTGGTATTGAATTTGATCTAGAACCTAAAACATCACTTTGATCTAAGGATTTCTAAGGAATTGACGGGAATAAGACTGAATTAAGATGAATGTGTAGCTAGTGATGAGTTCGGTTTCTTTTTCGGAGCTCGAGCCCGACGAATTGAAATCGAAGCCCGAAGCAATTGTTTGTAACAATTTGTTATATCCATTACCAAAAGTGAATGGTAAAAAATTGTCTCAAGATTCATTTTCTCGTTTAAGGGGGCTCAGGGGTTGATCGATACGGAAAAACATGTAAACAGAGCTCTCGCTTCGAGCCCATATAAAAACAGAAGTATTCAATGTAATTAATTTAAATTTTCTGATATTTTAAAGGTATGTTTGTAGTCTTATAAAATTATAAAATGAAGTACTTCAATGTAATATAATATGAAATATAACAAAATTTATGTAACACAATTTTCGAAAAAAAAAAATTGTGTTATATCACCAACCCCAAGATATCTTAACGTTGAATTGACATAAGAACTTAATTTTTGCTTTAAAATGATCCGGAAACTTTATTCTATAGAATGAATTAAGGATATAACTATCACTCAAAAACAACATTATTAAAAAAAAAAAACTCTTAAATATGAAAATTTAAAAAAAACTAAAAAAATACAACTTTTTTTTTCATTAAAAATACTCAAAATATTAAACTATCTAAACTATATTAATTCATTCTATAGATAATGATGTTATATGCATGAAAAAAAAAAATTAGCCATTCCATCAAATAGTTTTTTTTTTTTTTAAATCTTGGTGTTAGTCGTCAAAAGTCAAGTTTTGAGAAAACGCGACTTAAAGTTGAAATTATATGGGTGCGGCTATGAAAGTGTTGATACATAAATGCTTATAGCTCCGTCAAAAATGCAAATATTTTTATGCGGTTTTTTGCATTGAATTCAGAATTAATTGAATAATAAAACTAGATCATAAAAAAAAAATCGATTTTTTGAAAAGTTTTTAACCCCTGACCCACCTTAAAGATCTCTCATTAAAAAATAAGTATTAATCCTACTAAATACTTTCTATTCAGTTCTTTATTTCGTGTTTTTCTTATGTCTATTTCATAGACATATTATAGTTTTATGTCTATGAAAATCTATTTAATCTTTAACCGATGTGATAGAGATTGCCACTTAAGGGTGTATTCGAAAAAAAAAAAAAAAACGCTTTTCCACCTTCCAACAGCTCGAAATTTTCTGATACAATTTCAGACGCATTTTTAAAAGTAGAAACATGAAACTTGCTGAGAGGATTTTTGAAGAGATGTATAAGGTGCCATGTGATGTCATTTTACGCTCAATTCATTAGAATTTGATTTATAAACAATTATCTTCTCAATATGACCCTTTTTTTCGTTCCCAGATCTCCCCCTTCGGTAAAATTGGTTCAAAATGCCGTTTTTTATTTTATTTTTTATTTTTCCAATATTTTTTGCATTTATCAAAGAATCGGCAATCACGGTACCTTGTATACTTTCTAAGTAAGACAATTTGCCAGATTGATGCACATGAGAGCAAAGATGAATTTAAAAATAAATCGGAAAATAAGCAGTTTCAATCGAAATACACCCTTAATTCCGGTGAAATGCTCTGTGAGACCGTTTGATCGAAAGATGACTAAAAGACGTAATTAACTCATGATGGTGTTTTTGTGCTGAACTTTTTTGTACAGGACTGTTATAATTTCCCTATTCAAAAGTCTCTGGTGATTCTACTAAAGCTTTAAACGTAACAAAATGTCGGTAGTGTTTGTAGTTAAACTAAAATTTACAAGTTAAACTAAAAATCGAAAAAAGCAGTGGTCTGAGAGACCGGTAACATCAATTAAAGGTTAAAATAGAAAATTTGTCATTTTATACCCAAACATAAGCAAATATCTGCGAAAGTCACAAATCTTATTCTTTTAAAATATTATATAACTATGTAGAAAGGCATCAGCTCTGTTTTCGTGTAATTATAGATTATCAATAATGCAAAGGCTTCAAAATCAGATAGGATGTTTTTTATTACATCGTTATATCCATCAATAATAACCCAATTCACTTTCAAACTGATTATTTTTTTTAAATCACTTTTAGAATGCATTCTTGATACTCAAATAGCAAGTTTTGTTTTTCTTTATTCAATTGGTGAGTAAATAAACCTTCCACTTTGAGCCTGAACCTGAAATGAAAATTCAGTCTGTTTCATTTGTGACGTCTATACTTTACTTAGCTTTATAACATAAAAAATCTTTATTTACTTATTTATTTATTTTTTCTTCACTTACAAGTAGAATTAATAAACTCTCATATTTTTTCAAACTTTAGTGTTCGAAGGTCTTTTCTAGATTTAAAAATTCCCCATATGAAATTTGGACTGACATGGACAAAAAAAGTGATGATTTAATCGTTCAACATTTTAGATTTTTTTTTCCAAGTTCGCAGTAACCTTTTGTCCATTGAAGCCATCTTTTCTCTTTTATTATAATGTTTCACGTGACTTTTTTTTTTTTTTTTTTTCACATTTTATTAATTTGTTCCTGCAGCAGCTGGAAGATTTTCAAAACTAATTAGATGGAAGGTGCTGCATTCGAACTCGTATTTTAATCATAGAGAGTTTTTGGTTATTTTCTTTGAAACAACGTAACACTCCGTAAATATGGGGTATGTTTTTTTAAAAAGATCTTTACCGAAAGCAATTCCTGCCCCCTCCTCCCTTATGTTTTGCTCGACCATAACGAAACCAACCAACCTGTCATTAATTAATGACCTCTAAATTCATAAGTCTCTCAAATTGACATCTCCCATTTTACGCTGTATTTGTTAATCACATTAAGATGAAGTAAAGTATGATTGAAACAAAAGCATTTGCAAAAACAGATACATTTAAAAAGTTTCTATTGTAGTTGCCACGTTTTATGTCATTATTATGATGAGAAAAAAAAAAAAATGCGAGATTTATAAAATCATCTAGCTTTTACACTACTTTAAACCAGTTATCGCAGAATAAACTTTGTTATCTGGAGATCGAAGTTTTTCAAAAAACCAAGGATTACAGTCGATAATGTTGCGTTGAAGTAGTGTTGTTAAATGAACAAAATTCAAAATAATGTTATCTGTGAATTTAACATAATTTTTCTAAATCTGAAACTTAAAACTTCCCAAGATTGTATTAATTAAACTTATGACCCTCGCTGGAATTTATTTTAATGACAATCTTTTTATTACCCAGTTATACGTTTGAGGAGTATGTATTAGTGTAAGAGAATTTAGGGGCATTATTAAATAATTAATAACAGATTTAATGAAGGAACATCAACATAAAATGATGTGATACGCATTATGACAAAAACGAGATATTTCATTAAAAAGGTGGCGATGTGTTCATTAAAAGCCTGAAGTAAGGATAAAAATTATCTAAAACTGTTTTGTTTAAGCACATCACCCCAAATTCATTCGAGATTTTATATATCTTAGTCAGGCCTTCAAATCAAAAGAGTTTGAAAAGTAAAAAATGTACCTATTTATAAACTATCTTCTTTAACCCTTGACTGCTGTTAGCAGCGGTTTCAGAGACCGCTGAGTTTTTCAAGTTTTACAGTTTGACTTGTAATTTTTAGTTTAATTATAGATACTGGTCAAACGTTGTTTTGTTTGGAGCCTTAATACTACCCCTAGAGACTTTCAAATAGCTGAATTTTATATATAATAGTCTTGTATATAAAGTTTGATAAATAAATAGTATTCTGAGAGTTATAATGTAAAATTTTATTCATCTTTATATTAAGCAGTCTGACAGACCGCTCACAGTAGTTATGTTACAATTTTTGTCACAGCAGTTAAGGGTTAATTTTGTAATGCAGTAAAATTCTCTAAGATTGAATAACTTAAAACCGGAAAAGAATTTCGTTTTAGACAAATTTTTGCTGTTTTTTAATTGGAATGCTCGATTTTCTTATGTGCAGATTCCTCATTCACAGATTTTATTGTATTTCTATCGCTATATTTTTATTAGGTGGCCTTCTAAAATTCCAAATTTATTTTGATCCTCTTAAATTTCGTTATAAAAATAACAAATCCCATATTAAGGGTTACTCTTCTTCATTCACTCTGTCTTCTCCTTTTTCAGTTAGAGCGGTTTTTCGCGATGATTTCCTGAATCACAAGTGATAACCGGTGCAACGTACCCAACATTATATATGAAAATTGCTCGTATCCTTCTTTGTCGATTTTTTATGTTTTTCCTCTCATCAGACGGACCGGAGATGGGGCATTTGACTGAATGTGTCTGAAAAATGTATTAGCTTTTGTAGCTAAACTTGGATATATAAATTTTGCTTTACTAAACAGCGGTACTTTTCAAATTTGCTATTCCCAAGACTCTTTTCTCGACTTTTATTCTTTTTTTGTTTCTTATTGAAAATCCTGGCTTAAAAGCGCTAACTCAAAAATGGTGCATTTAATTTTACAACGAAACCAGTAGAAGTAGAATCTGTATTCAATATCTCCCTAGGAAGAATTGTGGGGAGAGTCTGGTCTCCCCCCTAAAGTTGATAAATTAATCTTGGCAAAAACACAGGGCTTAAGTAAAGAGAACCCTTTTCTTAAATTTAATCTATTACCGCCGGTTTTTCAAAACAGAAAAAAGATTCTCCTTGTATCGCGAAAATGCTCTGATTAAGGCAAACTTTACAACAGCTTAAATGGCACGTATACCGATCCCTCGTCCTCAAAGGGTTAATAAGATAACTTGTCGATTAAATACGCGTCTGTTTTCAGGTTTCTATGTTTTTCTCAAAATAAATAAATAGAATAAAGAAGGAAAAAGAGAGAAAAGAATGCAAAATGCCCGTAATTTTAATGACAAATGCTGTATCATCTTTTCCAGTGTAATTCCATATTTTGTAAATGAATTCATATCGTGTCTTGGGATATTTCGTTACCAAACATAACAAAGAAATCTAGAATGCATCGCTTTCGTGTCATTTATTTGTTTATTATTCTGATCTTGTTGTGTCAGATGCGTAGTTTTCATTGATGTCTTTACAGCTGACTCATATTCGTGATGTCGCATTAATGTCAGAGTATAAATTTACATGTAACACAGGTTTTATATTTCACACTGTTTTAGGAAATTATTTGAATTGTTAATAGTGTAACCTCGTTAAAAGTCTTCATTTTTTTTTTTTTAATTGTTTGCTGTTTCTCGCGCATTAACATATGCTTCTATGTGTCGTTTTATTATTTTTTTAAACGCATTATTTTCTTTTTTTTTTTTTTTTTTTTTTTTTCATACCATTAACATGGAAAGATCAAATCCAGCCTTTTCCGTTTTATTTTTCTACTCTTCCTTCCAAAAAAAAAAAAAAAAAAAAAAAAGATTTTGATCTTTAGGGAAAAAAATTCCCCCAAAAGATCATAATCTTTTTTTTTTTTTTTTTTTTTTTAACAAAAACCACCTTTTGATCCTTGAAACGACAATTACATCCGCCAGAGGCAGCTCATATCAAAAATTGGTGAGGGAGAGCTGTTTCAAAAATATTTCATCCATTACATAGAAAATAAGGGGATAAATCCAGTCTTTCAGGATTACAGAATATAGGTGAAAGCTATCGCATATGAAAACCTCAGAAGCCAAGGGGTACAAGTGACAAAGATTCGATTTGGAGTAAATTCAGTTTAGAGAAAATTGATGTTAAAATCGAACATTAATAATAATTAACTGAGTTAAAATAGGAAACTGCCGCTTGTTTCAGTGTAGTCCTTTACATAGTACATTGAAATATTTGTACAACTTAAATAAATAAATAATAGTACGCAGTTTATTAATACATAATCTCAAAGCAATGTTAAAAAAATATTAATATAATGTAAATTAATGCAGTAAACTCCGTCTAAAGCGAATTCGATGTGTGTGTGTGTGTTGGGAGGGGGGGGGGAGTTATAGAGAGGGACCGAGAAAAATTTCTGTAGTAGATAATATTCCGCCTTAGACAATTTTTTTCTCTTTGCTTATGAGCTTGCAGGGAATTGAAAATCTTTCCTAATTAGACAAATTCCCGTCTTACAGAGCGTTTACTATACTACATTATGCCTTGGGAGGGGGGGGGGGGTTATAGATCGGGACCGAGAAAATTTTCCGTAGTAGATAATATTCCGCCTTAGACAATTTTTTTCTCTATGCTTATGAACTTGCAGGGAATTGAAAATCTTTCCTAATTAGACAAATTCCCGTCTTACAGAGCGTTTACTATACTACATTATGCCTTGGGAGGGGGGGGGGGGGGGTTATAGATCAGGACCGAGAAAATTTTCCGTAGTAGATAATATTCCGCCTTAGACAATTTTTTTCTCCATGCTTATGAACTTGCAGGGAATTGAAAATCTTTCCTAATTAGACAAATTCCCGTCTTACAGAGCGTTTACTATACTACATTATGCCTCTAAAATTCTCATAATACCGTAACTAGAGATGACACATTTACCACAGAACTTGCAGTTTCATTTAATTAATTTTAAATGCCCTACAGTCTGCAGAATTCTTATTTTGAATTTTCAATTACTTTTTTACGGAAGACATTTTTCTAGGTAGACTTTTGATAAGATTTTTTTTCTTTGAATGTAAAATGAAGCAGTAATTTAAAGTATAATCCATAGTTTCCTTTTTCATTTTATTTATTTCTATAATTGTATAACATTTTCGATTTTCCAGCATTTTTGCTATTCTTACATATTGTTCCATGCGGTCTCTTTCTGTTTTTACATGCATTTTCCTTTTTTATTATATTTCGACTGTTTTACAAGTGCATTGTCCTTTTTATTGTATGTCGAAATTTTCATTTGTATTTCCTTTTTATTGTATTTCCATCCTAATCCTGTGAGCTTATGGTAGACGCGAAATGTTTTTCTACATTTGCAATTTCTGGAAGAATTTTTGTTTCGGAGAATTTTGAATCTCAACTAACAATAAAATGATTCTGTTGACATTTTAAATTATCGGGAACTTTTTCGGTTTTATTAAAAAGTTAATTCAAATTCTATCCTTGTAGCTATTTTATATATATAAGTGTTTTTATTAAATGTAATAATAGAATCTAATGTGAACGAACTCATTTACTTGGAGTTTGTAAGTATGGTCGGAATGTTTCACGATATTGAACGAAGTAAAATAATTTTTGAAAACATGCTACATCTCCAAGCGCTTTTCTATATTTTTCTCACAAAGTCCTATTTTTATCAAATTTTGAAGAGTTTTTTTTTTTTTTAATATTAGAAAAAAAAATCGATTCATTTTTTTGTAAACCTGTAATTATCATTACGTTTAGCTTCCTATTTATTTACTTTTTAATTTTAAACAAACAAAGTTCTTTATGTATATCTGTTTATAAATGATTTTGGTAATGAGTTCTTTGATGACTTTTAGCTGATTTGTGTGATAAGTTTAATTTTAATTTAGAATAGTTAAGTTTGTAGAACTGTCGGTTTGGAGGTAAAAAAGTTTTATGAATTGTTCATTAAATAAATAAATAAATCAATAAAAAACGAAGGATTTTTTAAAAGACAAACATTTTTTCTTAAAAAAATCTCTAATTTTTATTTATTTTCACTTTAAATAATTAAAACTTTTATTATTTATTTATTAATTTTTAACTCTTTCGGGCCTGGTGTACTATTAGTAGTGCCTGTCTTTTAATGGAGTATTATTTTGTTTTAACAAATACTTTTGCTACTATTTGCATATAGTAATGTTAATATATGTCTATGAATTTAGTATATGACTTCATTTATGTTTAGACATTTAGCAATAATAATAATAAATGTTTACTTAATTCTCTCTGTGCCGTTTACGATTCTTTATTTAACACACATTTCACTCTGTAAATTTAAAATAATTAACTTTTGTTTTAAATTTACAATAAAAATAAAGTGAAAAAAGTATAAAGAAGTTAAATTATTGCTTAAATCTTGTTGTAATATAATACTCTCTAAACACTCCAAAAACTCTTCCTTAGCCTCTTTTCATATGAATATGAATTGAATAGTATGAAAAACAACGACATTCGTTATCTTACAGACAGTGACATGTTCGTTAAACACTAATTAATCTATGTGGATAGCTAGCATTAATGTTATTAACATAAAAGTAATTCTTTCTAAAAAGTGAAAAAAAACTCGGACCCGAAAGGGTTAAGTAGCAAAATTCTGACATTTTAATATTCGGCTAATTATTTTTTATTTATTTACAAAAAATATATATATATATGCTTGATCATATATTATTTAACCGTGGGAAGACTGGCAATTTTTCGTGAGATCTCAAACATACCACTTCCTGAAATACATCCCGGCTACAACATTAGTTTTACGAGGCTTTTTATGAACCTGCTCTACGCGCTATTTTTCTTGTAAAAGATTCGCTTTCTTTTTCTTAGAACATTTATTTGTAGAGCAAGAACTGGATGGGAAAAAATATTTTTTCAGTTAAAAATGTTGCCGTTCTCTTTTTATTTTATTTTCCGTAAGTGTGTCGGTTGCCATGCTACAGTGGTATTTTACATGGGTGAGGTAATTAATTTTAGCTGACTGAGCCGTAGTTTTTGTGCTTCTGTACTGACACAAAAAATCCCTTTTTTGTTTTCTTAGGTGTATTTACGTTGACGTTTCTTAATGAAACTGCTTAAAAAAAAAAAAAAAGAAAAAAACTTTTTATAACTGTCCTTTATATGACTTATCTTTTTTATAAATACACACGCAATTATATGTGAAATATTATAAGAATTGTATTCTACATTATGTATTATTAATATTGGAAGATTTTGAGAAGAATAAGATTTTTCACATACAGTTCCCACCATCTTTCTTTTTTTTTCTTTTCGTTAACGCTGTTCTTAAAACCAAAGGGGTAACTTGATGACAATTTTCAATTCATTTTTGTTCGGAAACGCATGAAATTGGCGGTGGTGTTATTCAAAAACTATATAATCGAAAATATTTTCTATTTTCTGATAAATACAAAAAATCTTTCAGAAAATAGTGTCAAAAGTTGACGTTTTGAACCGAATTTCTCTGAACTATAGGAGAAATACCAATCAGCTAAGGGAGAAAAACCCGTTGTCACGTGATCCAAAGTCGCATATAACTCGAAAAATAATTTATTTATCGAAAATTGGAAGAAGTAAAAAAAAAAAAGAGTTCCATAGTCACCTCTGCCAATTTATGTTTAAAAATACGTCAATAAATATGTCAGAAAGTTTCCAGCTTGTTGAGCAGTGGACTTGAAAATCGTCTTAAGAACAGTTTGCTCCAAAATTGGTTAAAATGTTAATTTTTATGTTTATATCAATGAAAGCCAGTTTAATTGTGAATATTTTGACACCTCATTTTTATCCGTACAGTAATTATATCGAGAGAGATTGTAAATTTTGTTTAATACACTCGGCGCAATTTCCTCCACACAAATGAAAACCTTAAACGGCTTTTTCCCCATGTTCATATTTTCTTCACTTTCCTGTTTTAAAAATGCTAAGACTCTTTTGAGATAGAGTTTTAAAATTTTTGCACCTGTCTTTATTATATATGTAGTATAATAATTCTGACATTTATCAGAAAAAAATTACAAAAACAAAAATTTTATGTATTTTTTCCGTTATCATTTAGATGTTTTTGATTTTCCGTATCCTAATAATTTGTGCTATTGCCAGCGCATTCGAATACAAGCAAAAAGTTGGCAAATATTACTATTTACATTATTAAATAGCAGTAATAATAATAAATTTTCTGTGTGTGGGAGGGGGGGGGGACATCATTTCGAGCTGCTGTGCCAGTTTTTGTGCCCAGTGCTACTTTAATGCGAAATTTAGTATATCGATTATTTTATTGTTTGTTCGAAATCCAAATAATATACAGTCACGCACAATCTCTTTCATTGTTTAGAGAAAATGATTATTGATGTAAATTTACATTTTATTGCGCAAGATAAAGAAACTAAAATGCTTGATTTTTTAATTGCAGCGAATTTTTAATAATATGATGCTTTACCGTACGCTTTTTCTTTTATTTACTTAAAATTTTGCCGTGCGAGAAAATAACTATCGCTTCATTCTCATCCGCAGTTTATAAACCTAAACTTATGAAAATTTTTAAAATTTTGGTCTGTACAAAAGCATTTAATTTCTTTATTGAATTATTAAATAGAGCATACCGAATATTCATTATCGGTGAAAATATTGCCAAATATTAGGCCGAAACCGAGATTCTATCGAAACTACCAGTATTCCTTCGTGAGCTTTCAACGCTACTCGTCGATTTTGAATTATATTGGTGTAAATGCAAACCTGTTAATTTATTGCTGAACAGAATTGTATAAAACCAAAAACTTTCTGCTCACGTAAATGTTGGTTCGAAAACTTTCTGCAAATTTTATGTTTAATAAAATTACTTGTTCTATACATTAATATAGAACTGGTCGAAATGTACATTTTTTGCGCAATTTATCGAACTTTTCCGCGTTTTTTGCACGATTTGTCGACGAAATTTGCGTTTCTTACGCAATTCACGAATGAAATTCGCATTTTTTACACAATTCATCGATGAAATTTGCGTTTTTTTTGCGCGATATTTGAACGAAATTTGCGTTTTTTGCGCGGTCTTTGGATGAAATTTGTGTTTTTACACGATTTTTTTAAATCGAAATTTGCGTTTTTTGGACGATTTTTTGTCGAAATTTGCGATTTTTTGCGTGATTGTTTATCGATATACGAGTTTTTTATGCGGTCCATTACGAAATACGAGTTTTTTACGCGATTCTTTGTTGATATTCGCGATTTTTTCAAGGTCTTTTAACGAAATTCGCATTTTTCTCACGATCCTTTGATGAAATTTGTCTTTTTTTCGTTATCTTTTCATGAAATTTGCGTTTTTCCGTGGCCTTTCGATGATATTTCGCGCCTTTTCTGCAGAACTTTGACCAAAATCGTGTTTTTCTTCGCGATAATTTGACGAAATTGGACATTTTTTTAGAATAATTGACGAAATTTATTTTTTACGATAACCGTTTGTCAAAATTCGCGATTTTTAGCGTCCGAAATTTCGGACTTATAGATTTTTAAAGTTTTCAGCATGCCTTACATTTTCAGAAAATTTGAAAATCGGCCTTGCTTTTAGTCGTACGTTAACAGTAAATAAATCGTACATAAAATTAGGGAAATATTCTTTTGATTTTTTGGCATTAAAAAAAAAAAAAAAAAATTGTTTCTTTCCTAAAGTTTTCTGCAAAGTTCATAAAATTTTCTGCGCACGGCTTGTGCGCATGCGTCTATATTATACAACTCCGGCTATGAACTGTTTGAGTAAAAACACAGATAATCCCCCTACCCCCTCTTACTGACTATGTGTTTGGAGAAAGGTTGGGTCGGCCTCCACTTTTAGATGGAAATTTGAAGTTCACACCGGAAATTTTTAAAGAGAAACCTTTTTTCTAAATAATCACAAAATTTCTGTTATTAAATGCATCAAAATACTATATTTTTTAATTTCTGGTACGAATTTGGATTTTCTGACTAAAAATGGAGGCTAAACTGGCAACCCTGGTGTGGAAATGACTGAAGATGATAGTTCGAAGTTAAATTATGTTTCTTTTAAAAAAATATATAAAATTATTATACTTTAACCCTTTCGGCTCTGGTGTTACTATTAATAGTACATGTTTTTCATCCAATATTATTTTGTCTTGACAAATATTTTGTTACTTTCTACTAGGGATGCACCGAATAGTGATTTTGGCCGAATACCGAATGCCGAATATTCGTCCAATAGGTGAACCGAATACCGAATATTCGGCTAGCCGAATTGTAATTGTTGGGCCGAATAATAACTATTCGGCCGAATACCGAATATTCGGCTTTCCAAATACTTTTTATATTTTAAAGTTTAAAGGTATTAAAATGTTACTTTTTAAAACAATTTACATAATATTTACTAAAAGAAACCTTACATTTTGTAAAACAAGAGTTTTTTATAATAATATTTAGTATTGAAAAATATCTGCATTGAGTTATTTAAGAAGCACAATTATGAGATTTTTTTTAATTAATAAAATTTTTAATTTCATGGTTTCTTCTACGAATTTAAACAAACTTTTTAAAATCAAAGAGAAATAATGAAAAAAAAAACGATTGAAGAAAAACTACAGTCTCTTAATTGTCCTTTTTAAATAACTCAATGCAGATTTTTTTAATATAAGGTACAAAAAACTTTCAACTTAATCTATAATAATAAAGAGAGAAGGATGTTTGTCTGTCAGCGCTGTTCTGAAGAGACTGCTGCACGTAGAGTTACAAAATTTGGAGGAAAGGTACTTTTTTGCATGTAGTTTTGCACCTCGAAGCCCGATTTTCGATTTTTTGTTTAGATTTTTTTAAATAATTTTTTAGGCGATTTTTAGCGTTATTTTTGCGGTTTTATCCCATTAGTGAAAGGAATAAGGTTTCATTCTTTTAACCCAAAACAGCATTTTTTTTTCTCTTTTCAACAAAGTTTATTCGGAATTTGTACAGCGATTTTTGAATTTTTAACGAATTTTTAATGCGATTTTTTGTGTTTTTTTCTCATTTTGAGGCTATTTTTTGAGATTGATAAAAAGAAAATCGTTTTAAACTTTTAACCTAATGCCCTAAATTTTGTGTTTGTTACGATTTTTAGATTTTAACGATTTTTAATGCGATTTTCAATGCAATTTTTAACGTTTTTTAAAGATTTTTTGCGTTCAGCATCTATTTTTTTCATAGTTGTTCTATCAAAAACTTGAGCTGTTGAGAATGCAATAAGTAGTATTTTTTGTGAAATCTACCTAAAATGTCAAAAATTTAGGTACCACTATTTTCGAATAGCAATTTCTTAACTTAAATTCTTGCTTAAGACCGCTACCCCCTCGAGTTATATATCACCTGATAGGTTATTTAACAGAGTATGGTCTTGATAAAGTTTTTGAAGAATAGAGTGCTCTACCTGGAGGCGGAAAATGGAACTAATAGAACGCTATTTTTTTAAATCTATGATAATAAAGAGACAAGTTTGTGTGTGTGTCAGCGCTGTTCTGAAGAGTCTGCTGTACGTAGAGTTACAAAATGTGGAGGGAAGGTACTTTTATACATGCAGTTTTGCACCTCGAAGCCCGATTTTCAATTTTTTGATTAGATTTTTTTTTGATAATTTTTTTAGGCGATTTTTAGCGTTCTTTTTGCAGTTTTATCCCATTAGTGAAAGAAATACGGTTTCATTATTTTAACCCAATATAGCAATTTTTTTTCTCTTTTCAGCAAAGTTTATTCGGAATTTGTACAGCGATTTCTGAATTTTAAACGAATTTTTAATGCGATTTTTAGAGTTTTCTCTCTCTCTCTCTCTTTTTTATTTTTTATTTTTTTTTTTATTTTTTTTTTTTTTTTTTTTAAGAGATTGATAAAAAGAAAACCGTTTCAAACTTTTAGCCCTGAATTTTGTGTTTGTTACGAATTTCAGATTTTAGCGATTTTTAATGCGATTGTCAATGTGATTTTTAACGCTTTTTCAAGATTTTTTGGGTTTAGCATGTATTTTTTTCATAGTTGTTCTGTTAAAATCTTGAGCTGTTGAGAATGCAATAAATAGTTTTTTTGCGAAATTTACCTAAAATGTCAAAAATTTAGTTACCACTATTTTCGAATAGCAATTTCATAAAATATCTTAAATTCTTGCTTCAGACCGCTACCCCCTCGAGTAATATATCACCTGATAGGTTGTTTAACAGAGTATCGTTTTGATAAAGTTTTTGAAGAATAGAGTGCGCTAGCTGGTGGTGAAAAATGGAAATAACAGAACGCGATTTTGTTAAAATTTGGAAATATAACAATGTGATTTATTTTAAATTTTACAATGGGTTATAATGCATGATAAAAAAAATGTAAACAAAGAATGGTGTGACACATTTCAGAGTGCTTGAAAGGAGGGGGGCAAACAAAATTAGGAAATGTAATAAGGAGATCTGTTTTATACTTTCAGGTAGTTTATAAAGCATGTTAAATTTTTAAAGCACTGGCGATGCTCTGGAGAGACCACTGCACGAAGTTATGTATGAAATTTTAATTCATATGCGAATTTTAGGGGGTTTCGAGGCGATTTTTCCACATTAGTGAAAAGAAAGGCGGTTTCATTCTTTCAACCTAAATTAGTGAATTTTGTTCTCTTTTCAATATAATTTATTTGGATTTCGTGCAACGATGTTTGGATTTTTAGTGAATTATTTAATGTAAATTTTGCAGCTATTATTCGACATTAGTAAAAGGAATTTTGCTTGAAACTTTCAGGCTGATGTATTAAATTTTAGCTGTTAAGATTTATGAATATTAGCTAATTTTAATGCGATTTTTCGAGATTTTTTGCGTTTGATGTCGGATTTTTGTCATTCAGCAGATATTTCCAATTACAACGTTTTACCCTATTAGAGTAAATTTTGACCCCTGTGATTATTTAATATTAGTGATTTTAATGCACTTTTCAATGCAATTTTTAGAAATTTTTCGAGTTTTATGGTGATTTTTAGATATTCGGAAGTAAAATTTGATTTCAAACTTTTAATCTAATATAATTTTAGAGATTTTTAACGCGATTTTTCAAGAATTGTTGTGTTCCGTGTCGATTTTTTATTATCTATAAAGGATTTCCTTTTACTACGTGATTATCCTGTCGACCAATTTCGCCAAATTATATCAATCGTGAAACAAGCCAAATTATGCAAATAGATGTAATTTTTATGTTAAATAATGAAAGAAGAGATAATTTAGAAAAACATTAATACAAATACATATAAAAATAAGAAGTAAAAACCACTTGATGACGTAACAAACATATGTAATATGTTTAATGTCAAGTGAATATGGAATTTACGATCCGCCATTATTGTAGTTTAATCTTATGGTTTGACCCAGATAGTTTCTTGGTCAACCGGATAATCAAATAGTTCAGATTTCCGATTAGAATGTTTTATCCGTTTGATGAAATTCTCATTACTGCGATTTAAAAAATAACTAGCGATATTTAGTGCATTTTTCAATGCGTTTTTAATGAACTTTTTAATGCGATTTAATACTATTTTTTTCGATCCCCACCACAGTGGTGTTTTAACAATTAAAAATTATTTTGGTTTCAAACTTTTAGCCTAATATAGTAAATTTCACCATTTACCTTTTTTTAATTCTGTCGATTTTCAATGTGATTTTTGATATATTTTGTCTTCTGCGTCGATTTTTTTGTAATTCATGTAAAAAAGAATGGTTGCTACGTTTTACACCACTTGAATATTTTTTTATTCACGGGATGTATTTACATTTAGAGATTTTTAACGAATTATTCAATGGTTTTTTATTGGTTTTTTGAATCTCACGGCTATTTTTGAAATTTCGAAAAGGAAATTAATTTCAAACATTTTCACTTCATTTACGAATTTTGAAATTTAGTGATTTTTTAATGCAATTTTTATCAATGTTTTCATTATTTCTTACGCTTTGCGCCGATTTTTTTCATTTGTATTTAAGAAATAATTCAGATTACACTATTTTACTCTATTAATGTAAATGTTGTCCCCCGCTATTTTTAAATTTGAAACGATTTGTAATGAATTTTTGAATAAAATTTTTAGATGTTTTCGAGTCCACGGCGATTTTTTCACAGTTGGAAAAGAAATTTTTAAATAATTTGTAGCTTAATGTAGTAAATTTTGACATCAATGATTCAGATTTTTTGTGTATTTTCATAAAATGTTTAGAAAGTTTTGTGTCGATATTTTTTAACTAATAAAAGAGTTCAGATTTCAATGTTTTGTCCCATTATGGTAGATTATGTCCGCAGAAATTTAATATAAATGTTTATCTTACTATGGCAAATTTTGTCCGGATTTTTTAGTTTTACTGATTTTTAATCTGTTTTATAGTGATTTTTCAAGTTCTGTGACAGTTGTTGACATCGGTAAAATAATTTCGGTTTCTAACTTTTAGCATAAATAGTACAATTTGTTCTCCACGCTTTTATGAATTTTGCCAATTTCTAATGCGATATTCAATGTTATTTTTAGTTAGATTGGGGGATTTTAGGTGTTCCGTGTTGACTTTTCCTTATTCATGGACGATTTCCCATTACAATATTTTCGACTGAACATTAAATTTTTACAGCCATGACTTTTAAATATTCAGCGATTTTTAATATAGTTTTCGATACGATTTTTAGCCATTTTTTTAAGTTCCTTGGCGATTTTCTGCCATTCAGAAACCAATTTTGATATCAAACATTTTGTTTAATGTAGTTTTATTTATCTCTTAATATGATTTTGGCGTTCCATGCCTACATTTTGTAATTCATGAATGATTTCGACCATAACCCCATCCCCCCCCCCCGCCCTGTCTTAATATTATTTTTTTTAAGCATTAACTTCCAAATATTTAGCTATTTTTAATGCATATTTCAATGTAATTTTTAGCCATTCTTCAAGTTCCGTGGCGATTTTTTTACATCCGGAAATCGATTTTAATTTCAAACTTTTTGGTTAATATGGTTAATTTCTTGATTAGAATATTTTATATTATAACAGTGAATTTTTACCCTAGGAGTTTTTTAATGTTTTACAACTTTCATTGCAATTTTTGGGCTTTCTCAGTCTTTTTTTTTTTTAAACATTTTTCAAAGGAATTCGATTTTAAATTTCTAGACTAATAAGAGTTTGATTTCAATCTTTTATCCTTTACGGTAATTCTTTTGCTCTCTTATTTTGATCTACAGCAATTTTTAATGCAGTATGCATTTTTTTTTCTTTGAGTTCACGGCGATTTTTTTCAGATACGGAAAAGGAATTCGGTTTTTAATTTCTTCGCTAATATGATAAATTTTCTCCTGTGCGATTAAAGATTTTTATTGCGATTTTTTAGCAGTTTTTTTCGTATTTCAATACTTTTTACATTATCAAATTAATTAGATTCAAAACATTCATCCAAGTAGAGTAAATATTGAGTTCCGTGATTTTTGAAAATTTTGCCATTTTTAAAGCGATGTTTACGTTTCTTCGCGACTCGCTTCGATTTTTTAGAGGTTCAATTTTCGCCGAATTTATTAAATTCTGATCTCTTTTCTTCAAAGTTTGTTCGAATTTTGAAACACAATTTTTGAACTTTGTTTTATATTTTTATGAGATTTTTAATGTTTTTTGCGATTTGTAAGATTTTTCCACATAAGTAAAAATAATCCAACTTCAATTTTCTAGCCCATCTCTTTTCAACGAAGTTTAGACGAAATTCGTGCAGCATTTTTTAAATTTTTCGAGGTTTTTATTATGATTTTTAAAGTTTCTTCGCAATTCTTGCTATTTTTTGATGAACACGGGCAACGCCGGGCAGAACAGCTAGTTCTGAATAAAGAAATATCTAGCTCATATAGTTCTTTTCTCATGAATGATGGCATTTTCCACCCTTTCCATCATATCATATTTTACAGAAATAATGGTAACAGCAAATAAGAATGGTATCTTATTTGCTGTTAATGCAACAAATGAAAATACAAGTTTGATGTAGAGTGAGATGAAACACAATGCATTTATGACTCAATGAGTTACTTATGATTAAGGTTTCATGAACAAAAATTGTCTTGATAGCTATTACTATTCTCAAAAGTTTTTCGTTCTTGTTTAAGGACTTTTATTTGGGAAAAGCAAAGGAGAATCCTAATAAATCACCATTTTAATCCTTCTCATGGTTAATTTTCTTAAGTTATATTTTACAAATAATAAATAAATAATGTAAAAACATACTATTTTATTTAGATATGATTTTCTTTCTAATTATTTTAAGTATATTTATAAATTGACAGTTAAAAGTAGAAATTGCGAAAAGTTTTAAAATATGTGCTGCGAAAAGTTTTATTAAGCATTGGATTCAGCCGAATACTTTGATATTCGGCTTAACCGAGTAGTTTAATATTCGGTAAAATGGCCGAATACCGAATATTCGGTGCATCCCTACTTTCTACATATAGAAACGATAGTATATCCCTAAGTATATCCCCTTTTTTTTTATTACGATCTCATTTATGTTTTGACATTCAGTAATAACAATAATAATAAAAGTTTACTTAATTCTCTTTGCACCTTTGGTGATTCCTTTATTTTTTACATATATTGCACATGTTAAATTTAAAATATAGGTTACTTTTCTGAACGTATCATGCGTGTTAAAACGCAAAAAACATTAGAAAGTTGTAATATCTGTTAAACCCTGTTATAATACGGCATTTTTCGAAACATCTCCAAAAACTCTTCCCTAGCCTATTATCATATAAATTAAATAGCACGCAAAATAAGTACATTCGTTGCATTTCAGACAATGAAATAATCTTTAAACTCCAGAAAGTCTATCTGGATAGCTACGATTAACACTATTAAAGTAATAATAATTTTGTTCTCAAAATTGAAAAAAAATTCTGACCTGAAAGGGTTAATAAATAATTTTATAACGTCTTCTTCATAAACATATTAATATCTATACTAATAAAAGAACAAAACGCTCTGTCTGTCTGTGTGTGTGTCTGCGATGGCTAGCAAAATCTATTTGACGTACGAGGCTCAAAATTTTTATGAGAGTAGCCCAATATCTCTCCTGATGCACCTGAAGCTCAGAATTTCAAAATTCTATTTATTAACTGAGTAATTAATTAAATTCCAAAGCTCATTCTCATAAAAAATCGCCTTTTTTCGCTTTTTTCTCTTTCATTTTCTTATGGTTGATTGGTTGCATAAAATTTTCTCAGAAATAAATAAAAAAGCTGGGACAGACCTTTAAAATTCATAGACTGGCAAACTGTCAGTTTAAATGAGGTTTTTTTTATTTTTTTTATCACAGTTGCTGTACGCCATGGAGAAAAAGATAGGTGGAGACGAAGTAAACCGAAAAAAAGGTTTGCAATATTAAACCATTTATCGCTGAAATTTTAATGTCTCAAACAAAAGCACGAGGCAGGAATTTTGTATTAATAAAACGAATTGAAAGAAATGAATTACAGCTGAAGCATATTTTACGAAGAAATAGTAATTTTTTAAAATGGTTTTTTTTCTATTATATCATTTAGGTTAAAGTTAGGTTAAAATTAAATTGCATTTATGTTATGGTTAGAATAAGGATATGTTACAATAAAGTGAAGGCTAGGTTAAATTTATGTTATATTTAATTTACGGTAGGGTACTATTAAGTCGCTGTTAGGTTACAGACAGGTTCTGGTTACGGTACAAAAGTTTAAGGTTAGGAATTTATACACAGAGTGAACATTACGCAAGATTTGATTAAAAATAACACTAACTTTTGTTAAATAGCTCTGAAATTATAATACTATATACCAATCTTTTATCTACCATCGAGTTTCGATTTCATTCATGATATAGTCGGATTTAAGAGTGATATAATTAGTTTGAAATTCAAAATATTTCACTTGGGATTTGTATGTGAAAATAATAATTAGTTACATGACTTAACAGTGATTTTTACGGGTAAATATCAACTTTTTAACACGAAAATCACGCAATCGTTGGATACATATTCCCTCCCGCGTTTCTCATTGCTCATTTTGAGTATTTTTAGAGCTTAATGTTAGTTGTTGTTTTTAAAACCGATTTTTCACACAGTCAGTGGCTAAGTATTTCAGACAATGCATTTCTGCATGTTACGAATTAATAATAAAATCATAAAAATTTCAAGTTCGTTTAATATTGTTAATACAGACCCGGGCAACGCCGGGCGGGTCAGCTAGTTTATTATAAGTATAATAAATATTGCTATTTAAATTGCAAAAAACTAAATTTCCAGAAGTTTAGTCACCTAACTGCTTTATTTACCAATTCAAGGCATTGAAATGGATGGGAAAATATAAATGAAATTGTTTTTAAAAGAAATTTATTAAAATCCGCTCCTGTAAGTTTGAGTCCGAAATATTTTTCAAATAAAATTATTTTCAGAAAGTCAATAAAACCAAATATCATTTCAATGATTAAATAAATAAATAAAAAAATAAATTAATCGAAATTGGGTGTGTAAAAAAGTCAAATTATTGTGTGGCCCCGCGCCCCACGGGTCCATATAAATTAGCGCTACTGCAGCACTGATATTTTCAATGTGCTCAAAGTAAAATATAGAAATAAAAGTACAGAATAAAACAGCTAATAATCATTAAAAAAATCATTATAAAAGCTAAAACGAAGTATGTATTCCTAAAGCCCTTTTTAATTAGACTGAATTTATATAATTAAAAAAAAAGTGTTCTGTGTTATTGGTAAATTGCATCTTAGAGAAGTATTTTTCCAAAGGCGCAGAAAACCGAATTTAGTGGTAAAATTTCCAATATGGGGGTTCATACAATCGAATCTCATTACTACGAATGTCACTTTAACGAATTTTCCAGTTTAACAAATATTATTTAGATTATTAATAAAAAAATCTATTATGCTATTTCATTATAAAAATATTCACTTTAACGTATTTTTCAGTATAGCGAAATTAATCAGTGCTCCTCAAGTGATTCGTTTTAACGATATTTGTGTATGTTTATTAGAAATGTTTTTTTTTTTTTTTTTTTTTTTTTTTTACGTATAATTAATTAATAATTATATGTGTGTGCATAGCTGCCAACTTTCAACTAATCTTCCGTAATACCTGGATTAGTTTGATCCAGGTTAACGTCATTTCAAACCAGAAAATATATTTCATGAATCTTTATTTATTTGTTTTCAAAATTGTTAGTGGAACATACTTAATTCCATTTCTTTGAAAGAATTCTGGTTCGAAACTCATTAAACCAGGGTCAAATTAACGCACGTATTACGGATAATCGATGTCAGGTTGGCACCTATGTGTGTGTATTAATTACTTTAAATTTATTTTTTAAGACAATTTCGTTTTCTGCCGAAACTAAGGAAGATGACTGAAATTCGATTTCAGTTTAAAAACTTGTTTCAGTCGAACACTTTCATTAAATATTTAATTTGAACTAAACATTCTGCGAGGGAATAGACGATTATGATTTTAGTGTTAAGTGACACAGATTGACTTAGTTTACTTAGAAAAATCTGCTTGACTTAAGCTGACACTACTGACTTAGTTTATTAATGAAAATCTGCTTGTCTTAGTTGTAAGGAATCTTGTTATGTTATTAAAGGTTTTTTTTTTATTATTATTATTCTCTCTCTTTATTAGGATCAATTATAAGTAATTTTCTTTAACTTATCAAAATAATCTCTTCTTTCGTTTTCTCTTCTTCGTTTTCATGCATTTTTTGTCAGTGGTTTGTCATTCAGTGCACATCAACAGAAATTTTTCCACCTGCTGTTATTTATGCAACCTAAATTACTAAGTATCCTTTAAAAATATCCATAACATTAATCAACGAAGCTATATACTAATCAATTTATATTTTAGTTATCAAACATTTAAAAGCTAAAGGATAAATAAATAAAAATAAATATAAAAATGATAATGAATGAATAGATAAATTTAAAGAAAAATTTTAGAAAACTAATTGTTAATACAGGGCCGTAGTTAAAAGAGAATAATAAGGGGGGGGGGGGGAAGGGGCTCATATTCTCTCTCTCCCTCTTTCACTGACGCAGAAAGAATAAATTAGTACATATTCATACTGTAAGTACTATACTTTTTATTAAACTGTTGCAATAACTTCATTTTATGCTTAAAAAAAAAAAAAAATATATATATATATATAATGATGAAAAATTCGAGTGTATACCTAGTGTAATATTAAACGTTATATTACCTTAATATGTACAAATAGGATGAGCGAGTGTTGAAACACTTATTTTAGTTACAATTTAGTATTCCTGCAAAACTGTGAAAGGGCTTCAAAACTAAATTAGATTTTTGAACAGAATTTCATTTGGATTTTCGAAACAGAAATTCATTAGTGACCTTGGAATTTTTTCCAGGGGAGGTTCAAAATGTTTTAGGGTGGGGGGACTGAATCGTCCCTAGCACCACTTTAGCTACGGCCTCGATATATTTCACCCAGGGTTGGAAAAAACCCAAAAAACTGGTTTATTTGGTTAAAACTAGGGTTTTTTTGTTTAAACCGTTTTTTTTTTTTTTTTACTTTTTTACAAATACATGTAAATTATAGATCAAAATAGACATTGTTTGATACATAAGTAGTATAACTTCATTTGAAAATAATTTAAATTAAATAATTACAGTTAATTAATGTAGAAAATTGGAAAAAATCGTATTTTAATTTAAACAGTATTAGTAAATAGTCTTATGTTCAAAGAATAAATTGATATACACAGTGAAACATTGATAACCTGAAAATCTTCATAAACATTTTTTTGTTTATTAATAATACATATTTGATGTAGTTTGATTAATATAATATTCTTTTCCACAATATTAAAAAAAAATAAATTTCAAATACTTCTTGAGGTTTTGTTTTTTGAATGATAATTCAAAGTAAACTTTTTTAGTCATTAGATTCAGCAGGTAAAATGGGGGGGGGGGGGAATACACGAGTACAATTAAAATGCTATGCAACTAGCACTCAATTTTTAATTCTTTCTTATTCAACTTCATATTTTGATTTTAATTCTTAAAGATAATCTCAGCAGTCAAGAAAAATTTCATTTACAACTTAACCAAAATCTTAAAGATCATGTTGTATGCAGTTCTGTGGCTCCATAGTCAAAATCCCCATATATTGTATGTTATGACAGATTGTTTTAAATAATCTGCATTTTTTCTAAAATTAAAACATTTTATACTAAATGATTGATTATTTTAAGCCTATTTTATCTTTGAAAAATTCACATGTTTTAAAAATTTTCTTTAGACCAGTAGATATGTTCATCAACATTACTAATTTCCATCCTATGAATATAAACATGACCTGGACCCATTATATCTAATGCTTATTGCTGAAATAAACTATTAAAAGTAGAAATTATCTATATCCAATAATTTCAAACTCTTAAATTATGTAGAAAAAAAGAAAATGTCATTGGATTTCTTAAAAAAAAAAAAAAAAAAAAAAAAAAAAAAAAGGGTTTTTTTTAAAAAAAAATCGCGTGGTTTAAACCATGGTTAAAACCAATTGGTTTAAACTGAGCCAACCCTGATTTTATCATAGCTTATATTTTATCAAGTTTTGAATGCTAATTTAGAACAAAATATAGTAATTCTGAAGTTTGATATTGGGAAGAAAGTGTTAGGGGGATCTATAGATGTTATTAACTTCTTCTCTCTATAAATTTGTATATTTCGATCTAGTCTTAAACCTTCATTGATAATTATTCATTCGAGGGAGAATTACATCATTCTAGAATCGAGAATTTTGCAAAGTGTGAAGGCACAAACAAGTGTGCTCATCACCCCCCACCTTCTCTTTTCTCTTTCTTGTTTATTGTGTGAATTTCCTAGGAAAATAAGACTCCATTTTTTAATTCAACAATGTGTCATAAACAGATGTGGTTCGAGAAATTCTCCCGGGTTAGCTTAGCTCGTTGCTCGTCTGAAGTATTCCAGGGATAGCCACAGAGCTCCCCATTCCCCCGATTCCTACATGGAAGAAGGAATATAAATTTATATTCTTTGTTCCATGGATTCCTACGCCTTTGTCGGTAGAAAATATTCGAATCGCGAAAATTTCGATCCTATTTCGATTGATTACTGAATACTATTTGTCTAATTTTGGAAAAATGTCTTTGTATGATGCTAATTTTGTAGCTGTACTGTCTCTAGAGTTGATTCCTGAAATTTCATTTAACTCCTTATTCATTTAGACCTTGACATAAATTGGAGCTGTTTAGTTATGGGTGTATATCACCTAATATATGGCGCTGCTATACTGTATTTTTTTCGATTTCTACGATAGCTATATCTTGCCATCTATGGAATGAAATTTCAACAGACGTTATATTCAGTTACACATGTCACACATAGGTGTTGATTAAATTTTGGCGTATATATCCCAACAGATGGTGCAGCTATGCTGTGTTTTTGCACAATTTCTGAGGAAGCCATATTTTGGCATCATATTCAGTTAAACATTGATTTAAGTTGGGGTTTATTAGATTTCAGTGTATACAGCTTAACAAGTGGCGCTACTTTGCCGCGCTTTTCACAAAGGCTGATAAACCACTGGCAACATGCGTAATCTTGATTGTTTTACAATCTTAAATATTAATTTTAGAAAATCATTCATTTTAAAAACTTGAATGAAAGTAAATTAATTTGCTTGAAATTTACAGAATACAATTAGCTATGTATTTGGACTATTGAAGAATTGCTGTTAAAAAAAAAAAAAAAAAAAAAAAAAAAAAAAACAATAATAATAATATTTACAAATGGATTAATAGCAGAAGTGTTTCTTTCGTAAACATTATTCGATCCATGTAAAACATACCATATAAATTCATCATAAGCAGTGTTCTCGCTGTCGCTCGCCATTGCGCCAAATTGCTACTAAATTCTTCATTTGGCGAGTCAACAAGCGATTAGATTCGCCAAATTGCTAGTGCTCAAATTTTGATTTTTCTTTCTCTTCTGTTTCGTCTTTTCGTGTGTGTGTGTTTAATGTTTTTATTTTTTTAATATATTTGCATAATAACATATTTTTAATATATCTGCAGCGGATAGTTGAAATTAGATAAATAACAATCGTTGTCGCAATTATAAAAACTTAGGTTATTTTAGAACATCTTGATAAAAAAAGAGGTGATGAGTACATTAAAGGATTAAAGATAATTTTTTTAGTGCTACACGGCGAATCTATTTTGCTAATACTTTTTTTCATTTGGCGAATGTTTTTTATTTTTAATTAGCCAAATTACTAACTTTGGTCAAATGTCAGCGAGAACACAGATCATAAGCATTATTTTATCCATGAGGATGAAGTTGTTTTAAAGAGTAAAAATTGTGTAAGGAAAAAACAAAGCATTAAGCTGAATAAGAATAGATGAGAAAGAAAGAAAACAAAATATATTATGATAAACTGAAGAAATTTATTCAAAGACAGCAAATACTTTAGCAACAAGAATAAAAAAAAAAACTTAAGTAAAAGTAAAAAAAAACTATCCAATCTTAGATGTGATAATGAAAAACAAATCTTCACAAGCTTTGAGAAAAACGATGAAGCGTGTTGAAAAACGACGAAGCGTGTTGAAAAACGACTTCTCAGTTCTCTAAGTTTAAAATTAATTATATTTGAAAAGCTTTTTCAAAACTTTGGTACTGTTTCGAAGACTAAAAAATCCTATATAAGCATAATAGAAATGCAGAAACTTGTTGCAGATTTTTATGTGTATAGAGATATAAGTGGAGTGGATGTTTCAGTATATTCTGTAAAAGTTAAGCGGGAGGAAAAAAGCCATAAAACTTTCACCAGTCTATGCGTTATTTGATATTTACAGTAAGAGAAACCCTTTGTTTGTTTATTTTTATTATTATTATATTTTAAGTTATTAAAAGTCCAAAAATCATTTCAACTTTAAGGCCTCGTTTCATAAAACCTTATAAGTATATTCCCCAGAATGTAATGTCTTCATTTGTTGTTTTCATTAAAACTTCAAAGCAATTCACAAGTCAGTAGCTTAATATACTTCCAGCATTCAACCTTTTTGCAAAAGATTTCATGGACTTTGCCTGCTGTAATACCTCATCATTTGAGTTTATGAAATCGGAATGTCTGGTTTGGAAGATAGCTTTGAAGAATTATTTGAAACTGAATTCCAGAATTGCTGCTAAGATCTGTCAATTACAACATGTTGATAAGCGTTTTGAAAAAGTAACAGTTGTACAAACCATTTCTGATTGCTTATAAAATCTTCAATAACGATTATATCTTATTTGCTTTTGAATACGATATTTGCATTTCTGCTACACACTTTCATTCAAACTCGCAAACAAGCTTAATTTGATCATACCAAAAAATTAACCAGTTCAGGAAGAAATCGTCGTGCAAATAGATTCCACTGAGCTGCTTGAGATACATGCTTCTGCCAAGACGAAATTCAATATGCTCACTAGTTTAATCTACAAGTGACTCTATTTAAAACTGTCACTTGATATGATACAAATAAAATGAATTCTTATACGATTATTTTTGACAATGTAACCGATGATGGATTTTTCTGCAAATGATTTTAATAGAGCATCTCCAAGAAAATGTATTTCTTAAAAAGTTTATCTATTTTTTTTCTAATGGTTGTGTCTGCAAATTTAAACAAAAATATAACTTTGCAAATATATCGGCAGTAAAACAGATTGTAATCTTAATTCGGTAGAACATTTCATCGTAAGGTCACTGTAGACGGAATTGCTGCTGTTGTAAAACGATATGTGTGTGGAATAAAGGACGTGCAAGATAATTCTACGGAATACTGCTAAATTTAGCAAAATCGCTTACGACAAAGCACATATAAATTTACCTCATGTACCAGGCTAAAAAATTGGAAATAAACCAAATTCTGGAAATTCTCTTAAATTTAGGGGAATTTTTCCGTTAAAAAGCAGTAAATTGTATTCAGGGTTTAAAAAACCCCGTTTTTTTTAAGCTTAATTCGCTGGACCCAGTAGTGTAAAACCCGGGTTTTTTCGGGTTTTATTAAAATTTTTTAGAGAACTCTTCAAAATTCTGATTTTTATATGCATAATACCTAAATTTTTCACCTATCAGTGAAACAATTGTATAATTTTGCATTAAGTATGGATTAACAATAAAAATAAATATATAAAAAGAAAAAAATAAAGTATATTTAAAAAGATTATTTTGTATATCATGGGACTAGATGACTGTAAGAATGATATATTACGCCTAGTACAACTGAATTTCTTTATATAAATCTTACATAAGTTAAACCGACTAATAATTTATACCATTTATTTCATTTATTTCAATCCGAAATCAGTTTAAAACAGCAACATTTATGTGTATATGTATATATATATGCTTATTTTTGTGTTAAAAAAATTACTTTTTTTTAATAGAAAAAAATTAGTTTTAGTTTTTGTGATAGTTACACATACTTATAGAAATTAAGTTGCAATTATTTGTTTTAAAAATTGTCATTGGGAGAATTAGGAATTTTTTCTCTTGGAGGGAGGAGGAGGGTGTTAAACTTTACAAGTGGTGCACTGATATTAAGAAATGTATAGCCTTATGTAATATAAAGTTGAAATTTTGAAAAAAGCCCATTTGGGTTTTTTTAAAAAGGGGTTAGAGAAAATCGCAATAATTAAACATGCTAAATTTATATAGTTTCTTTCATTAACTTCAATTCAAAAATCAGTCGAATTTTTAAAAGGGTTTTATAATAATATTTTTGATAATTTTAGCAAAATTTACTATATATATATATATATATATATATATATATATATATATTGCAACAGTATTAAATGTAAATTAGATTGTCATAGAAGTCAGTGTTAATGACATTTGTAAATTTAGATTAAAATGGAAATACACTTTTACTATCTTTGCTGCTTAATAAACTCCTAAATGATTATATAGTTTGCTCCAAACCAGATCAAATGTAGAAAAATATTGTTCAATTGAAGTAAAATAGTTTGTGCTGTATGTAAAGAAAAGAAAAACTGACAAAATCCATGAAGAAACTTATCTTTTCCACTTTTTTTTTTTTTTTTTTTTTTTTTTTTTTTTTTATTATTCGGTTATAATCTGTCATTGTGTTGAAAATTAATGTATAACACTTTCATTAAACATTGAGGCAGGGTAATAAATGGAATGATTAATCTTAAAAGCTATAACAATGCAAATAATCAATATGGAGTTCAAATTTCAAATGCCATTTTTAGGTATATATTAAGATTTAAAGCGCTTGGATGCAAATTAAAATACAGGCATTGAAATCTTCCTTCTTTACAAGATAATTTCTGTTTTTTATTATTATTGGTCATTTTATTAATGCTTAAAAATTCCTTTAAATCTATTTTTTTTTAATATATTTAAATTAGCATTTATCTTTGCATTCTCATACCTTAGATTAAATAATGATACAATTGTGAAAAAACGACAAAATTTGAAAAAAACCACAAATGGGTTTTTCATGGGTTTTTTCAAGTGGGCCCGCCCGAAAAATTATTAGACTTGATATTTGTTTAAACATAGAGTTGAATACTCTCTGCAGTGCTCAAAATCATAACATTTTGAAAAAATGTTATATCATTTATATTGACTGAATTCGTTCTTTTTCGATTTCAAAATGTAATCTTAATATCAGCATGCATCGCTGAGTGTTCAAAGTATAGTCGTAGAGCATTCGTCTTCCACGCAAAAGATTTTGGATTCGAATCTCTCAGGTGGAACTTTAATATTTTGATTTCTATTATTATTAAACTTTTTCAGACAAATTCTATAAAAAAAAAAAAAAAAAAAAAAAAAAAAAAAAAATCTCCCCCTTTCTTTTTTTTTTTTTTTTGGTTATTTTAAAAGTTTATTTTAATGTTTTGCGCAGATGTTTTTTTTTTTTTCTATTTTTATTTACTTATTATTATTTTTTCAGACACACGGAATTTGCAATTTCAATCTAGAAACAATATACAGTCGGCTCTCGTTAATTCGAACTCGTCAGAACCACAAGAAATGTTCGAATTATCCGAAGTTCGAATTATGGAAAATATGAAATGAAAACATGCAGCAATATGGTACTATTAGAAAGGAATTAATGTTATAGTGTTTTTTTTTTTTAAATTTATTTCGTCTGTTATCATTAGAATATGATTTAATGTTAAATTATGTATAAATACATAAACTGATTAAAAGATTAGAAACAAGCACGATAGAAGAAAAATTCAAAGCATCACTGATAGACAGACGGGGCACTGAGAAAGTGGATATCAAATGCATTGGATTATATGTATACTTGTTCGGAACAATTTTCACAAAAATTAAAGAAAGAAGGTTATTCAAATGATCTGAAATCCGTGAGAAAGAATAGAAAAATGAAAAATCGGAATTCTCGTTAGTTCGAATTAAACGGAGTCAAGAGAAAATGAGTTCGAAACAATGAAAATTTTTAACGTTATTCTGCCATAGAAAATTTCGGGACTTCATATTTAGTTCGAATTAAGCGAAGATTCGAATTATCCGATTTCGAATTAACGAGAGTCGACTGTATAAATATTTTTTCTTTACTGCTATCATTTACTGTCCATTTTTTGTAATAATGGGACAACTTTTTTCATCCTAACTTTTGATAAATTATTCAGGAATTATTATTATTATTATTTTCGAATTTAAATAAATGTTAACATCCCGTTTTTTCACGCATCTTGTGAGTGTTTAGAAAATCAAGCAATTAATATGTGGGGAGGGGATTCTGAATTATTTTAATATTTTAAATGTGTTTTAAATAATTTTTTGCTTTTAAAAACTTTATACCAGCGCTAAATTTTTGAAATTATTACACTTTAAAATATCCTGATTTTTTAATTTTCTTATAATAATTTTTCTTGAATATTTTTCTAATTATTTAAAAATTAAGTTTAATATTGCTGTTATTTATCGAAGGATTTAATAATTATAAGTTAGCAATTTTGTTTATTTAATATACTCATAAAGTGTTTCAAAAGAGATATTAAGCAAAACCCTTTGTGTAATCTGCGATAATGCTTTACCCACTTGTTTTACGATGATGATGATAAGTATGATAGTAAGTGTAAGAAAATGTTGAACATATATTTTCTGTTTTAAACATGAGACATAGTTTTACAACAGACTGATGTTTTAATCTCTTTTTAAATCAATTATTTAGTACATTCAATTGTTATTTTTAAATGTAATATTCAGTGCCGTGAGAAAAGGGGGGGGGGCGATCGCCCCGAGCGCGGAAATTTAGGAGGCGCCAAACTCACACCAATAACGTCATTTTAGGGCTGTCACAAGAAAAAGTTGGGGAGGGGGCACCAAATTGATACTTTGCCCCGTGCCCAGTTTTCTCTTTGCACGCCCCTGGTAATATTAAATAATTTTTTAATCAAAAACTGAAGTAGCTGAATTGAATTTAAAAAATGTTTCCTGATTAAATAATTTAATCCTAACTTCAAAGAATTAAAAGTTCAGCATTCGATTTAAAAAGTTATTCAAACATTCCGTTTTAAGCTTCTTAAATCGTATAATTAAGATATTTAAAAGCAGCTTTCGCCTATTTCCTTATTCATTAACCTTTTTGGAAGCTCTGTTTCCATCTGTGATAATTAACTTGCACCATTTAAGCCGTGTTCGTCATTCCATTTTACTTCAGTTTCAGTAGGCGCGCGTTTTTTACCAGGTATGAAAGGAGAATCTACAGAGGTGTAGGAGTGGGCCGTTTCCCTGAAGGTCAATATTCGCGGTTTTAATTTTATTCTTCCTGCCACTCAATGCCCGTGACTCGTTCGCAGCTTCCATTTTCCGTTCAGTCGGCTGGTTGCCATCGCAACTTGCGGACGCTCTGGATTGTGTCTCTCCGTCGGGGGTGTTTGTGTTTTGTGGCTGGATTGTGATTGTAGAGCAATAAATTTTGTGGATATGAAGAAAAAGAAGGCAGACGATGTTGATGGATACCGAATTAAGCCGGTAAAAATTCCTTCCATCTCATCCCTTCAAATGTTTACCTGTTTGAGAATTAATTTATATTTATGAAGTTGTATTGAGAAAAAAAAAAAAATAGTGTATATATATATACTTCTCGATATCTTTCGTTATTTTCTTCATTGTTTTGAATAATAGTTTAAATTTACATTCGTTAATTTCAGTATAATAAATATCAGCTATTATATTTTAAACATAAAAGGTTTAAATTTCTCTTAATACTTTAAAAATAACTTATCTTTATTAATAAGATTTTTTTTCGATTCAATGTTGATAGTCCGTAATTTTAAGAGGCGATTCTGACGGAACACAAGTGAAATTCTGCATCTCCCTCCTCCCTCAGAATTTTAATATTTTGATATTTAATTTTGTTTTAATAAATTCGTGTAAACATACGTTAAGTTTTAAAATACGTTGTTTACATTTCATTCAATATTTTAAATAATAATAATAATCTTTATAATTATGACTGTTCCGTAATTACTGACTAAATTATATTTATTTCATAAAAATATATTTATTCATATATAACAAAAATTATTGTGTAGAATTTTTTACTGTCTGCTTAAATATTTCTTTGAAGGACTCTAAACTTTTTGTCAGAATTTAATATTGTACGTCTTTATAATTTCACATGGAATGTACTTACAAGAATTTCTTGTAGAGCACCTTTTAATATCTTGATATAAATTTTAAAACCCCATAAAAATCTGAAAAAAAAAAAAAAAAAAAAAAAAAAACTTTTTAATTTTGTACATTTTAATTTTGTAAGTTGGGCTTCCATACATTTGTAATTCTGTGCTTAAATTTTGCCTTAAATGTGTGATATATCCTCAAATTCTTTGATAATTAATGAAATTATTGGGTCAAACATTTTTTGGCTAAACCCCAAATTAAAAATACAATTTGTCAAACACAGACCATGAAATACTTTCCAACACTTCCGGGATACTTTATAAACTTCATCGTTTAATAAAGTAAAGACGATATCAGAGTAAATTTTAAAATAGCGTAATACCCATGAAAATTAAATTTCAGTGCCTACCGTCCATAGCTGAAAAGATTCCATACTCGAATTATTTTGTGCACCTCTGTATATGATCTATGCTCTATAGATTTGTATATGTTCTGCAAAATATACTAAAATTAGCTTAGTTGAAAATTCATTTTTAGCAATTTTTGCGAATAGACAGAAATATTCTCGACTTTTTTTTACAGCCCTGTATTTTATACACTGATTTTTATACACTCCACATCAAGAGTTCTAATCTGTGAACTCCCCGATCACCTTCATCAATGTTAAACCTATGGGCGTAGGATGCATTCATTTATTTAAAATATTTCTTCCGAAAAGTAATATTTTTAATTTCTTTGTTTTCTTCTTACAGGCTGTCTCTTTTTATCTTAGTTGTCACAGTATATCTAAAACATGCGCTCAGTTTAATATTTTATGTATTACTATTTCACGAATTATGAGTAAGTTTTTAATCCGTCATATATAAAATTCAGTACATATTTTACAGGGTTCGTTGATTTAAATCGGCTTGATTTTAATCATGATTTAAATCACGATTTAAATCAACTGATTTTTTTAAAAAAATCATTGATTTAAATCAGTTTTTCTTTTAAGTTATTTTTTTATAAATTTCAGATGAAACAAACATAATAATGTGTTTTAATATAATTTAGTTTTATATACATCATATAATCAAACAACTTTCAGAAAGATAAAGTTAAGCTTAGTAAAAAAGTAAAATAAATATAAAGTTTAGAGGAAAAAAAATGCTTTCAAATTTCATTTGAATCAAATTGTAAAATAATCTTGCAACGGTAAAGAAATCTAAGCAGAAATCTATTAAATATTTGAATATTTACTCATTAGTATTTAGAAAAACTTTTGCAAGTTGACGTAAAATAAAATTGTATGACTTTATGTGCTGTATTTTGGTGAAGCCTGCTATATAAAAATTTGAGCAAAATCTGAATCAGCAATTGATTTATTTATTTAATTTAATATAATTGATCTCAGCCCTTTAGTATGGTGGAAGATATTTTTGTTACAGTTATCAAAAAAGCTCATACTAAAAATAGAATTAATGATCAACTAGCTTTTTACTGCAATAGATTTATCTGCTTCAATCGAACAAATTTTTTTTTTGCCTTCGGTTTGATACTTTCAGAAATTAGAAATCAACAGATAAAACTGTTAAACCGCTGCCATCGAAATGCTCAAGGCCAGAGGACACAAATTGTGAGGTATTCACTAATTGATTTACTTCTCACTTATGTTGGAATTCACACTAGAAAATTTTGAATAACAATTTACTTTTATTTTATTTGTAGAATATCAATCATCGTATAAAACACTGAACATACTGATTAACTTATGATTAATTACTTCTTAAACATACAGATGTGAATTTGGAATCCCCCAGTAAAAAAATATCCAGATGCGACAACACTGTAGCATTCCTTCTCTGGCTGAATTTTTATTTAGGGATTCCAAGTTCTTATTAGTGAGTTTAAATAGTTATTGTTTTATAAGATGATAAATATTCCACAAGTAAAATAAAATTGCTATTCAAAGTTTTCCTGTGTAAATTCCAACACTACTGAGAAGTCAGTCGATTAGTGATGACATCTCAATTTGTGTCCTCTGGCCTTAAGTATTTTGATGGCAGCAATTGAACTCATTTTTCTCAGTCAACACTTAAAAAAAAAAAAAAAAGTTAAAAACTTAGTTAAAAACTTCCAATTTTGTTTAAATTTTTTATGTGCTGCAGATGTTTTTTATTTTAATTAAAATATTGAAGGTTGAATTAATTTTTGACATCTGATTTGTAGTTTTTCATGCATTTTGTGTAATCAAGATTTTTTCATAGCCTAAAATTTTACCTTGAAATAGTATGAATCTTTTATGTAAATTGTGTAATATTAGTAATAGATAATACTTATAATATGCATGTCTATGTATGTAAACTTTATATTATTTAAATTAATCAAAAAATCATAAAATAATATTAATGTGTGGCAATTTTTAAAAAAATCAAAAAAATCTGATTTAAATCAAAAAAATCCGATTTAAATCAAAAAAATCCGATTGTTTTGATTTTATTAAAAAAATCAAAAAAATCACGAACCCTGATATTTTATAAATATTTTGACAACTAAGAAAAATAAGAGTCATCTTTTAAGAAAAGTACACAGAAAACAGAAGTTAAAAGTAATTAAATTCATGAGGAGATATTTTAATAATACAGATGCATTCTTCTGTCGTAGGATTCGCATTAGCGAGTAGAATTGGGGCGTTTACTGACAACATTCTTAAACTAAAGTTTATTTCAAACAAAAACACGTAAAATCTAAAATGACGATTCTAGAAATTTTGATTTACAGTCAACAATGTATCCAGTTATTTGCGTAGCCCTGTATGTGTATTGATACATACAAACAATTAATATACTAAATATGGTCCATCTTGAAAATACATAACTCAATTAAAAAAACATCTTTAGGCGATCCATGCCCATACTCATTAATGCTTACAAATTATTTTGTGCAGTCCTGTATTTGGCCTTCAAAATTTATAAACATGATGCACTAAACAAAAATTTAGTTAAATGTTAAACCCTCATACTGTAACTAAAAACGCACTTAGTGCTAAAAGGAAGCACTGTACTTGATATATTTCATGTGCGAACAATAAATTTTAAGCACACAATATTCTGTAGTAAGCACCTTGCCGTGAACATCAGTAATACATCCCATTTTTATTATGATTGAAACAGCGTAATATAGCAGAGGTCAATCCAAGCAAAATCTAGGGCCTATTTAGGACCCTTTTGTAAAAATCTATTTAATAAAATAGGCCCCTTCATAAAAATAAATTTAGTAAAATAGGCCCTTCTCACAAAATTGCAATTTTGTGAGGGAGTTTGTGTGTGATTTTAATAAAGCAAACCTCTTTACAAAATTCCTTTTAATAAAATAGGCCCTCTTCGTAACATTCTTTTTCATAAAAACTGCTTTAAAATGTGTAATTTGCAAATGAAACCAGGTCGCAAAAAAACAAAAACTTTTGCTAGGGGATTTAAAGAAGTTGATAACTATATGGTTAGAATTTGAGTCACTGGATTTCAACTTTCGTTACAAAATGTTATTTTTCGTAAAAAAATAAATAAATAAATAAATAAATAAATAATAAAAAATAAAATAAAATTAACAAAGATAAATTTTATTATTCACAAGGTGGGCCCCATGAATAAGAACCTGCATCGATCTCTGCATAATTAAAATTCTCTGCAAACAGTTTTTCCTCGTACACCATTATGTAACCGAATTCTTTTATGATTCTGTAAATAAAGGATAAATGCTTTGCACTCCATATTCTACCGAAAGCATGTTTTAGTGCACCTCTAATATTAATATAAATTTCATGATGTTATTAAAAGTGTAACATCATTAAAATACATCGTAAAATATCCCCCCCCCCAAAAAAAAAAAAAATAATTTTGTAATGAAATTTTTTGAGTGCCCCTGTAAATGAACTATGAATGACACACACTTCATATTCTACAGAGTAGTAACATATTTGTGCACCTCAGAAATACATATCTATTTTATTATTTTTGTAGATTGTAATAATATAACTTCTTTAAAATACACCGCAAATTATTTTTCCCCACAGACCATAATGTAACGGAAATAGTTTTCCGAGATTTTTAGATGTAAAGGAACGCTTTTCAGAATCTTCGGTGACTTGGAAAAGTTATTGTATAGTTTCGTTCTTGATTAAAGCACAGTTTTTTAGATTAAAAAACATCTGTCATTTTTTAGTGTTGGGGCCCCCTGTATTTTTTTTTATAACAATTATTTTTCATTTTACAAAGTAATAAGTACTCAACTGCTAATAAATTGCATTAAAAAGGTCTATGCTCGCTTTTATTTATTTATTTTTGTATTGCGTTTATTCCAAGTTTCAAGTAGGAAAAGAAAGTGGTTACAGTCTAATAAAAACACATTTGAGGGAAAACAGTTAATCAGTGATAAATTGCTGTTGCGTGCTAAATATTTCCTTTTAAGTTTTCAGATTCACTCTCAGTTAGTTGGAAATTCTGAAAAAGAAACAAACTAAATTAATGTTGAGAAAAAATACTCTCACATTCCACCTCATTTAGTAAAAACAGGAGTAAACAATGTCTTTGTCGATGGATTTCCAATTAAATCACGCATAAAATTTTTTATACTAAATTTTAATGTCTGTATACATTCATAATACACACACACACCTTCAAACGCTAATTATTTCGATTTATTTAATATTTTGTGTTTCTTGTATTCACATTTTTGCAAGAAAAAGAAACATTTCTATAAAAGTATAAGATGCTTTTATTTTTTTATTGTTTACTTTGCTGAATAGGTAAAAGTATGCCACCTTCGTTTAATGTTATTTTTATCTTTTCCGAGTTCTTTCTGTTTGCCAGATCAGCAGCACTCATCGTTTACAAATGAACGTTTATCTAACTTCAGGAAAAAGTGACTTTACAGTTACGTGAAATTTATTTATAAAAAGGAAGAAATTCAACTTCTAAAAGTTCTATTTATTTATTTATTTAGAGTTCCAGATTTCCCCCCTCTTCCCGAAGTATTTTTTTTTCTTTTCATCTGCATTTTTAAGAGAAAAGGAATTTTGTTTTGGGGTTAATTTCTTGAAAAAGTATAAATGAGCCTTGGCTGTCTTTTATTTTTTTATTTTCTAAGTTAAATTTTACATCTTCTAAGTTTTTGCTATCAGTGATGTAGTCGTAAAAAGAAATCAGAAGGTATACGCTATAGGCAGAGGGTGTACGCTAAAGTCGTGAATGTCACGCCTAGAGTATACGCTATAACATTTATTTTAGAAACAGAGGGTATGCGGAACTTGAAAAAATATAAAGGTATATGACGTATACCTCTGTATACCCCCCACAGTATCATTCTTTTGCAAATGTTGTCAAAGTGTGTGTGAATTTCTTTTATTTTTTAAAAATTGTGCGAGACCGAATTAAAAATTAAGCGGCAACAGGCACTCTTCGTGAAGTCTGTAAATATAAGTATACATATTTAGTAATCATGGATAGTAAATACAAATTTCAAGCGAAAGGTCTCAGTGTTTAGACTTTCATTCTGAAAGTAAAATTGCTGTGTACAAAAATAACTCACTGAAAGAAAGATTCATTCTCATTGATTTTTGCCCATTGTTTCGTACTTTGTACTTCTTTATAGTTGAAGGAGAGTTTTGCTACTTTTTACGTTTACAGGATTTCTACGGCTCAGGTAAAACCTGGAAAACAGAGAAAAGTCAGAGAATTTTAAAATTTAAGCAAATAGTCAGGAAAATTTTCTGCTATAATCGTAAATGAACAGATTTTAAATTAATTATTCATTCTATCTAAAATTTTTAGATGAAATTTATACAAATCATGTAACAATAGCATGATATGAGAAATAATTAAAAATCAAAAACTCATACAGTGCATTTTTTTTTTTTTGGAGGGGGGGGGGGGGCATTTATATTGATTAAGGTATTCCATTACGGAGAGTTTTACCACTATATATAAGTCGAATTTTTATTGAGTAAGGTGGGTTAAAAACTTGAAAAGTCACTTACATTTTTTACCATAATTGTGTTGAAACCCTAATATAAAAATTTTCAAAATTACACATCTATATCCATTTAATACGTGCGTATGTGAGATTGTGTATTTGTGCAACATGCACCTCACACACACACGTAAATAAATATGTGTATATGTTTAGTGTGAAGGAAATAGGGGTTATCTTGCAAAAATAGCTAAAACAATGTACATTAAAAGAAAAAAAAAAGTTCAGTGACCTCTTTAATACGGACACTTCAAATTCAGCTTTTTTGATATCAAAATTCTTTTCTTATACCATAGCCTTGGGTAAATACTTATCATTCAAAAGCAACCAAATTAGCTTAAAACCTTCTCATATATTTTTTCACTATGGTACTTGTCATAAAGTGACGGTTATTACGTTTCTCTTGTTTTGCTTTCAGATAATCTTCTGCGATAAGTTATGAAAATATGGAGACATGTTTTAAATTATTTATTCAACTCTACAAAGACTGTTTTTCTTTTATCATGCTGATGTTGACATGCACATGTCATTTCGAACATTGCTGTGTAAATTTAAAGTATACGGATATATATATATTTAATTGTTTGGAAAAGGGTTGTTTCTGTTGGTCGAGAATAGAGATAGCTGAATCATATCTGAAAATTTGTGATGTCCGGATTTTATTTGTTTTCTTATTGGTACATTTTTAATGTCCAGAAGTATACAGCTTTCAAACAAATTGCATTTAAAAATACATTTTTTTCCCTATACGACGGTGTAAAAATTGAAAATGTGCGATGTTTAGAAGTTTAAAAATTTGCAGTACAAAAATTGTAAAACTATTTTTTTTTTTTTTTTTTTTTTTTTTTTTTTTTTTTTTTTAATGATTGGTCTAGGAATATTAATGTTTAATCCATGGCGTATATAATATATGATGACTCTGTTATTACGTAAGCCACGTTTTAATAAAAATAGAAATGTTTATTATTATTAGTAGTATGATTTTTTTCATTTAAAATAATTTTTATTTGAATAAGGAAAAGAAAAATGTCGTTGTCAATTGACAAGAAAGTAAAAAAATTACAAAACTGATTGACACAAATTATCAAATATAGAAAAAAAAAAAAAAAACGAATCTAAAGAAAAACGTCGGATGAAGGATTGTCTTTTAAAGCAAAAAAAAAAAAAAAAAAGAGGTCTGATTATCGATCCCGCCAATTACAAAGTGTGCGATGATCATGAAAAAGGAAACGATGTAATGTTGAACTAATTGATTGTAAAAGACCAAAAAAAAAAAAAAAAAAAAAATAGAATGTATTTATTAGTCTTAAATTTTAATCTTTGAAAATATCATTTTTAAATGGTTGCTGTAATTTCTTAAATTACATTTTTTTAAAAAATCATTTTATGTAGAATATATATGAAGAGACATATCGAGCAGGTTGATAATAAACATAAAAATATAAACGGTGATAATTATTCAGTTAAAATTACAATTTCTATGCTCATGTGTTATTTGTCACCTTCTATTAATGTTCTACAAATTAATATCATTGGAAAAATAAGGAATACTTAGTTTTTATCACTATTTTTTATATGTATATTATTTTACGTAGGGCGAAATTTTTTTTAAAAATCTTCAAAAAGTATTTAAAAACTATTAAAATTTCGAAAAAGTTTCCTTTTTCAATTTTTGTAAAATGTATTTTGTAGTAAATCTGTTTATATGGTGTATAGTAAAAATTAGAAAGAACCTATATTAGGCTATAAAGAACCTTAATGATATTGGAAAATTAGTTTATTGTACAGTTTATATATTTTAAAAAAATACTAAATTATCAATGTATCCGACTAGAAATTACTGATTAATGTGAAATTCGAAAACTATTAGTTTAATTTGTTCGAAAGTGCATTTCTCTACATTCTTTTACGCGATACACGTGCATGCACACAAAACGGTATTAATTGTATACAAAAAATAAATTAGATCTGGTAAAATTCAGGTCGATAAGAACTTGTTATTGTAACAGTATGCAACATTCAACTGTTTCTCAAATTATTTGAAATTTTTAGCTTAAAACATCTCAATTTATACAATGTATGCTTAAAAATATGCGCTGAAAGTAATGGAAATATTTTTGGAGAATACCTATTTAAAAAGAAAAAAAGAAAAAACGCTTAATTGTTGTTTTTAATTTCGTTTGTAGCTTGTTTATAAGTGTCCATTCAAAAATTTATTTTTCCGAGATCTATCATAGATTATTATAGTAATATTATATTAAAAGCCTCATCTTTAGAATTTTAAGATAAATTACTACTTTTAAACAAATAAAAATAAAAAGAATATTGCCCAGTTAAACTGATGGCATTGAGCTCACAGGCTACGAATACTAATTGTACATTACAGCCTTATATTTTCAAGGGTTAATTCCGTTCGAAAAAAATATTAAGGAGGGGGGATCAGTTCCCCCCTTTCCCCTTTTTATACTTAATCATTGAACCCTCTAAACTGATCAGGGACATGCTTTATCATATAAAAAATCCATATCCAAAATTTAGAGCAAATCGGAAAATTCTTAATAAAAACCCATTTATTTAATTTAAGAAGAATTATCCTTCTCTTTTATATACTTAACCATTAAACTTCCAAAACTATTCAGAGATTTGAACTAAATCTGACAATTCTGCGTGAAAAACCCATTTATATAAATTAAGGATAGGGGCATTAGAACCTTCATTTCCCCTGTTTATATTTATCCAATGAAAACCTAATACCGATCACGGAAGCGCTTCATCAGAATGATCCTATGTGTAAATTTTGAACAAAAACTAATACTTCTGCATGAAAAACCCATTCGTATCAATTAAGGGGAGGGGCATGAGCCCCCGTTCCCCTTCTTATACATTTCGAATGAACTTCAAAAACGAATCAGGGAAGCGCCTTATCAGGATATACCTATATACAAAATTTCAAGTAGATGGGATATTTTTATCATGAGTTATCGCGTTACGTACGTACTAACATACAGAACAGGCGGGCACATGCTCTCAGGCTATGATAGCCTGTGAGCTAAAAATCTCAAAAAAGTAGATTTTATTTTATTAAAAATATTATCAGTATGAGTATAGAAAAACAGACCAAACTTTTTATAACATTTGATGAAATTAGAAAAAAAATAAAAGAGGAAATAAAATTACGCGCTACACAGCTGACCCTGAGGCTACTGATGTACAGATAATTTCTTTGTGTCATTTTCTATGACTTTAGTTATTTTAAAATGCCTCACATATTGTGACATTTTCTTAATCAGTGTCACCGTTCTTCATTCATGAGCATTCTTGTTTTACATGCTCTCCGATCATGTACTTTTTCCCGAGATAAATTCTTTTAGCCTCCAGCTGTTTTGAAAACTTTAGGTTATTTTCGGATTAAGAACTGTGATATGAATGAAATTCTCTTTAGCATTGCTTGTAGGCATATACTAAAATGCCATATTTAAAGTACAGTTATTGTAACATCTAACATATTATATATTATTCATTGTGTATAACATTTAGCTAGCATATATGAATGGCTTTAAATTTGTGTATATAATTCTTTAGTAGTTTAACTAATTTTTTATATGCAGTTTTTTTTTGTTTTTTTTTTTTTTGTTTTTTTGCTGCAATTAGTATGTATTTTTATCTTCAAATTTGAATTCTGATCAATAACAAAATATCAGAATAATAAAAGAAAACTGCATTTTTTTAAATTAATTTTTAATTTTTACAAACATGAAAGGGTTCCTACAAAAGGAATTCCACCTTTTTTAAAACAATTTCCGATTGATTCAAAAATGCAAAGGAAATTTCGGACGGATAATAAAAGGGAGTGTGTGTGTGTGTGGGGGGGGGGGGGGGTTCTAGAAAATTTTATAAGACATTGTCTATTCAAATCCTTTGAGTGCGTTTTTGAATTGCTTTAAAAAAGAACCATAAAATCAAATGTGAGCTTTTATTATATAAGCATCTGAAAGTCATGTAAATGAAATTATTCAAAGTATCTTTCTAGAATCAATATTTTTAGACTTTAAGAATTAAAAGTGAATGGGAATTTCCACAAGGTTCTAGAAATAGACTATTTTGTCCTATGTAGACTATTTTTGTCTGGAATAGACTATTTTGTCCTATTTATAGAACATTTTATGTAGCTTCAATGCAGCATTTTTAGAAATGAATTTCTGATGCATAAATCAGATTAGTATGAAGATTGTTTGCTTTTGAAAAAATGATGAAAATTTAATAGTCAAATCATTCAGAAAAGTATTTATTTTTTTTATTTTTATTATTAACCACTGTATATAAATTGATCAGATATATTTGGATTTTTTAGCATATTTGATACTTTTAGTTTTACAAAAAGAAAGCAGCAGGCATATATACAATTTTATTTAATTTTATTACATAATTATCCATTAGAATGCAATTTAAGAGTTTTGCATCATTGTATGGAAAAAATTTTCTACTTTTTTTTCTCTTTGTGAAAATTACTCACATTTTTTGATCACGTTGCCTTGGAAGCATTTTGCGAAATTAGATGAAGATAACAGTTATTGTATAAGGATATTAACATCAGTGTTGTCATTTATTGGTTCAGATCACTAGCCTCTAAAATACGAATTTAATTATCAATAATCTAGATTAACACAATGATACATTTATAAGTTAATCATCGACAAAGCGATTTCTCTTCCTTTTTTTTTTTCTTTCTTTTTATTTGTAAAATATCTAAGTTAAGTAATTAAACAAAATTTCTCACTTTTTTAGTTACACTGTTTGGGAAGCATTTTTTAAAATCACATGAAGATAGCAACTATTTTGTAGGGGTATTAGTATTGGTATCGTCAATATTGGTGTTATTTTAAAATAAAATTATTCAACTATGTAGAAGTGAAGTCAAATTTTCACAGACTCAAAGGGTTCCGTTTCTTCGAAAACGTTTTTGATATTTGTTAATTTTTTTTAAATCACAAAATGAATTTTAGTCACTGGTGTGGTTTTTGTTATAAACTGCTCTTAATGCAGAAGATAACACGGGGGGACAATCCCTCCTCCTGAAAGATTTGAGATTTTTCGTTTTCAATTACCAAGTATACAATCCCCCATTCCTAGGAGCCACACAAAAATCTCTCTCGGGGAAAAGTGCTTGAATTCAATGAATTGCTTGAGCTGCTTATGAACACAATAAATATATATATATTAGGGTGGACCTTATTTTTCAAGTTTCAAAATGTAATCTTCTCACCCTCTAAATTTTTTCCTTTTTATGAAAAAATAATTCTGGTAAAATATTAGCTCAATTGAACAATATTTAGAGGTAGCTCAATGATGTAGAAGTTTCCAATGTATGAGCAATGATAAACATATGCGTATTCGCATGCTATGTCATAGAAAATAAATTCTATTTTCTAAAATATTTTAAAATGCATTTAGCTTTACATTTTTATTCATAGATGGCAGTACTATGCACAATAATATTTAAAACAATAAACTGCATTTAGCAAATAGCAGTCTTTGAAGCCATTGAAGACTGGGGTATAGCAGGTAATATACGTGCAAAGTGCTTTGACACTACCAGCTTAAACACTGGTTATAATTCTGGTGCATGTGTTATTTTAGCATTAGTTCTTTTAGAAGATAAATTGAAAAAAGAGCTCTTATCATTTGCTTGCAGACATCACATTATGGAGCTGATAATTAGTACTGTATTTGAAGTATGCATGGGAGTCAAATCTTCACCTAAAGTTGTATTATTTAAATGCTTTCAGGAATATTAGAGCTTAATTGATAAAGACAAGTGCGAAATTGGAATTTCATTTGATGATGTTGCAAATCAGTAGAAGATATTAAGCAAGAGACTATCAACTATGGAAAGAAGTACCTAGAAGAGCAAAGAGAAACAAAGCTAAGAGGTGATTATAAGGAATTTTTAGAACTTGTAATTATATTTCTAGGTGCTGTCCCAGAAAGGTGAATGAGATTTATGTCACCAGGTGCAATGCACCATGCCCGTTGGATGTCCAAAGTAATATAGTGTCTCAAGATCTGGATGTTCAAGGCTCAGTTTAAATTGACAGTAAAAGAGGAAGAAGGTATACGTGATATGTGTGTTTTTACAGTCCGTGTATACTTGAAAGCTTGGATCACTGCACCTCAAGCTTCATGTGCCCTATATAATGACCTGTTGTTAATCAAATCACTACTTGCCTACTCATCAATACATTCAACTGTTTCCAAGTCATCATCACGTAAATTTGCTAATCACTTGTGGTATTTGTCAGAAGGACTTATTGGTTTAGCTTTATTTGATAGCCATGTGAGTTTATTAACTAAAAGACGCATGGTTATTGCATTACAGAATGAAGCTTATTCTAAAAAACAAGCTCAAATTTATTCCAAACGAGTCAGTGTTGCTCTACATTTATTCAAAAATAAAAGAATGAAAGATTTTGTCACAGCTAAGTCAATGATGTTGTTTCAATTGTCGGAACTTCCGGATGGATTTCTTGCAATAGATCCTGAATTGTGGGAGTTAAGAGAAGACTATAAACAGGCAAAAAGCGGTAATAAAATCTCTACAAGTAGTAAATGACCATGCCGAACGTTCAGTTGCACTTATTCAAGAATACAATGGACTGATAACTCATGATGAAATGCAACTACAATTTTTACTACAAGTTATTGAAGATCATCGTAAAATTGTACTCAGATAGCAGAAAAATGTGTCTCTCTCAACCTGCACAAATGCAATAAAATTTTAATGTAAGAAGAAAACCTAATAATTGTGCTGTAAATTAAATAAACTGTCACAATTAAATAATTAAAACATTTAAAGTGCTTACTTATTTGTGTAGCTAATATTCTGAATTTTTTTCTAATTTTATAAATTTCAAGTCAGTTGAGCTACCTCCAAATATTATAATTTATTGCTCAAACTTTTTACATAATGTTTTTGTATCAAAAGGAACAAAACAGGGGGGTGAGACTTGTAAAAATATTAATTTAAAAAAATCATGGCATTTAAGGTCCACCCTAATATATATATATATAATTTTAAATTTAAGCAATTTGGCCATCATAAATTCATTATGTGTATGTAAAGACAAATAATAATAATAATAATAATAATAATAATAATAATAATGCTGGAAAAATACTATATTAGAACATACTATTGTTATAAATATTACCATTAATAAAATGTTCTAAAAGTTCTAAATAAATTAAGAATATCAAATTTCAATATTGGCTAAATTAGATAATTCTATTCTGAAGCACATGACGTCAAAATTAACTAGTCGGGTGTGGCAATCTCAAAACTTTCTTCTATCCTATACATGTTAATACTTCTGAAAAATGAAACATAGCATCGCTTAGGTTATTTACACCAAAATCTAACCAGCAACAACTTATGTTTAATTCTAACTGAATCTGAAATTTGAGGAATTCCGTGCGTTTGTTCTTGAGATATAGAAGCATTGCGGAAATCGTATAAAAATCTTGATAGAAGCGCTATCTGTTTACCGATTTACTCCAAAAACTAAACAACACTAATTTATATCAGGGACTAACTGAATCTTGATTTTTGGTGGAAATTCATACGTTAGTTCTTGAGATAGAGCTATTGTGATAATCACAAATAACCTCACATAACAATGCCACCTGTTATGAGATTTTCAACAAAGAGAAATCAACGCCATATTATATCAAGGACTAACGGAATCTGAAGTTTTTTGAAAATCCGTCCATTAGTTCTTGAGATATAGCTATTACGGAAATCGTGAAAAAGGAAGCATAGTAGCGTCATTTGTTGGCAGATTTACGCAAAAAAATAATCAGCGCCTGTTTATATCAAGAACTAACTGAATCTAAAGCGTTAATGAATTCATTTATTAGTTCTTGAAATAGTACGCCTGCAAAATTTGTTTCACAGACAGACATTTTTTTTTTTTTTCGAATTCTCTGACCCCTAAAACGTGTTAATCCGTCGAAAATTTTCACAAATCCAATACTTTCTTCTTATAAAGGTAGAAGAAAGTAAAAATAGCTACAAACGAAGGTGGAGTATGCCATTCCTGGATGGAAGGGGTTGTACACTGAGTAAAAGAGAGTGTTACTAAAATAATGCATTTGCACAACATATAATATTGTGGAAATCATTCAGCATAGTTGAAAAGCACAATGTGAGTTAATTCGGTGTAACTAAATATATTTTTATCTATGATTTGATGCTACGATTGAACCAGAATAACTAAGCAAGGGTTAAATATTCTTTCCCTGAGTTGCCAAACGCATAGGAGGGATTAGTAGATGTGAAGAATCTCATTTTTAAAACACTAATTTTATTAGAGTTAATATAAAATATTACTGCAAAATGTAATGAAACAAAATGTGCATAGTTCAAATAAAGAACGTGATGAAATATTTAATACTTTTGATTGTTAATTAAATCGTGAGCTTTTTAATTGCACCTATAAAAGGTAAATTGTGCATTATCCAGAAGGTTGTTATCGGAGAGCAATGGATTATAATCCAAGATATATCCCATTTACGAGAAAATGAAAGTGGAAAACGTTCTTCGATTCTAAGACATTTATTTAAACAGTATTGTTTGAAAATTTTATGCATTTACGTGTTAGTATGCGTTAGTGAATATGATATCAATTTTGGCGTACTTGACATAACAAATGAGAAAAATTTTAATTCAGACTTCTGTTCTTTTACTTAAGGCTATTGGTCACTTCTTTTCCAAATTTCCTTCCGTAATATAAAGTCTATGGGCGTGTGATGCATTCTTATACTTAAAATATCTCCTCGGGAAATTAATATTTTTAACTTCTTTCGTTGATCTCTTCTTAAAGGATTTCACCTTTTTTGTCTTAGTTTTCGAAATATTTCTGAAATCTATCCATAACTTTATATGAATTGTTAAAATTTTTCTTCTACTTCGTCAGTTTTTAGCATAAAATATTACATTCAACATAGATTTTAGAATTTATTACGGATATTACGAAGAGAATTCGATCGTGAATGATCAGCAAAGGCTCCTGTCCCTGTAAGCGAAGACTTTCGCGAGCTAATGCTATTCCTATGAGGAGGTTATTTTCTAATAACTCGTTTGCATGTCAACACTTTCAAATGATTTTTTTTTTCATTGGACAGCTGAGGTCAACTCTCGACATCGCTCTTTTTTATTGCTTCGATTTCAGTTACAAATATTTTTTTTTTATAAAGTTACTTTCATTTTCGGAACCGTTTTTGAAAATGAAAGTAACTTTTAAAATTTGCAACAGAAATCGAAAAGTAAAAAAAGAGCAATGACGAGAGGGATTCTAACTATTTAATGCAAAAAATTAAAAATGTTGAAATGCAAACTAGTTATTAGAAAATAACCACCCCATGGGGATAGCATTAGTTCGCAAGTGTCTTCGCTTACTTGGATAGGAGCTTTACATATTGAAAACTGTGTATCTTATTTTCGTTGCCTATCTCTGGTGCCTCCGTTGCTAATTTTATTCTACTAAACTTTTATTTTAAATTTTATATTTAAAGTGCCGAAAAATAAATTTTTTAAAAATTATATTTTGTGAAAATTTAATGTTTAGGCCTCATATTTTGATTAGGTCATTTGAATTCTACAAAGATTTATTATTTTAAAGAAGAAATGGAAAAATAAAAAGAGAGAGAGAATCATGATTTTACTATATACCTGCGAATTTTCTTGCCACAAATGATGGAATAAAAATCTGGGAATTCTGGGAAGGAAATTAGCCAATTGTTCTTTAAAATTTTCACACATAGACTCGTGTCTAAATTATGTAACATTCTAAAATATCTCACATTCATATTCATGATGCGAAATTTTTGTTGCTCTGAAAATTTTTTCCGAAAGTAAATAGGGCGAAAAATATGCAGATTTGAAAATTATATGCGAGTACAGTAATTATTGCTTAAAAAATGCTAGACTATCTATTAGAGAGCTTCCTTCTTTGCATAAAATTAATGAATTATCGAAGATATATGCCATATTTTCTCGTTACATTTTGTTATTTCTTCCGTGTTCTTCGAGTAAAAATTTTTGAACAATGCCTTATATGTCTAATTCATATTTGATCCATAATTGAAATTATTATTCTTATGTAACATAATTGGCTTGGTTATATTTATAATCTGAATAAGAAATGACACTTGTGTCAGAATCAATAAAACACTTACAGAAATGCAGAATTATTTTATCTCATTACTACTTATGCAACTGGACATCTTATTAAAAGAATTAATTTCCATTTTGTAAACTGAATTTAAAATAATAGAAGTATTGATTTGACTCTCAAGTTCTATGCATTGAAAATTCATTCTAGATTAGTTCAATTAAATTGAAATAACTACTACGTGACAACTATTTACTTTGCTTACGTTTGCGATGAACAAACTTTTTTCTGTTTTTCTTTCGAGTAACAGTCATAATAACTTCTCGGACCATTGAGTTCGTTACAGTTAAGCAAATATGAACTTCCTAAACGGGTAACAGTTTTAACCTGAAACACCAACTGCATTTCGATTAGAGAGTTTTTTGTTTTTCCATGTGGCGACAACTTGAAAATCGCTGATGAATTCACAATGAGTTTATTTTTGTCGCTCAGTACTATGACAATCGGTAGTAAATAAGCTAAACGATTAGATTACACCTCATTCTTATTCCCAGCTATGTCCTACAACATGTAGGAGAGTTCAAGAATTAACACCATTATATGGGTCATTACTTAATCTGGCATCATCCCGTACACGAATCTCTTGTAAATTCTGAGTGCCTTTTAACTACTTGATCTCCTTGAACAGGGTTTAATCAGATATGTATATAATCGAGTAGAGGTTCAATTAATCTCTAAAGCTTAAATTGTCTTTTTTTTTTTTTTTTTTTTTTTTTTTCAATCTAGTTTTATAATGATGCTTTGATAAGTGCAATTAATTCTTGGATTTTTAAATTTCTCTTAATTAATATAAAAACGCAATTTCTCAAAATTTCAATTAAAGGAAATGCGATTATATGCATTGATACTACAAGTAACTTTATTTCTGTATATATAATATATATTTTTAACTTTTTATTCAAGCGGAGTAAGCCGAATGTGGACGAATCTTCCTATCTATCTTTTGTTGTCTAACAGTGAAATGAACACGATTTTTTGGCAATAGCTCGATCAATTACGATATAACACAAATATTAACAACCAACAAACTCACAAACATTGATCTCAGTAGGACATAGGTAATAAAGTTGGTCCGCTCTTTTGAAATTGCCAAGTTAATCAAAGATAAGTCAAAGTTTTATTGTAAGTTCTTGACCGATCCTATGTCGCTTTCATGCAGAGTTGTCCGATTTTTTTCCATTCTGAAAAAAACTGTCCCGGCTCATTTCCCATTCATCACCCCCTCTCGTTATCTCATCATTTAATAATTGTATTTTTCTGAAATTCAGGGTTTTAAATCTTCTATCTAAAATAATTAAAATATCGATTTCGTGTAATGTTAACATTTAGAATTAATTATTAATCATTCTTATAAATATTGTGCCTTTTTTAGAATTCTAATTGTTTAGCTTAATTGAAAATTATTGTTCTAACTTTCCAAGTAATTTTGGAAATTACTCCTCCACTGCTATTTAGTAAAAGTTTTTAAAACAATTAGAAAATTCTTATTTTAAAGAATTTCCTTGTCATTATACGGTCGAACCTTGGAAAAAACATGGAAATTTGCCATGCATATCATTTAAATTAATGGACTAATGGACACTCATTCTTTCTTTCACAAAATCAATGAATTTAGTTAACTGAAATAGTTACAATACTTGACCTATTTTTTTTTCTTTTCTTTTAGGGGAAAAAGAAGGGTTACTCGTATCTTTTCTCTCATCCTAAAATTATTTTCTCTCATTGTAAGTCATGCTTTATCAAAAATATCAAGAGTTTTTTTTAAACTTGTTTCACTAAATTATCGCTGCTACTTAGTGTTACTTATATTACAATATGGGGATCGCGCCTGTTACTCTGTTTTTCAAGTTTATTGGCCCTTATTGCAGGAAACGTGTTTAAGTATCGATGATAATATTTCTCTTCATAATATGTATAAAAAAATATTTCGACCGATTGCTGTTCTTAAAATTTTAGGCCCATTTGTCACGTACATCTTGTTTCAGAACTTCACCTTGATCTAATTTCTTTTCAATTTCGTTCATTGGCAAGTAAAAGTTATTTTCTGTGACCAAAAACAAGTTATTATTTTTATAATTTTGATTAAGCTTATAAAAAATATGCAGTATAAATATTTTATATATAATAAGTATATACGAGTTATATATATATGAATATATAAGTGTGTGTACGCGTGTGAAATTTGGTTTTATTGAGGATCTCAAAATAATTTTGTTTAGAAAATAGTAAGGGCATCAATTAGACTTAACGGAGAATTGAAATCTTCTTTAGCGGATGTATAATGTAACTTCTCTCAAAGACAGATTTCCTGCATACTTTGCGTCATACTTGCATTGTATTTTAATTTCACTTAACATTATATTTAATAGCCTGCAATTTAATATTTTTAAGTTTTAGTTATTTACTTAAAAGTTAGCAATTTGTATGCTATTTATAATAAATATTAATGTATTTATAAGGAAGAACTTATGTTAATATAATTAAATTAAATTGAAATAATTTTATATTTTACTTCGAAAAATGATTATTTGACTTCGAATTGTCCTTTTTGTTCATCCGTTCTTCCCCCACTTTTCTCCACACACACATACGCAATAAGTAGGAAAAATTACATGTTATTCTACTGAAAAAATTTTTAAGCCCACCCAATATTTTAGAAAAGTTGGCGCTACTGTTTAGTTTCAGCTGTTTGATATTGTCTTCCCTCTCCGTTTAGTAATACGTAATATGTTCTAGGGTCATTTCATGGTAACTTACGTTATATTTAGAACAATTTACTGCAGTAATTTTAGTAATATAACACTAAAAAAGCATTCAAATGTAAAATTAACACAATTTGTCAATGGAACCTATCTATAAGGATCAATTTGGATGAAAATTACCTTAAAAATTATAATGAAAATTACACTTTATATGATAACTTACATTCCTTTATCAGTAATGGCAGTTACCATGGTAAAAAAAACTACCAAAATTTAAGAAATAACATTAAAATTATGTAATTTTTTATCTAAATCGGGCTTTGAATAACTTTAATTAGCAAACCATATCAAATTTACATTTTGAATAATTTTTTTTGTGTATGTTATATTACTAAAATTGCTGAAAATAACTCAAAATGTAACATAAATTACCATCTACATCATAACCCTCTATATCATGTGTTAATTACTGAATAATAAAACTGAAGCAGAAAAATCCGCGTTCTAATTATGTGACACAGTATCGAAACAGTAACAATATAAGTTAGGCAATTAAATTTTGTTATTAAAGTAAAGTTCAATCTTGTCCAAAACAAGGTAGTTCGTGCCTTTAAGATTTGCACTTAATTAATCCTCTTAAATGGGTATATCCTCTTGTTATATGAGTAAACTATTTGACTTTTATTTGTTTTAGGGTTATGTTATAATAAAGTGACACTAAATCTACGATATTGGTGTCTTTTACTTAACTCATTTGCTAAGTGATGTCGTATTAAAACTTTTCTTAAAGGGCCATAAAACAAGTAAAGTAAACAGTAATAGAAATAACTGTTAATGGCATGAGCTCTAGTGTGCATCCCATACAATAACTAGAATAACTAGAATAACGATCAATCTTTAACCAAAATTTTCTATTTTTCTGTTAATTAGATTATAAAACTAAATAATATTGATAATAACAAAGAATGGTAATTTATTTATACATAAACCTTTTTAAATATGTAAAAATATTTTCTTCAAGCCTTGACTGTAGTATTTATACCCACTTTAGTAGCAATAATCTGCTTTCCTTCTATTCTTTCTTTTTTCTTTTCAAGCAATTAAATTGAATTGTCACTTGTTTATTCATTCATTTTTGCGTTTTATAATTAAAAAGCGGCATCAAAAATTTTCTTTGCTTTTATTATTAAAAGCGCTGGAGGGAGATGGGAGTAAAGAGGTGATTTTTCTCTATAAGTCTGCTAACTTGTATCTACTTTGAAATTGTATACGCATCATCAGTGATGACCATCCCCCCAAACTCAATGATGCAAATCCCCCCCCCCCCAAAATAAAACTTTATACTTTAACATTGACCCCCCCCCCCCCCTAAACAGAATCTCAATTGTAAAATATATTCTACTTATAATCTACTGCATATTCAAAAGATAACGAATTGAGCATAGCGGAATGATTTCTTACTGCTCTTATCTAGAATTTAAAGAAAGAAAACACAGGAACATTTCTGAAAATTAAATGTTGGAAAAATTTAAAAGTGATATTAAAAAAATCAAAAATTTTTTAACAGTAAAAAAAGGAAATATTAAGAATTAAAAAATCCCCCCCCCCCCCAAAAAATGTACTTTTTCTCAAATTCCCCCCTAAAACTAAATTGTATGACGCATCTTGCGTCACCAAACCCCTCTCTGGGCACCCCTGCGCATCATGCTTCAAATGACATCGAAGTTTCATATTAATCGTTCTCGAAACCATAGCTATGCTCACTTCGGAGTTTTAAGAATTTTTTATTCAATATATATTAATACTATTGTTTTTATTTTATCAATCATGATTTTCGTGTAGAAAGTTATACGATTTCATTTTATTTATTGATTATTCCTTATTTATTTTTTTACAACTTTTATAAAGTTAATAGTAACGTACGAACAGAAAACACAGCGCTTTTTGAAAATTTCTCAATATTTGAAATGGCTTTCAGAAAGAACAGGTTAGCTTAATGTTACCAGGTTCAATATATCAACAAGCGAAACAATCACATCTCAATCAGGATGTATGCACATATAATTCAATTTTCTTCCAATCATATAAAATGTGTGTAAATGAGAAGTAGAAAATTAGGTTCTCTTTAGAATAATTGGCGATTGTTTTGTGAAAGATTTTTGTTAAATCATACTTATTCAACAAATATACAGGGTGTCCACTATTAACGATGTCTGATTTCTAAACCGTTAGTCATAGATATATGATATAGTTCCAATTACAAGTTCAAATTATAATTCAAAAAAATACACAAAAAGCAATTTAAAAAGTTCAAAAACGTTATAATTCCATGCTTGTATTGTTTAATTTAAAACTTTTTCTTAAGCTTCTTGGCAGTAATCTAGCCAAATTTTTTTGTGTTATCTAGTAAAATAAGTCTAATAAATGGTAACGAATTATATGATACTAGATTGTCATAGGATTTAGTTCGATAAAATTTAACGTCGAACAAATATTTGAAAGTGGGTTAGGTTCTAGTATAAATTTTAAACTAAAAAGATAAACATACCATCGTTGCAAGTTAAATAAAAGCTTATAAAATAATATAATTTTTGTTAAAATATTATATGAAAAAAAAAAAAAAAAAAAAAACAGCCTCAAATCTTTTCAAAAAAAAAAAAGTGTTAAAATACAATTTTTTAACCAATTTGAAATTTAATTTAGAAGTTTAACTGAATCGTAATCAAAAGTTAACTGAATCGTTACGATTTCTTTCAAACGCTTTCGTTCAAAACCGAAATACTCATGAAACAAGTTCTTCTAATGCTTTAAGCATTTTGTATATGACCCTTGAAGCATGGCCGACCTCATCTGTGTTCAGATGCAAAAAAGTGGTATAATTCATGCATTTAAAAATGTCATAACTCGCTCAATTTTAGAGACATGAACAGGACATTTTTTGTCTTTCTTTTTAACGTATGAAGAAATTTTTGAGAGATCGTATAAAAAATTAAATTTCGTAACTTTAAAAAAAAATGTTTTTATCAACGTAATTTGCTTTTAAAGCATTTTTGTAATTTAAATTATTTGTCAAAGAATAACGGTTTAGGAATTAACCATTGGACATTGAGAGTGGAAACCCTATACAAGAACATAACAATTGTTAGCTATAATGCAGAGCAAATGTTCAAAGCAATGGGAAATCGTCTTATTAACTGCATTATAGTAAAGAAAAAAAATGACTGTTCTTATGGAATTTCTAATTGCAAATAAATTAAAAATATTAAAGCTTAAAAGATTTTTTTTAAATCGAGGATTCAATGTCATTTATAAATATTAGGGATGCACCGAATATTCGGTATCTATTCGGTATTCGGCCTATTCGGCCATGTTACCGAATATTCGGTTAGGCCGAATTTTAAACTATTCGGCCTGCCGAATATTCGGTATAGCCGAATATCAAAGTATTCGGCCGAATTCAATACTTAATAAAAACTTTTCACTATTTCTACTTTTAACTGTCAATTTTTTAATTTATGTTTAAAACGATTAGAAACAAAATCATTTTTAAATAAAATAGAATGTTTTTACATTATTTATTTGCTGTTTGTAAAGTATAACTTAAGAAAATTAAACATGAGAAGGGTTAAAATGTTAATTTATTAGGATTCTCCTTAGGAATAAATTATGTGCAGATACAAGTTTCTAAATTTTGTTTAGTAAATAATCTGTTTCTTGCTTTCCCCCAAATAAAAGTCCTTTAAAAGAAAAAAAAAAAAAAAAAAAAACTTTTGAGATTAGTAATAGCTATCAAGGCAGACAATTTTTGTTCATGAAACCATAATCATAATCAACTTATTGAGTCATAAGTACATTGTATTTCATCTCACTCTAGGTCAAAACTTGTGTGTTCGTTTATTACATTAACAATAAATAAGATAACATATTTTCAACTCACATGCTTTGGTTTCTGTAAAATATGATATGATGGGAAGGGTGGAAAATACCACCATTCATAAGAAAAGAACTATGAGCCAAACATGCCTTTATTCAAAATTAAGTTGAAAGTATTTGTACTTTATATTGAAAAAAAATTGCCTCAAGTTATTTAAAAAGGACAATTATCAGACTGGCCATTTTTTCATTATTTGATTTTAAAATGTTTGTTTTGATTCATAGAAAATTTTATTAATTAAAGTTTCATAATTGCACTTCTTAAATAACTTCAAGGCAGATTTTTTTTTAATACTGAATGTTCTTATAAAAAACTCTTGTTTATCAAAATGCAAGTTTCTTTTATTAACTATTATGTAAAACGGTTTTAAAAAGTAACATTTTAATACCTTTAAATTTTAAAATATAAAAAGAATTTGGAAAGCCGAATATTCGGTATTCGGCCCAACAATTACCATTCGGCTAGCCGAATATTCGGTATTCGGTTCACCTGTTAGCCGAATATTCGGCATTCGGTATTCGGCCAAAATCACTATTCGGTGCATCCCTAATAAATATATATATACTTAAAATGTGCCTCCACCCACACGGAAAACAGATAAAACGTTTCAATTCTCCATTTTAATTTTTAAAAAAGGGTAAAAGTTTAATTTTTGATTTTTAATGAAAGTTATTTGTACTCTTCCCTGTTCCAGCGACTTACTTATCAAAATCTTTTATGTTTTTTATTCTAATTATTTTTTCTAATATTATTTATTATTACTTTTTAATGACATTTGAATCTGATAACTGAGCATAAAATTTTGAAAATTAAGTTTTGTGGACATATCCTCTTTTATGCACAAGGAGATAACGATATATATTTTTTTTCTTACGTTAAAGTAAAAATGATGTCTTTCTGGAACAATTTAAGTGAATTTATACTTATCGTATTTTCCCATTCTCCTCATGATTACTTTTCTCCTTTGACACTCACCCCTGTTGCGTCAAAGTGTTGCGTCTTTTAGCTCAAGGACATTTGACTCACGCTAACTTATAAGGGAAAAGCATGATTTCGCTTCCGGATAAACTAAATAAAGGTGGTTAATGACATTTTGTGTTTTTAAAAGTGTTTCGATATTAAAAGCGCGAATTTTAAAATTTCTTTTTGGATCATGGATGCATTCGAACAGGAGGCTGGGGAGGGTCAGCTCCTCCTGGATTTCGAAATTTTACTGACTAAATCTTTATTCCTGATTATTTATTTTAAAATAACGTAGTAGCATTATTTTATTTTATTTCACAAGTTTCCTAAAATACAGTAAACTTCCTCTAATCCGGCATCTTATTGTCCGGCACGACTTTCGGGGAAAAAAAGTATTTTTTTAATCACTCCTAATGTCTATAATAATTTGATGGAACTTAAGAATGAAACATTACATAATAACCCATTACAAAAGTAGTTTTATTCCCTATTTCTACCATTGTGAAATCTTGGTTTACGTTTACAATTAAAACTTATGGACTCGGAGACTTTTGGCGGTTTCCCAAAACTTGATTTTCTGGATAAGGCGAGTTTTGAAACTAGTAATTTTTTGTTTTATTATAGTCAAGCTATTTAAAGAATAAAAAACATTCTTTACTATCATTTTATGTTTAATTCTAACTTCTAAACTTTTTTTCCCGACATTCACCCTGTAATCCGAAAAATTTCGTAATTCGACATGAGTCAGGTCCCGAACGAGCCGGATTAAAAGATATTAATAATTAATTAAAACACTAACTGAAAAAAAGCAATAGAGATTTTTTTTTCTCCCTCGTATTAAATATTTTTCAATTTTCTTTTCTTTTTTCTTTTCTGTTAAATTTTATGCGCTTACAACGTATTTAAAACGGATATTTATTTTTTTAAATGCCGCTTTTTAAAATAGGGTGGCCCCCGTCAGTAGTTGATACGCTTCCAGTAAATCAAATTTTTTAAATATTGTGGCATTTCAGGCAGAAAGGAGTTTTATCCGTGGCACTTAACATAATTTTCTTTCTTTCTTTCTTTTTTTTTCCATGTTGGAGCACTTGTTGTCATATTGTTGGTAACTTCTGCTGTAAGAGAAGCTTTTTTACGGAATTCTTTTATTAGAAAGTGTAAAAACTAAATTTTTGATTAATCGAAATAATTACGGTAAGCTGAAATAATCTACTTCCATCTTGCATAAATATTATTGTTAATCACAGCCCAAGAATAATATTTTAATGATTAATTTTTAGATTTTTAACTAATTTCTCCGATTAAAAAAAACTATTTTTTTTTATAATTTTGTTGCTATTTAATTTCTGAAGATTCTACTTTTGCCCATTTTGAGACATTCATTAAAAATTGTAGCAATCATGTTACTTTACTTCTAAAACGTAATAAAAAATAATAATAATAATAACCCCAGTTGACTTTATTTGATCAATTATTTGCGGAGTCATCCTATTCAGTATTTCTTAATTGTTAAATATATATACTGCTCTTCATGTTGATATTTTTGGAAATTGTGGCGCTCTGGTGAAACATTCTTAGATTAGTTCATTTCATGTTAATATTCACAATTTTAAGAAACTAAAGAGCCTAAATTGCAATCTACATAAACATGCTATTTCAACCCCCCCCCCCCCTTCCTGCATTTCATATTGCTGTCGCCCATGCTTCGGACATTGCACTTATTTGCTTAAGAAATTAATAATGATGTTGCTTTGCAGAGAACAAATAAGATTTGATTGAAACATTAATCCGCTCATCTTTTATTTTCTTAAATTGCTGATGTAATGGATTAAAGAAGTCTTTATTTAACAATTCGCGTTATTCTATAATTAACTTAGGCTTTTTAATTATTTTTTTTTATCAGCAATGCAACAGCTGTTTTATTGTTTGATTTTTTTTTTTCTTCTCTCGTTCGTTGAAGAAACATTGTGAAAATCCATTATAGGATAACTAGATTATAAAATATTCCTAAATTTAAATGTTCATTTATATGAAGTCTTAAATGCAATTACTTACAAATATGACGATTATAGTAACTAGTCATGTTCATAAATCGCGTTGTTAGCAAAATGTCTTATGGAGGAAAAAATAAAAACCAAATATTTTGATTCAATCATATTGCATTTTAAAGTACATTTTTACTCTATTCGACGGTGTAAAAACTAAATTTATGCGATCGATAAAAAAAAATTATAAAAAGGACGTTACTTTAATACAAATGAATGAATAAATAAATGCGATTTTGCTGACAATAAGCAAAGAATTAAAAACAAATGGAGTGGCTTGTAACACCAAGAATTATTTTAAGAAATATTTTATGCTAAAATTGGCCAAGATTGTTCCACTAAAAAAGTCTTATAGGAGCAAAAACTGTACATGGGAAACTAATATTTTTTTTCTAAAAATATACAATAGAAGCTTCTGGTGTGCAGACTGTATTTACTTTTTTAATTTGACTTATTTTTGTGTGTTTATTTCCAATTTAAATTCAAATTTTCAACATACTGAGAGACTTTTTTACACATTTTAGAAAAGTTTATTATTTTAAATTGCTGCCTATCTATCTCTATTAATAATTATCTTCTATTAATAATAGTCAAAGAATATTATTTCCTCCAAATTCAAACTCGACGACTGTCAAAAACAGGAAAAGAAAAAAGAAAAAAGAAAAAAAAAAGGGGGGGGGCTTTTAAATAAGAATTAAATGATTACAATTTAAAAGTTTGTAAACATTATAAATTACGTCATAAAACTATTTACATGTGAACATCAAAAGAGTAAAAAAATAAAATAAAATAAAATAGAATAATGAATTCATTAAAATGCATTAAACACCGTAAATATAAAAAATACGTCATATTTAAAATAACCAAACAATGACATTGAAAAAAAAAAAAAATTAAAAATATATTTACGTAAGACATTTCACATCTCTAAATGATCTTTCAAACTGTTTTTGCCAATTCTAAGGGAGCCCAAAAAGAAAATTCATTAATATGCGTAAAAAGCAACAAGTAAAAGAAATTACGTCATATTTAAAATGACCAAGGCTCTGTTCAAAAAATACCAAGAGGCAAATGCTAGACTCTGTGTATTTCATGATTTAACTGATCTTATTTAATCAAACATATAAATAGCCAGTAGATGCTTAAAAACAGCTGATTCGATCTTACAATTCCCCATTCAAAGGGAAATGAATCAAGACCCGTTTGCGGGGAGATTGCCATTTTAAAATAATAATAATATTTATAGTTCAATGTTTCGTAATCTTTTAAAAGCCGTTCACATTAGCATGTTTTTAGAATGTGTAGGGATTGAAGAGAAATTCGTAGGGGGGAAGGGGGACGAGCTCCCTAGAATGTTAAAATAATAATAAAAGTAAAGATTAGCAACTTGCTGCTTGTTGTACCACAATTTTATGCGTAAGAAGCGCTGCAAATACAAATAATTCAATGGGAATAAAAAGCGCGCCCTTTCATTCAACAGAAAGTGCCCTCTTCATAAATCCAAACTGCTTTTTTAAAAGAGAAATGGGAAGTTTTAAAAGGTGTGAAGAATAGAATAGGAACAAGCTCGATTAATTCTATCGCAGTATTTTTTTTTTTTTTTTTTTTTTTTTTTTTTTTTTTTCAGGACACACAAAGTTTTCATATAAATTGATAATTAGCCGCCTGTCAACTAACTTGTCAGTACACGTTATGTTTTTAATGCGAGATTAGTGTTGGCCGTGATATTCATGAAAATAGGTCGGTGGATGTCACGTACCCCGCAGCAGCGAAAGCCCTGATTCTTTTTTTCCTTCTCATCTTCTGATGACCGAGACAGAGATATTGTTAGCACCGCGCTTTCATTTCTCCCGCTGTTCCTCTTGTGTCATCCCTGAGCTCATTTGTTACTTGAGCTTGTTAGAAAAAGTATCCATTGTTAATAACTTTTATGTTATCAATTGAACTCAAACGATTTCGATTGTTTCACTTCAGTACGTAAAACTGTCTTATGTGGCGATACACCACTGAAATGAGATTTTTCTTTTATCGGGATTTTGTATCAGTTCATGTCAGCATTCTAGTCATTTTTTTTTTTTTTTTTTTTTTTTTTTTTTTTTTAAATATGTATATATAAATTTTTCTTTTCATTTCTGTCACCGCTTAATTGTTTCTAGATAATAAGTAAATGATGATTTTCCTCGCTTGTAATTCTTAGCTTAGGAAGTTTTTAAAAAGTAATAAATGCAAATATAAAATAATTCAAACTATTATTATTGACTGGTATATGCTTTTAAGTGATGCCATGCATTTTTAAACTTAATGAAATTTTACTATTATTACAAAATAGCAAAAAAAAAAAAAAAAAAAAAAAAAATCCACCGCATACCTATTATGGCTGCTATAAAATATTTTCTATTAGAAAAATGTTTTTTCGTCACAAAAATTCCCTTTTTCAAAATAAATAAATAAATAAATAAATAAATCATCCCCTCCTTCCATGTACACACATAAGTTCCCAATATAAAAACTTTGTATTGACCTTAATTGGCTTAAAAGATTAATTTGACGCGTTATTTCTATTAAAACGTATATGCTGTCCCAGAACATTTTCTAAAATATTTGAAATTTAAAAGCGTGAAATGAACAAAAAACGTCCTAAAATCGCGATTATTTTGGAAACTATTGTACCGATTTCAACAGTTCTTTCAGGCTATTACTAGTGACAATCCTACTTAAAACTGACACAACTGTTCTGAAATATATGTAAGAGCAACAGATATTCGAAATTTATGATTCCTTTGATTATGTTAAGGCTGAAACATTAAATTCTTTATTGATGATTACATCTATGGCGTAAAAGTTTGCTAAGAATGCCTGTTAAAATATCCGAGGTTTATATGGATGAAATGATTAGAAAATGTTCTATAGTTACGATTACTCTGAAAATTGAAAATATCGTGACTAAAAATTTTTAATTTTATGTACATGTAAATTTCTGTTAGAAACCAAAGATTTTTTTTTCTCCTTTCTTTTAAAAATCGAATTTCAATCGGATGAAATCAGAGGAAAACTTTTTACAATTATTTTTTCGCTATTTTACTTCCTTTTTTTAACTGTCTAAATATAAACCTTAAATTTGGCAGAGAGAGGATTTCTAAGACTTTTACATCCACAATAACTATGTTTCCATCCTTCCTTCTTTATTGAAAAAAAAAAAAAAAAAAAAAAAAAAAGATTGCTGTTTGTTATATCACTCTGTTAATTCAATTTTTCGGAACGGTGGGATAAAACACAAGCACCACTAACTACTATAATTATTTAAAATCTTTGGAATAAAGAACATGATTACCAACTTTGTAAGGAAGTAATTCATATTTAGCCTTCGGCTATGCAAAAGTGACAGTTAAATATACTAAACTAACGTTTTCAACTTATTGCTTAACAATATTTTAATGTTTATGACAAATCAATTCATACAGCAACAAAGTTTTTTTTGTAGAAATTAATATGAAATTCCTTGAACCGACTATACAAATTCTTTCATTTTATGATAGCTGATTAATAAATTCCTCAAGTACTAGTATCTGATTTTTTGGAAAAGAATGGCTACGAATGAATTAGCATGAAGATTTCCTTAATCATGTCTCATATTCATCTAATGCGGTACAAATATTAAATTCCTGAAATTGTGATTTAAATAGTAATTCCACGTTAAATTAGGGGGCAGCCTGTCTTTTTTTTGGCGGGAGAGGGGTGGCGGTGACTAAAAACGTGATTTCCTAATGACCGTACAACACCTCAGTGTTTTTAGAATTTAGTTATAAATTAATTTCTTAATTTTTATCATGTTTTATCTTAGCCTGCTACAAGTGATAAATCATCAATGTATTTTTTATGGTTACAGTTTTATGCAGGTTAGAACAACAATGAGGTATTTTCAATACAAAAAAGTAGAAAATAAAACACAAACAAAATGAGAGAAGTAATTTTGTTTAAAATAAGCTTTTATTTAAAAAAATATATGTATTTCATGATTGTTTCTCACTGCTTCTCACTTTTTTTTTTTTAAATTTTGCATAATAAAGAAGTTTTTATAGGAATCATAACTGTTCGCTAGCAAAACTTCTTCTAATAATTTATTCTTTTATTTCAAATGGATTTTTCAAGTCACGTATCTCTTAACATCTAAATTTGGCACTAGAAGAAAATGTTATTTTTAAAAGAATAATATTTTATCAAGTATATTTTAAAAGCATTATATTATAAATACGCAAACTCGAACTATTTTTCTTGCTTTAAAGTAAGTAATTTTAAACTTTTGCGGTCATTGTTCTCAAGTTGGAAACCTCAAACTGAAAAATCAATAAGAAAGAAATTTCATTCATGACTTAGAAAAAAGTTGCAAGGGAAAATAAAATGACCTAATTTTTTGAAATAGAAATTACATTTTAATCATAAATGAAGTAAATGTTACGGAAAATACTAAAAATGTTATTTTTTCTCAATGCACAGCGTAAAAATTCATCTAGAATCGAAATAAATAAATAAATAAATAAATAAATAAATGCTGAATATAACTTAAAGTTGGTAGACCATAACTAAAATTATTCTCATTATCCAAATAATATATTTTATTATAATATTATTAATAAAAAACGCATTACTGTATTTCTCAAAACTTTAGTAGTGTTAGAAACTTAATTGGCTGAAAAAAAAAAAAAAAAAAAAAATGCTTATTTTAACTTTTTAATGCAGGGATTATTTTTAAATTGACAGAAACATATTTATCTCTTAAAATAGATTACAAATGGATCATTAAGTACTGATAATGTTTGAATGTTTTAAAAAATTACATTTATTATAAAGTTGCAGAATGAATTATTATAAGTTTTTAGAAGCATTTAAAAAACATATGGTTAATAGTTATTAAATATATTTTGAGGTTCAGTCAAACTTTGAATACATTAACACAAAGTAAGAAGTTTTAAAAGGTTATAAGGTTTTAGAAGCATTTTAAAAATATATAGTTAATAATTATTAAATATATTTTTAGGTCAATTTAAACTTTGAATACATTAACACAAAGTAGAAAGTTTTAAAAAATGGTATTCTGTCCGTAGAAAAATCCCTTTCAAAAATCTTCTCTCGTGTAGAACAGATAGGTCAATATTTATTACAAAGCTACAAAGTGACTTTACATAAAGTTATTGAATATTTTTTTTTTTTAGAATAACTTAAACTTTATAAACATTAACACAAAGTAGGAAGTTTTTAAAAATAGTATTGCTATTCGTGGAAAAATTCTCTAAAAAAAAAAAAAAAAAAAAAAAAAAAAAATCTTCTCTCGTGTGGAACAGATAGGTCAATATTTATTGCAAAGCTACAAAGTGAACCTTGCATAAAGTTTTTGAACATTTAAAATATATATTATTAATTGTTATTAAATATATTTTGAGGACAATTTAAACTTTGAATGCATTAACCCTTAACTGTTGTGACAAAAATTGTCGCATAACTACTGTGAGCGGTCTGTCAGACCGCTTAACTTAAAGATGAATAAAATGTTAAATTAACTCTCAGAGTACTATTTATACATAAAACTTTATTTACAGGACATTATACTATAAATGAAATTGAGCTGTTTAAAAGTTTCTAGAGATAGCAATAGGGTTCCAAACTAAACAAAATTTGATCAGTATATGTATTCAAACTAAAAATTACAAGCTAAGTTGTAAAACTTGAAAAACTCAACGATCTGTGAGATTGCTAACAATTGTTATGGGTTAACACAAAGTAAAAAGCTTTAAAAATGATATTGCTGAAGAATAGACATTAAAAGACAAAGCCCTACTTTCCCCCGTAAAATATTTTACGATATCATATCCCAGACCCCTCACCTACCCTCCTCCCTAAAATGATAATATTTATATGTTATATTTGCATAGCCCCAAAGGAATGTAAATATGTATTTACAAATCGAGTGAGCAGGCTTTACCGTTGACCTTCTTTCCAAAACACTCAGCCTTGAAACATTAAGCATTCGTCGCATCCTATAATAATCCCCCAAAGAAAATCTGGATTTACTGTATACACACACACATAGTGTTCTTCAGGCGTCGTATGATACCTGCTTGCATTATTGTTATCCTATTTGTGTAATGTTAGGTTTGAGAGGGATTATTGTTTTCTGAGATGTTGCTTTTATTATAAAGACTAGGTATTTCATTTGTTTCTCTATTGTTGCGAACTGCTAACCTTGCTATGTAGGTAAAACTGTAATTGTTTCGAAACCTTGAGTCCTATTTGTTTAGATATTTGAAAAGGGGTTTTATTTATTTATAATTTCTTTTCTTATATTAATTTCATTTTAGAATTTTGAACCTTACCTTGTAAGGCTAAGTTTTGTTTCATTACAGAAACCCTAGAAATGGTTGCGCTTGCTTCATCTTCTTCTTTTAATCTTTGCTAAAATTCATTTTTTCTCATTTTATTTCTATTTTATTTTTACCTTCGCTTGGGTTAGGTTTCTTAAAAGTGATTTTTCTTTTTCCTTTATCATCACATCATCATATTTCATTGTTTCCGGTGAACGCGTTATGGAATTATTAATGTATAACTTCATTATTTAATAATAATAAAAAACATTCTAATCAACGTTGTTTAAATAAGATGCAATAATAATAGGTTTAAATTAATCAAAAATTAGTCAGTGGGGGCCACCGTAATATTTTCCCATCCATCATGGATGTGCATAAAATATGAAAATAAAGTATGTGAAAACTACTTATAAAATGCTTCGAATTACAAAATAAAATGCGAACTTATTTTTAAATATTTTTAATACATAATAATGCTCATTACTGAATTGCGGATACTACTTGATTATTGTCTGTCTCAAAAGTTTAAGCACTTTGCAAATCTGATTTAAAATAACTGAAAAAAATATTTTATGCTAATTTACAATAAATACTCGACATTTAATAAAAATAAAATAAAATAAGCCATTTTGGTTAGTATATTAATAATTTATAAAATATATTTAATTAAAAAATTAATTAAAAATTTAATAAAAATTTTAATTTTATTTATTTATTTATTTATTTTAAAGAAACGCTGTCTCAAAAGTTAAAGCACTTTACACAATTTTTTTTAGAAACACGGGATTGGCCAGATGTAAGTAATGAAAGTTGTATAACATCATATCGCACTTTTATAAAAACATAAAAGTGGGAAAATTATTTCCTCTCGTTTAAAAAATTTCAATGGGTAAAGAATTCACAAAATGTGAGATTTAAAATTTTTTAAATTGAAATTGTAAAATAAAATTGTTTCTGAAATTGCAAAAGTTTTAAATCGGTCAAAGCTAGGTTTATATCAAATACTCTCTAGAAATGATAATTTTAAGCGGAAACCAAGATATGGACGATCACGTATGACGACTGTTTACACATATCGGAGAATACAAAGATTGTTATCTAGACAAAATATGTCCATACGGTAAATTAAAAATAATTTCAGTGTATAGGTGTCCAAAGACACTGTACATGGACGTATTAAAGAGTGTGGTTACATCATACTAAGGAAAATGGCTCGCAAACCGTCTCTCAAATTACATCACAAACAGGCAAGAATGAATTGGGCTAAAAAATATATGTCCTACGGAGACAAATGGCTTACTGCTTTATTCAGCTATGAGAAAAAGTGGAACTTAGATGGCCCTGATGGTTGGAACGCGTATTGGCATGATTTACGAAAGGAACCAAAGGTATTTTTCATCAGGCAAGCATTTGGATTCAATGGTCAGACCTCTCTGGCTTTTTTAAAAGAAAGACAAGATTAAAAAAAGTATCAAGAGACACTAAACCAACATTTGCTTCCATTCGTTGATATTTTGGGGTAGGTGGGCAAGGCTTGACTAAGGCAGGGGCATGCGGGGCAATTGCCCCGGCCCCCCCGGTTTAAAGCCCCCCCCCCCCCCAAGGATAGATATAAGTTTTTCGTTAAAGAAGTGTCAAATGATAAAAAATGGTCAAATGACCAAAATTCTTTTTTTTTCCAATTTTAAGGTTCTTTCTTCTCCTACCCCCTCTGTTTCCGTACCCAATGCCTCCTTAAGGCCTCACATTTGCTCTCATATTCCTGTAATCGAAAAAAAAACCTGTATTCTATAATTTCTTAAAGTTTTCTTTCTTCTGCTATTATGTATATAGATGTGAATAGTACTTGGTACGAAATTTATGTACACGTACAATAGATATGAATTTCAGTTTTAGTCACTTTAGTACAATTTATGAAAAATTTTTAGATAGAAGGGGGCCCCCTACTAATGTTTGCCCCAAGGCCCCCCACTGTCTAAGTCGGGCCCTGTAGGTGGGAATGGATTTTTCAACAAGACAATGCCTCATTCCACACTTTACATTCTACAAAACTTTGGCTTTCTCAGAAAAAAATATTAAAGTTCTTGACTGCCCAGCTTTAAGTTCAGACTTAAACCCGGTTGAGAATGTCTGGGGTGTTTTAACCCGCCAGGTTTGCGGCAATAGAAAGCAGTACGCCTTTGAAGTTTTCCAAGAGGCCATTGAGAAAGCGTGGCGTCAATACCGAAAGATTAGATCTATTTGTCTAAAAATTCTAATCGAAATTACATTAAAGTAAAAGAAAGCAGAAAGCTCCAAAGCCGTAATAACAAACAGCAGGCTACACTAAACCTATAAACTGACAAAAAAAAAAAAAAAAAAAAAAAAAAAAGGCGGAGGGTTGTGGGTTTTTTTATTTCACCTGCTATAATATATATATATTTTTTTTCATTTCATTCATTTTATTTCATTTCATTTATTTTATTTCATTTTTGCATAGCAGTAAAGACAATTTCACATACCAGTACTTGTACCATAGTTTGAGAATCCCTGAATTATAAAATAAATCTAATTTTGGCTTCTTGAATCCATTTTCATAGATCCTAATTTTCACCCATTCTTCTTTTCTCATTGAAACCCGATAGCTATATGGCACAGTGAGCAAAATAATAACGGTGGCCGAAATGAATCAAAGGGCCTCTGTGGGAGTGTCGTGCTAGCGGAAAACTTTGCGTGCTTCTTGAAAGAAACGGAAGCTGACAAAATAAGGCTGGATTCTAATTGTTTTTTTATGGTCCGTTACCTTTTACAGGCTATTTTGTCATCGACTCTGAAAAAGGGTGTACACCTGTAAAAGATTTCAGCCTAGATTTTATTCGTTTTTCATAAAATGTTCAACACTTAGAGTGTTTCAGGGCATAATGCTGGTTTTATTTCTGAACTCGAATGTAAATAAGATCTGTACTGCTTTAATGTTTAATATGACAGTTTCTTACGCTAAGCTATCGTGACATTCCATACTATCAATAAATTTAAAAGAACAATGTCAGGAATAAAAATTAACTTAAATGCTTGGAAGTTTTCAATTGGAAGCTTGAAATAATTTATAGATTGTATGAAATTTCCAATAAACTGTAAACAAACTGATAGTTATTCTACATTATTTCTAACCTTTTGAAATTTCACATATATCCCTGCGAAGACACTCGCCACCTAATGCTATTTCTATGGGGAGGTTATTTACCAATGTCTTGTTTGCATTTCGACATTCTTCAATAATTTTCTTTGCATTGGATAGCTGGGGTCTGTCTGGTTCATCATTCCAACCATTGTACATCACTCCTTTTTAATTTTTTAAATTTTGATTGGAGATAGTTTTTAGAATGATGCCTTCCTTTTCGGAACCAGTTTCGAAAGTGAGAGCAACTTTATAAAAAATATCTGCAACCAAAATCAAAAAAGTAAAAAAAGAAGCGATGTAAAAATGGATCTTAGCTATTCAAAAATAAATAAATAAATAAATACAAATACATAATAATAATAATAATGTTGAAATGCACACGAGATATTAAAAAAACAATCTCCCCATAAGATTGGCATTAGCTCGCAAGTGTCTTCGCTTGCAGAGACCGGAACCTTAATAGTTAAAGCAAATAGAAGTTATGGATTTACAAGTTGTTTTTTATTTAATAGAACCGACATCAAAAGTATTGCACTATTTAATTCTGTAATTGCAATTAACCCCCATCCTAGAATGCATCTTGCATTTTAGTCTCAAAATTGTCTAAAAAAAGAAAGAAAGAAAAGAAAAGAAAGAAATAGCCATTCGTCTGGAAATTGCTTTTTTTCTATTTATATTTTAAAAAGTAACATGTTTGAACTTTATTCTGAAATTGTATTAAATTCTAAAATTTTCAAAGCGAACTCCCAATTTTGACATCATATACTGTTTTTTCTGTCAAATTTTACCATAGAATACTAAACAGGAAGCCATTCGGTCAAGTAGTTTATGAATTATGGAGATTTAAATTTTAGAACTGTTTTGATCATTGCAAAACAGATAGCTTTTTTAGTATAACACAAAAGCTGCTTAGTGGAATGAGCTGTAATTTTGATTTCGCATACTATTTGAAGCTTCTAAAAATAGATTTCTTTCTGAAAATTCATTGGTTAATTTTCATGTTTGACTCGAAAATTAATGTCAGAAAATATGTTTTTTCGAAATAATTCTGAAAAGTTATGAATTGCAACTTGTATTTTTTTTAACAGAAATTGTCTCTAAAAGCTTCAAATACGCTAATCCAATTTTACACATCATTTCGATTAATAATGTTTGAGTTATGCTTAAAAAAACTATCCGCATTGCAATCTGCTTTACAAAAGTTCCAAATTTTAAACCTTCCTAGTTCTTGAAGTAATTGATCAAGTGATTTATTTTTTGGTATTACAAAGTAAAATGTGCAAAAAAAGTCAAATATGATGTCAAATATTGATGTTCATATTGAAGGTTTCAGAGATTGGTATAATTTCAGTATTCAGATGACCCCTAAGCTTATTTTTTAAAATGTAAATTGAAAAAAAGATATTCCAATTGAATGGCTTTTTTTTTTCTTTTTTTTATGGGGTGTTTTTTAAAATAAAATTCAAATGATTCAATCGGAGGAAGTACTGTAATTTATTCTCTCTCTCTCTCTCTCTCTTTTTTGCGATTTCAATTAACTTTTTAAATATAATTTTATCCTCTGCCAAAAAGAAAATATATATTCACTGTTTTATTTATTTTTTTATTAAAATTCTCCTGTTTACTTACTTCTCAATTTTTAATTCAAATACAAAGTTATTTGGTGAAGATACAAAAGGTGCTTACGGAAATAAATTTGCCTCTAAAGGCTTGAGAATTGAGCTTTAATTTACTTAAGTCTTGATCAAACTGAACATCTTGACTATTTTAAGCAATATAAAATACAGTAGACTCCCTTAAAGCCGCAATCCTAAAATCCGCATATAATTTACAGATGTAAACAATGAAACCTTAACTTCTGATTTTGCGACAAAATTTGACTTTTTCATTTTTATATTAATGCCATGTATGTTTTAATCTGTAATTTTTGTTAATATTACTGAATTTATGCTTTCTCATGAAGGAAGAATAAATTTATTTATGAAAATATTCAAGATATTGCTGATATCACTGTGGTAATCACAATCTTTTTAGCAAATAATTTATGTATTAATCAAGCTTTTTTGGTTATTATGTCTGACTGAACTTGAAATAAAAACTCCGTTATTTTACTATTTTGATTGAATTAGTAATGTACCTTTATGAGGCAAATTTCATTGAATAATTTAGAAAAAATGCATCTTATCTTTATAATGAATATTTAATTATACATTATTGATTATTTACTTGATCTTTGCTTTTAATATTTTAATCACTTAAAAAAATTATCTAAATTTTTATCATTTTAGTTTATTCTTTACTTAATTATTTTAATATTTTATTATATTGTAAGCATTCGTATAGTTTCTATAGCATTATTAATTTCAGTTCAATTACTGTTTAAAAAATGTTAACAAAGCAATGACTAGAAATCCGCAATTTTTTCGGTATTTATTTCTATGTAATTTTAAATACGAATAGTACAACAAATAATTTTCAAAACTTAAAATCTCCGAAGAAGTTTCATTTGCAATTTTAGTACGCAAATTAAACGCCATATAAATTAAGGGTTATTTAATTTATTTACTTTATATAACTATGTATATATTTTATCCCTCTTTTAAAGAAAAGAAAACCACTTGTCAAATGCTATCTCTGGAAGCAGGGGCATCCAGGGGATTTGCTCAGTGGGCTACAGCCTGAACCTATCCCCTCACCCCCCCCCCCCCCCGGGTTCTCCGAAATTAACATCCCAAACAAAAAGAAGTATGATATGCATGTATATTGTCCTCTTAATAATAAAGGCATCTTATGAAGACCCTAGAAGCCAAAGAATACAAGTTACAAAATTTTGATTTAGAAAAAAATTGAGCGGAAATCTGAACAATAGTTTCTGACTGAATTAAAGTTTGAAATTGTTGCTTATTTCATCGTGGTCTTTGAACATTTATTTCAATAACTCTGGAAAAAAGTGAAGTAATACAATATATATATATATATTTAATTTAATTTGAAATGAAAGAGATTAATTAGGTTATCTCTAGAACGCAGCAATACTTATATTCCATTCCAATAACTTATATTCCATTACCCAAAAACAAATAGTCTCATATCCAAATAGCCTGCGCAATTAGCAATTTATTTATTTAATTTTGTCATTTATACCCCTTGGCTTCTGGAGTCCTCATATACGAGTAACTTGTCGTTTTTCTAAGTGTTAGTAACAAAATGGATTGAAATATGGATTTGCCATTTTAATACTTACAAATCAATTATACCATTGCTTGAAGTTTACATTCAACTGAATGAGGGCACGTGTTTTTCAATGCTACTTTTTTTCAACTTTTTTCTTAGGTAACTCACCACGCTATGCTTTTCTAAAACCTCATTCAACGCATTTTTTTGCCCTTTTTATGAGTATACAATTACAAAATGCAGTGCAATGCTCCCTACCTACTCATCATACTGTCATTTAAGCAGTTTGTGCCATTGATTTTCACTTTTTAAAAGGTGATAAGCATCTTTTTTACCGATTCACCTCTATCAGCCCGTGCTCTTCTGAAATCACTGATCCGTTATTGAAAATAGCTCCATGTTTCGGCTCGACCTCTTTAATCCCGAAAAAATCTACGGACTTCCTTCCATGGAATAATACAATAAATCTATTCTATTAGCTTTTTGCAAAAGCGTCGCTTTGTGAAATGGGCCTAGGCGTGGCCTCGATTTCCAATTTAGCATTATTACCATTCGTCTGGGTTCGTGGTTGCTTACACAATTACGTCATTCGCCGGCAATTGTGCGTTCTCCTATTGTGGTTTAGCGAGAATATATCATACACATTTCTCGTCTGTTCTTTTGCGTTGTTTTGATTGTGTCACAGAATTTATAGGCCTATATTTTAAGCGGCAGTCTTGGTGGATGACTCTGTTTTTCAATAGATTTTCAATATTTTCGAAAAACTCACTTGTTGTCAATTTGACAATATTGATAATAAGGTCTATATTATCAATACTGCACAGTACAATAAAATATTTTGTTATTTTTCTTTCAAAATTATAAATTATTTTTTATAATTATTTGATTTAGAGGAGATTTGAATAGTACACAAAATATTTTTTAATTCAAATCCTCATCCCAAAATCAATTTATGATCAATAACAACTAAAGAAAAAGATTTTTTTTTTTTTTCGTAAATTTGATGTCGTTTTTCTTTAAATGTATCAAAATGCTGCAAATTTCGCTGCCTTTTCATTCTGTTTGCTTTGAGATTTAAGGCACTAAATTTTATAAACATAATATTTTTTCTTGCATGTTAATTTACATTTTTTAAGAATATTATTTATTTATTTATTTATTTTAGTTTTCTAATAATTTTCTTGAACTATAAAATAAAACAGTCGTCTGAAAGAGAATTATTTTAGCAAAAATAAATTCAAGAACATGTTTAAAACGCCAAACTCCCATTAAAAATTACTTCAAGGAAAATGCCAATGATTTCCTCAATTATTAGCCATTATTAGCCTGGGAAATTTAAATTTAGATTTCATGCTTTATTAATCAGTGACCGTTATTAAACCCTCAATGTCTTTTTTAATATGATGTATTTTTTAACTACGTGCTGCGATAGAAATTTTACTTATTAAGTGAAATTAAATATCTGTCTCAAGAGAATAAGCTGTGTCAAACAGAAATTTTCGTTACTAGAATATCTGGTTCAAAATAGACTTACCATCATTTTGACATTTTTTAAGCGTAATTTGAAAACTACTTTGAAGATAAATTTTTGAATTCGCATAAGCAGGATACAATAAATATAAATCTATCAAAAAAATTGTACATTGTAGTTCATATTTTCTTTTTAATATTAATTTTATAATTTTATATTATAAAATTTTAAAATTACAAGTTCAATGCATTTATGTTTTGGTTTTTTAATTATAACCACACAAAAAATCAATACATTAGGGTTTTAATTTTAGGTGATATTAATAGCAATATGAAAATGTTATTTAAAATTGGATGCTTCTGAATTTTGAATGCTTAAAATTCAAGTATTTATCATCCTAATGATTTGAAATATCGCACATAAACATAGTTCAAACCGAAAAATTAAAATATATTGCCAAAATTAGGTGTTGCCGTTGAAAAAAAAATCTTATTTTGATTTCTAAATGATCCCCTAAGCAAATTTTATATACAGGGTGTTTCGCTACCAGACCGACAAACTTTGAGGGGTGATAGTAGAGATAAAGACAAACATTATTAAATAGGAAACCATGGGGCGCAAACGTCTTCTATAGGAGCTAGGGGCCATTAAAGTTTAAGGTCCAAAAATTCAAACGCTGATAAAAATTAGAAAAAAGGGTCGATTTGTTTGCGGTTTTCTCTAAAATCATTCTTTATATCACGATTTTTTATTTTTTTAATTTTAAAGGTTAAGTTCGAAAATTGTCGATAGAGGGCGCTTTAGACTTTAGAGTAACGAACAAATACTTTTTTGCAGTTCTTTTGAGCATGGGGTTGAAATTATTCTAAAGTTTAGACTTTAACTTAAATTTTAAGCCCAAAATCGGAAACATGGGGATCGATTAACTAGCGAAAATTTAACTGTGAACCGAGGGGGAGATTTTAAACGCTCATAAACATTGGACAAACTAAAAAATTTTGTTGCGGTTTGCGTGTAGGTCATTCCCTTGGTAATTATTTTATTCAAAATGACGTACAGCTGTGGTGTCCTCATTTTTTCATAGAGGGCGTTTCCGACACATCTCCGACATTTCAATGGCATTACTCCTGGGTGTTTTACTACCAGACTACCATACTTCCAGGAAGTGTTAGGGATGCGAAAGCGACACGGAATCACATAGGAATGTAACGTTGAAAATGTCTTTTTTTGCGAGGTATGGTTAAAGGAAGCAGAGAAAAAAGAACAGAAACAAGCAGAGAAACAGTAACATGTTAATATGACATAAAGCAGTTTATTTAAAGGTTTTACTAGAAAAGATGTTCGAAATTACGACCAGAAGTAATTCGACATACTTGACAGCGGCGTCGCATGTAATTCCTCACGCTTTGAAAGATTCCTGGAATCTTTGATAGATTTCCGGAAGCTACAGAAATACGAGCTGCTAAGTCTTCAATTGATGGTACGGGATTCTCATATATCCAACTTTTCATGTGACTCCAGCAGAAAAAGCTCATACTTGATAGGTCCGGTGATTTGGCAGGCCAATAAACCGAGACACCACGACCTATCAACTACTGTCCATATGTTACTTTGAGGTATCGGTGAACATCATTGGTAAAATGTGGAAGAGACCGATCGTGCTGGAACCACATGGAGCAGCGCAACGAGAAAGAAACTTTCACGCGCATTACCGTTCAGCGCCATCTACCGCAAGAAAATCGCAGCTCTACTATCGCTGTCAAGTAGTTTGCCGGACATTTTCTGGTCGTAATTTCGAACACTTTTTGTAGTAAAACCTTTAAATAATCTTTGTTCTGTCACTTTAACATGTTGCTGTTTCTCTGCTTTTTTTAAACGTAACATGCAAAAAAAAAAAAAAAAAAAAAAAAAAAAAAAAAGAAAAGATTTTCAACGTTACATTTCTGTGTGATTCCGAGTCGTCTTTGCATCCCTTACACTTCCTGGAAGTATGGTGGTCTGGTAGTAAAACACCCAGGAGTAATACCATTGAAATGTCGGACATGTGTCGGAAGCGCCCTCTATCAAAAAATGAGGACATGAAAGCTGTACATCATTTTGAATAAAATAATTACCAAGGGAATGACCTATACGCAAACCGCAACAAAATCGATTAGTTTGTCCAATGTTTATGAACGTTTAAAATCTCTCTTTCGGTTCATAGTTAAATTTTCGCTAGTTAATCGATCCCCATGTTTCCGATTTTGGGCTTAAAATTTAAATTAAAGCCTAAACTTTAGAATAATTTCAACCCCATGCTCAAAAGAACTGCAAAAAGTATTTGTTCGTTACTCTAAAGTCTAAAGCGCCCTCTATCGACAATTTTTGAACTTAACCTTTAAAATTAAAAAAATAAAAACTTGTGATATAAAGAATGATTTTAGCGAAAACCGCAAACAAATCGACCCTTTTTTTCTAATTTTTATCAGCGTTTGAATTTTTGGACCTTAAACTTTAATGGCCCCTAGCTCCCACAGAAGACGTTTGCGCCCCATGGTTTCCTATTTAATTATGTTTGTCTTTATGTCTACTATCACCCCTCAAAGTTTGTCGGTCTGATAGCGAAACACCCTGTATATCATTTAAAAATCGACTTTATTTCCAATCATTTGTCGCCCCACCAGTGGCCGAGAGGTACGGACCTCTCAACTGGTAGACGGCAGGTGCTGGGTTCGAACCCAATCGCGGCTGTCGGCCTAACCGTTCGGAGTTTTCGTGGTTTTCTTCGAACCTTGCGTAAATACGGGTTAGGTTCCCTTAGAAAGACCCCCACGAAGGGCACTCCCCCCCTGGTCCTATATCCCTAGCGCAGATAATCGGACGACAACAATAAACAAACAAACAAACAAACCAATCATTTGTCACCAGTAACTTTTTTCTACTATAATTTTTTGAGGCGCTAGTACGGACTGTTTATTATTTTTTTTTTTTACACGACTTTACATATACGGATACCATTAAAAAAATGGTAAAGAATGTATCCCACACTTGTTTTTAAAGTGTAACACAACTCAAAAAGTACGATTTTTGTGATTATTAATATGAGTGAATCACATACATCTATCATTAAAAGCACGTTTAAATAACTGTCTTTTCAAACGATCAAACTCGAACAGTTTTATCATTTTTTGCTTGTCATTATACAAACCTAGAAATTTTTAAATAATTGTGTCTAATGTAATTCCTATTACAGTTTATAAGTTTCTTTTGCCTATAAATGTAAAAATTCTGTATTTTTTTACTGATTTGCTTTAAATCCTTTTACGGAGACACAACATTTAATCTTTTAACATCAGTATTTTCGAATTTAATTATCATTAAGTTATTCGCAGATATTTCGCTATTAAATAAAGTGAAAATTACTATACGAAAGAACTGGTAGAAAAAACTAAGAATTGTGCTTACTTTATACATCACATATGCGGGTACTTCTTCGTAAAAGAATTGAATGAAAAATTATTTATTTTCATTCTTGAAAATGCTCTTTGCTGTTTCTATATAAAGAACTTTCCTAATTTGTGTCACTAAGTCTAACGATATTTTAGAAATGAAATATCCTTATCGCTTTTACAGCCTTTAAGTTGCTTTATATACTACTTAAGATTGTTGAAAGATTCACCTTACTCATATTAAAGTGTACTTAGAAAGAAAGAAAAAGTTGTTGGGGTCGTTACATTATACACCCATGGAGAAAGATGATTCATCGTGGGTGAGATCCCTCTATGAAAATATTTGAAGCATCGTGAGAACTGGTTGGGGCCTCACACAAGGAGTTCTCATATACTTCAAGGATTCATATTTCCGTCTCGGATGCCATTTAAAAAAACAAACTCTTTATGTTGCCAAATTGTATTTTTCTGACATTTAATATCCAAAGAAAATTACCTTTTTTTTCTTTAATGTGCACCTTTATCTGAAAGTATTATTAAAGACTTGTTAAAAAAAAAAGTATTGTTTTAATTTTTGATTTCTGGCATAAATTATTCCATATAATAAAATATTACCAATTTTAGCTTTTTTTTTTTTTACTTAAAATTGCCGTTACTATGTCACTGAAATGTCATTACTAGAAATCGACCGTATATTTAGTTTTTAATAAACAAAATATTATATGATAAAGCACGATTAAGTTTAATTTTTGATATCATTAAATAGTTTGGGTTATTACTTTTTCGTTCTAATTTAATGTGTTTGCCCGTAAGTGCCCTCCCAGTTTTTGGAATTGTTTATAAATTATTAAGTCTAATTTATTTTTTATTTTTATTTATTTATTTTTATTATTTTTTGAAGTATCATTTTTATTATATCAAGTCAGGAGAATTTGTTTTAATCATATAAATAAACTTTTGCCCCATTTTGCAACGGCAAGAAGATTTAATATTTAACGAAAATGTTAATTTGATTGAAAATACTTTATTTATAGAGGAAAATTACAACGAAGGGCACATGAAGATTTGCATGCACGAAAATTTTAAATTTATAACCAAATTGAAACAAAAGGTGCCAGTTGTATGTAGATATCTCAAGACCAATTGGTGTAAAATATATTACTTAATTGCAAATTTCGACTAGTTACAATATTTCTCCGTTGTGCAGAGATAATTATGCAACAGAATATACAAAACAGAAATTTTCATTAAAGCTGCCAGATATTTGTCTTGTATTTTAAATTTTAATAGAATTTTAGAGAAAAATATTCTTTTATGATTTGTTATTTTAATAATTCAAAAATAGTTTTATCACTTTAGATTCCATACCTTTAATAATGTACAATTAAAATTATCAACAAAAACATAAAATCGCGCGTTAATCAGATTATAAAACATTTTTTCATTGCATTCATACTATTATAATGAAAATTCATAGTTTAATAACGTGGAAAACGATATCCAAGTAACAATTTGTTAAACGCATAACATATGTTTGAAAACACAACTAAAGTATAAAAAATAAAGGAAAATTTCGTACATCCCCGCATATGAATTATAGATTTATTATATAATGCATAATATGCTAAAATTTTTAACAGTTAGGGAACGCGTAGCATAGTTGAAAATTCCCCTTCGACAATTTTCCTCAATAAACAGAAATATACCTCAGATGTTTTGTGTGGTCTTGCATCCATTTTATAAAATTTAAACACATTAAATGTTATGCTTTATTTTATTTTATTTATCTTAAAAAAAAAAAAATCCACAACTGAAAACGCATCTCTAGCAATTATTGTCCATAAAGGGGAAAAAACTGATTTATTTTGGGGGGTCCCAATATATGAAAGATGAATTATCATGATATTCAATAGCAAGAATCTTATAGTTACCTCGGAGATGAAGATATATATCAATTTAAATACATTTGAAATAGTGTAACATGAACAAAATACACAACAAACAACTTTTCTTTTTAGACTGTAATGAATGTAATTATTTTTAGTGTCCCTGTAAATAATCGCTTAATGGTATCTATATGGTGTTCTATAGCAATAATTTTGTAGTGCTCTTCACAGCTATGTATATAAATTTCAATGTGTTTGAAATTTTGAAGCATCATTAAAAACCACCGCACGTTTTTCCCGATGGGCCGTAATGTAATAAAAATCCTTTGAATGTCTCTGTAACGAAATTATGACTGCTACATGCTGCATTTTGCAATACCGAACATTCCATAGTGATTAACAATAAGATTTTTCAATTTGATGGACAGGGCTGCAAAAATCTGGGCACCAGCTGTCTGTCTCTCACCACTAAATTTATTTATTTATTTTTTTCGTTTAATATTCCATGTATAATTCTTGCTTAGAATGGCTATTGAATTTTCAGTGAAGAAAACTTTAAATTTTAGTGGTGATAGACAACCCGTTGCCGCCTAAGTTTTTTGCACCCCTGTTCATGGCGATGCGACTATATTGATGCGAAAAATAATTTTAGCCATCTAGAATCGATAAATGCCCCCATCGTGCAATGTAGTGTGCTTGAAAAAGAATAGTCACAAAAAATGTAAACATTCATGATTGCTATGCTTAACGAACTTTTTTTGGTGAAGAACAATACAATTTACCATTACATGAGAATGACCCGAAAAAATATCCTTTGTCTGAAGTAAAAATTCGCTAATCAATGACAATGCTACAAACTAATTGAATAAAGATTAATTTGAAACAAGATACAACAAAGCTTAACCTTTTCATACTAATTGAGATTGTGTTTGTAACTTTGGTCTTTCTTCCCTGTTTGATTTTCTGTATTTTATTTTCGCAATCTTTGTGAAATTTAAATACAATACAGGCTGTATTGAATACAGCTTAAAATATTCAGATTAGTTAGGGGTTAATAATATCCGATTGCCCAAGTTTTGAAATTAGCGCTAAACCATTGTATAGTTTCTCAGTACAGATTTTACTATAGGAGCATTCTCTAGAAAAAGGGAAAATGATATCCCTTCTCCTTTATATTATTTTGTGAACTCCTTCAGTAACCTTTTGCTGTCATTTTAAGTTATTCTCGTGTTCCATCTTTTAATTATATCATCCCATAAAAATATCATTTAAAAATTAAAAAAAAAAAAATGTCATCTTTCTAGCTGTGAGAATACTGCATGAGGCATGAATTTTTAAATACTTTCCATCACCAAAAAGAATATTGTTAAAAAATAGCATTTTTCGTGCAACGAAATGATATATTTAAAAAGCAATAATAATAAAAAATGTATATATATATATAAATCAATAAAAGTTTATTTTCATCAAATACAGTTCATATGAGGTAATGAATGTGAATTCTTTCTTGCAACCCTGAAATATTCTCCAACCACGAAATTTTCTGTGAAAAGTTAAAAATGATGGTATTATTCATTACCTATTATAATTTTCACCTATAATATTTTTTTTTCTTTTTCTTCTTTCTTTTAATCGTTTAAGTTAGGATTAGGAACTTCGTATAAGGTGAACATTAATTAGAAAGTTAAAAAAAATCTTGGCACCGAATTCTGTTTCCGAATTTGTCACTAAAGGCAATCACTAATAGTATTTATTATTTAATGTATACTGTTTTATAATATGGATAGTAATGAAAAATAGATAGCACGCTTATTTCGAGGGGAAGTAAATTTCTTGTAAAATTCATATTTCTAGGATTTTCAATTTTAAGAAAAGGAAAGTATCTGATCCGTAGGTTTGAATGTTTGTGGGCGAAAAAATGTATCAAAATTCTCTGAAAATTCAAGATAAACTTTACATCTTTCGCAAAATATTTGAACGAGAAAGAAAAAAAAATTCTAAACATTTCACAGTTTTATTTTTTACAATTTTTTTTAACGATTAATATTGGTATAAAATATTGATTATTCTTTCAATCAGTAACATATTTTTCATTGACACTTGACGCAGTTGAAACGTGTTTATGATTTCAATTTATCTGTCTGTCCTCTCGAACTGCTAGAAATACATTCAGAATGCTACTTAATTCATATATGCTATTGATATTTACTAGCATGATAGCTATTGAAAATAAAGTGTGTGGTATTTTTAGTTCTTGTACACGCTCAAAAGTATTCCCTGTCATTACAATCAATGGGGGAAAATCGTTTACAGTGCAGTTTACTCATGTTCACTAATTCAAACATAATAAAATAGTTATGCGTTCTGAGGTGAACAAAAATATGCTTTCTGTAGAAAAGTGTGTAGTATTTATCATTCAAGGACACACAAAAATTCTGTTACATAAGAGCTTGCAGGAAAAATACTTAGCGGTGTATTTTAATAACGCTGCACAATTTCAAATATAATACAATTTATATACATTACTAAGATGCACTATACTATGTTTATTCTAAAATAAGGCATGCGTAGCATTCTATAGCATTTGCAGGGACATACAAAATAATTCGATTTGAAAACAGTGTTATGTCCTACAAGCGGTAATGTGTTTTCAGTTGCGTTAAGCGATTTTAACGCTTCCTAACACTTGAAAACTTCTTATGAAATCGGTTTGTGTCTATCGGTCTGTCATTCTCTAACTCTCGTAAATAAACCCTGATTACCATGTAATTTGTATAGGTTATTGAGGCTTACTATGGAATGCTCGGTAAGTGTGTAGCCTTTATAGCTTGTTAGTGTTGAATTCAGACACTTTTTTCCGGGAGGGAGTTCTGTGGCTCCGTGGGGGGACATTATAGAGTTCCCGGGGGGGGGGGGAAGATTGCTTTTTTGACCATTGAAATCCCAAAATCTCAGATTTTCCGGGGGGGACATTTCATTGCTCCGGGTGGGATGTCCCCCCCCCCGGGCCATCCCCTGGATTCAACACTGGCCCGTTTATAGAAAAACGCAAAGATTTCCGCTACATTATGGTCTGTGGAAAAGAAATGTTTGCGATGCATTTTATTTATATTAAGATATTTCAAACATAATACGATTGAATTCTGGCAATATCTGAAATATGCGTGCTTAATTAAAATGAGATATCTGTTTCTTTGAAAGATGGGGAGACTCGCAAACTATTACTTTGTAGGGTTCGCCCGTCAATTTCTGCTGTAAATTTGCTGATTTTGCACAATGTACCTGGTCCCTCGCCACCATTCTAAATAAGCAACAACAAAAAAAAGGGCTCATTTTGTTTCAAATCTAAATTTTAAAACGTTGACTTTCATTGTATAGACTTTTGTCATAAAAATTTAAAGAAACACTCTTTACAGACAAAAAATTTTAAATATCGGCCGTTCAACTTTGTTTATTGCCATTTGTAAAGTATAAAATTTATTTTTGCTGGGATAAACTTGCATCACCAAATCTTTATTTAAATGAAAGTATTATGTTTATACCATACTCATTCATTATAAATAAAAATCTTAGACTATGCTACATTTTATCGCACCCGGTGGTTTTTAAAGAAAAAAAAATAAAGGATGAGATTTCGGTAAAATTAATCGGACCCTCTCAGCTGTTTTTATGCCATACATGTAAGTGTTATACACGTGCAAATGTTAGGTGACATCGGAATAGTTGGATTCTTCAGGAAGAGGAAGTTTCGTGTCAACAATTGGGCGAAATTCTTTGATGCGTTTAGCTTTCAGCTGTCTTTTTATTTTTATTTTTTTTCCTGAAACGCCTTTGTTGGGAAAAAGGAAAAAAAAAGTGTGTTATTTATACTTCTAGGAAATATTTTTGGATGTTTTCTGCTAGTATACTGTTCCTTTGTGCTCCGTTACGTGATGTGTTTTAGGATCAATATTCCTGTTATAGCATGCTATCACTCTAATGTCGATTTTTTTTTTTTTTTTTTTTTTTTTTTTTTTCATTTCTGAAAGGATGGGAGGGAAGTTAATAAAATACCTTCTTGAGCATTTTATATCATTTCTCACGTGTTTTCCTAGTTTCTTTTCCCTCTTGCTGATACTTAATTTCACATTGAAAAACGGAACAACTTTTTAATTAAGTGCAGAATCGGCGTGAATCATTTTCTCGGACAAAATGAATAAATTTGTTTTTTATGCAAGTGACGCGAGCGTTCAAAGATTGAAAAAAATAAAAGGAAGTGTTAAAAGTAGTTTTAAAATAAACATTTTATCTAACTTTTTAACATTTTTTAAAAATATGATACTTAAATCTTTATGTATAAGATAGGGTCATCTTTATCATTGGTAATTTTGGCTCTGTCCCGCCAAGTGAAAGTTTAAAGTTTTTATTTTTTTCTTTGGAAAATTTTGAAATGCGAAATTAAGTTTAATTTCTCAAACAGACTTCAAAAGCTTTTTTTTTTTTTTTTTTTTCTCCTACATATTACTAATAGAATCCAGAGACTGTATAAAAATTCAATTTTCGTAACTTTTTTTAATTTTGACGTAAATGGTTTTTCATGTGATAATGAACACCATTTGAAACATTTTTGCTGTTGCAACTATGATTCTCCGTAGACAAATTTGTACAACTTTAAGACTTTTTATAACTAACAGTTTAGAAACTAGTTACTGGGTAACAATAAGGGGCATTCTAGCAAAGAATATTCACTCATTTTTGTAACAATTTTGCCTTTCTTAGAGATTAAAATTTAAATGAAAAAAAAATTAAATAATAATAAAACCTATATGATATAAATTCATACTAGGTTTAAATTATCATTTTCACTATTAAAACTGTTCTTTTATTTAAAATGTCTCAGGAAAATAAGCAATCGATCGAAGATTATGTATTATTTTTTTTTTAAAGAATAATCTCTTATTTGATTATTAAAAATAAAGGCGTAGAAAGCATAATTTTAATATTTCTGCATTTAAAATAAGTGACATCATTAATAAAAATGAAAGAAATGTCAAAGTTTACATTTGGAGGGGAAAAAAGGTAGAAAATGCATACTCGATAAAAATATACCTTCCACATTTATTATCTAAAGTCATATCCCATCTCTCATGAAACTCTCAAAAGAAAAAAGTTTTAAAAGAAAATCTAAATCTCCACCCAGGTCAAAATTTATGCTGGTATTTGTTTGCTAGACAAGCACCAAGTGCTATAACCCAACAAGTAAAGCATAAACTAGCATTACGTATTTGCTGGCTCCAGCAGAATTTCCAGCAATTCATGGTGTGTATTGGCCCACTTTACTGGAAATAAGCATGAAATGCTTGCATATAGCTTGCCATGCTCTTGTTGTGCAAGCTAGCGATATAGCATGTGATGCTAGCTAGCATATAATAGCATGGAAATCTAGCAGACATAGCAATAACTAGCATATTTTTGTTGCGAGTACAAGCATGAATTTTGACCTGGGCAAAGAACTATCACAAAATCTTTAAACATCTCTATATTAACTTTAGGTAACATTATAATATCTGATTTAAAGTTAAGCTAACCAAACCAAGAGACATTAAGTTAATCGCTTAATCCGAACATATGTTTCTCTATGTAAGACAATGTGCAAACTGTTGTATGTATGCAGATTATTTGGAATTAAAACATGGAACTATATAGTTTCAAATGATGAGGCTTACACATATTTATCTGATTTCAATAGGAAAAGATCGATTTACTACTAAAAAAATAGGAGAAAAGGCATAAAATGTTTCTTCACAAAAAACAAGGAAAGTTTTGCAAAAGGTTTTATGATTACTGTTGGATTTTCTTATAACGGAAATCTAAAATAACGAAATTACAAAATAATGTCAAAAGTAACTCGGATTACTAACTGAAATATGTTTTAACACTTGTTTTTAAAAGAGGTTATCCCGTCACTTAATCAAAAAAAAATCTTCACTGTGTTAAGTTCCATGAAGATAAGGCAACTTGCCATATCTAATGTACTGCTATATTTTTAGAAAAAAAAAATCAGAAATGAAACCGAAATTGAAGCGATTCTATTTAAATACATCCCATCCAAGTCTACCCGAGACCGAAGCTAGAAGTGAATAGTACGAGGGGGGGGGGGGGTCATATTTTTTTCTTTCTCTCTAACGCAGAAAGATAAATTAGTGCACATTCACACTTTAGGTATTATGTTTCTTATTAAACTTGTAATAACTTCATTTTATGCTAAGAGAAGAATATGATGATGAGAAATTCGACTGTATAACTGGTGCAATATTAAACATCATGTTAGCTTCATATATGCAAATAGGTTGAATTTTAGTTACAATTTAGATTTTTTTGCGAAACTGTGAAAGGGCCTTAAAACTAATGTTATGTTTTTTTTTAGTAATATTTTTTTTTGTATAAATTATTTTAATATTCCAAATTTAAAAAGAACTCTTGTTAAGATATTTTTAATACGGCTTTTTATAATGCTTTATGTATCTCATATTTAAAATTATTCTCCTTTTTTTTTTTCTTAGTAGCGAAAACCCTGGACATTTCCTTTTTTCTATTTTATGATCGTTCTCACGAGAATATAGGCTTTGGTGTGAAAGAAAGTGATAGCTTCCCATTCCCTTATCTAGCGTAAATAACACTCGTTCGTATGAATGCTTTTACTGTCCTGAAATAATTGTACTATTTGAGTAAAGTGGTCCTTTGTTGATTTTTTTCGAAGAAGAGTAGCTTCTGGCTTGTTTGTAAAGGGCGTATATTCAGCCTTGTTAAAAATTGGCCCACACGCATAGTTTATTGCTTGCGTACATGAATGAATAGTACCCTCAAATTTTATAACCCATGACAAACGTTGACTGTCATTTGAGGCGGAGTAGATATTTTCCCAGATCCTTAAAGTTATTTTATGACCGATCTGAGATAATAGTGCCAATTCACGGTTACCGGCGGGCACTGGTTTGCAAGCAGGTGCAAAATTTAGAGACAGCTGTCCCTGCTATCTGACCACGTGATTGAGAGTAGGGGACGCGAGCGATGACCATATTTGGTCATGAGAGAGGGTGACTATTGCATTGGCCAATGAGAGGGACTCTAGGAACAGGAGAGAAAGGGGAAAGCATTAGTCTTCCTAGTTTTTGGTGCCCCTTTTGATTTGCAGAGGGACGTGCAATTGGTTTTTTGGAAATAAAGTGAGTCCTGGTCAAAGCTTCGTACGGAGAGCATCTAGTTGAAGAAGCGCATAAGTTTTGTCTCCCCCCCTCCCCTGTTTTTAATCTGGGAGAGGGGAGGCCAAAGGAGTTCTTCGAGATTAGCAGTCTAGGTCAACACACTCCAAGTGTAAGTCAAGAAAAAGTGCTACCTGCCGGAGAGAGCCGAGAGCTTGCCGTGAAAGAATGTCCCCTCCGATCTAGCCTTCACCGTGAGCAGTGGAATAATAAGCAGTCTAAGACAAAACACTCCAAGTGTAAGTCAAGAAAAAGTACTACCTGCCGGAGCGAGCCGAGAGCTTGCCGCGAAAAAAATGTCCCTTCCGATCTAGCCTTCACCGTGAGCAGTGGAATGATTAGCGGTCTAAGACAAAAGCACTCCAAGTGTAAGTCAAGAAAAAGTGCTACCTACTGCAGAGAGCCGGGAGCTTGCCGGGAAAGAATGTCCCTTCCGAACTAACCTTCACCAAGAGTAGCGGAATAAATTGCCTTTGACAGCAAATGGTTGTTAACACGTGTCAGTAGTCGTCCAAGACTGCTCTAGTGCATGGAAGACTTGTGTGCTATTGTCCATCATATAAATGAAAAATGCCCAAAATGGGTAAAATGAAAGAATTCAGCTGCTGCTTAAACTGAGTATAGACACTGGGAATTCTGCGTAGAGACTGTTGCTCTGGTGCATGGAAGATTTGTGTGCTGTTGTCCATCATATAAATGAAAAATACCCTAAATGGTAAAATTAAAGAATTTAATCTGCTTAGAGACTGTTGCTCTAGTGCATGGAAGATTTGTGTACTGTTGTCCATCATATAAATGAAAAATACCCAAAATGGGTAAATGAAAGAATTCAGCTGCTGGTAAGAGATATATTCTGTATTTAATCTTAAACGATATTTATCCTAGTGATTAATCTTGTAGTGATTTAGTATTTCCATATGTTTACAACAAAAGTTGTATTGGTGAATTCAGATGTTTTTCTTTGTTTTTTTTTTTTATGTTAAATTAAATAAAGGAGAATGTATATAAAGGAACGCCTAATGATTCGGAGCGCGTGAGTCGTTCGCGAGATCGTAATGGCGTCTGTTTATCTAGGCAAAACAAGTCATATTCGATTCCGAGAACTGAGTATGCGTTTCGAAAAAGGGATTCGCGACCGAATTATAAACTGTAGGGCGGTTTAACTTTATTTTTTTTAGAGTGTATATAAATACTTGTGATTTTAGTTATTTTAGGAAGGTTTTATGCGCGAGTTAGCTAAAATTTAAGTAATTTTCGAGCCTCGATATCGTTTGTTTTGATTTGGTTCCGCTGTTATTTAATGTGGATTTCAGCCAGTTCCGTGTTTTCTCTCGGTGATTTATGGATTATTTCGATAGATTAGGACCATGTAAGTGCTCCGCCCCCTATATGTGTTCTTTTTTTTTATTTTTTAGCGGGTTTTAGCGCTAATTTTGGGGACTTAGAGAGATTTCGGGTCAGGAAATTTTGGAGTAGAGATTTGGTAGCAGTACATGTGATGCTTGCGTATTCCTACTGTCCCCTTTTTGTATATAGTATAGGTACTGTTAGGAATGTAGTTCATCTTTTATTTTTTTTTTTTTATTTTTTTTTTTTTGCATTTCTTTTAACTTTGTATTTTTTTTTTGGATATTTTTGATATTAGTTCTCTATTTGGGAAGTGGGGATTTAAGATACAGGTAGTGTACACCCCACAGCCCACAGATATATTATCTGGTCTAGATGTATTATATATGTATATAGTTTGTTTATATAGTCTGTTTTGTTATTTCATGTGGTTTTTCTAACAATATACCCATTGTTTGTGTAAATTGGGTATTTAAAAAAAAAAAAAAATTAGTGGTACTTGTCAATGAAATTGGCGAACTCTCTTGTGAAATTATCAGTTCATTTTAAGTATTATGTGTAGCATTTTATGAAATTTTTTTTTAGTTACTATTAGTATATGGAATATTTACCCATTGATAATAACTAAGGCAGACAATTATCAGTCTAGGCTACACAAGGTAACCTATATAATTATAATGCTGTGATATAAAATGCCCATACACTTATGTAATACTGTGTCACCGATGCAAGTCATTGAACTGTTTCTTTTGTTTATATGCACATGTTATGCCACTGAATATAAACAGATATTAGTGCTATTTTTTTTATGTGTACCCTATATATGTACTGAAAGGTTATGGCTATTTTTATTTTGTTTATGTGTATACAAAATGTTATCGTGCTATTATATGTATATATTTGTGATACCTACAGCTGGCAAGCAGTATTTCTATTGTACTTTTTTCAGAAATTGATTGTTTCGGTCCTTTGGCTCTATCCTGCTCACAGGATTCAAATTTTTTTAAAAAAAAAATTTTTAATTTTTTTATTCACTGGACAACTCTTCCTTGCATTCTACTTGTGGAAATTTTTTTTAGGGATATTTTTTTTTCTTTTTACAGAGGTGTTAGCAGATAGGGATATCCCAGTGTGTTGGTATTCTTGACGGTATAGCAGATGTAGAGATTTAATTAAGTATACCAGGTATATAGTATAGATTTTAATAGCATCTTAGGCCCTAGTATATGTTTAACTTCTAGATGTTTTGCCCAAGCTTCAACTTAGCATTTCCGGTGTGCAGAGTTGGTGTGGTAGCTTAGTAGGGTGAGGGTATCAACTTTTCGGGTCGTCGTCTGATCTGTTCTAGGCGATTATCTTTATCCTACTTTTCAACCGGGGTACTGCATTGTTTTTTTTTATTTTTTTTAATCTTTTCTTTCATTTTGGATTTAATTTTAAATTTTTTTAGGACTTTCTTTAACTGACCTTATGTGGTTATTTAGCTAAAAAAAAAAAAATTCTTGTTTTTGTTCAAAACTAATAATGTTTATTTTTTTTTCAACGAGGGGGAGCTCTTGTTATGTTTTTTTTTAGTAATATTTTTTTTTGTATAAATTATTTTAATATTCCAAATTTAAAAAGAACTCTTGTTAAGATATTTTTAATACGGCTTTTTATAATGCTTTATGTATCTCATATTTAAAATTATTCTCCTTTTTTTTTTCTTAGTAGCGAAAACCCTGGACATTTCCTTTTTTCTATTTTATGATCGTTCTCACGAGAATATAGGCTTTGGTGTGAAAGAAAGTGATAGCTTCCCATTCCCTTATCTAGCGTAAATAACACTCGTTCGTATGAATGCTTTTACTGTCCTGAAATAATTGTACTATTTGAGTAAAGTGGTCCTTTGTTGATTTTTTTCGAAGAAGAGTAGCTTCTGGCTTGTTTGTAAAGGGCGTATATTCAGCCTTGTTAAAAATTGGCCCACACGCATAGTTTATTGCTTGCGTACATGAATGAATAGTACCCTCAAATTTTATAACCCATGACAAACGTTGACTGTCATTTGAGGCGGAGTAGATATTTTCCCAGATCCTTAAAGTTATTTTATGACCGATCTGAGATAATAGTGCCAATTCACGGTTACCGGCGGGCACTGGTTTGCAAGCAGGTGCAAAATTTAGAGACAGCTGTCCCTGCTATCTGACCACGTGATTGAGAGTAGGGGACGCGAGCGATGACCATATTTGGTCATGAGAGAGGGTGACTATTGCATTGGCCAATGAGAGGGACTCTAGGAACAGGAGAGAAAGGGGAAAGCATTAGTCTTCCTAGTTTTTGGTGCCCCTTTTGATTTGCAGAGGGACGTGCAATTGGTTTTTTGGAAATAAAGTGAGTCCTGGTCAAAGCTTCGTACGGAGAGCATCTAGTTGAAGAAGCGCATAAGTTTTGTCTCCCCCCCTCCCCTGTTTTTAATCTGGGAGAGGGGAGGCCAAAGGAGTTCTTCGAGATTAGCAGTCTAGGTCAACACACTCCAAGTGTAAGTCAAGAAAAAGTGCTACCTGCCGGAGAGAGCCGAGAGCTTGCCGTGAAAGAATGTCCCCTCCGATCTAGCCTTCACCGTGAGCAGTGGAATGATAAGCAGTCTAAGACAAAACACTCCAAGTGTAAGTCAAGAAAAAGTACTACCTGCCGGAGCGAGCCGAGAGCTTGCCGCGAAAAAAATGTCCCTTCCGATCTAGCCTTCACCGTGAGCAGTGGAATGATTAGCGGTCTAAGACAAAAGCACTCCAAGTGTAAGTCAAGAAAAAGTGCTACCTACTGCAGAGAGCCGGGAGCTTGCCGGGAAAGAATGTCCCTTCCGAACTAACCTTCACCAAGAGTAGCGGAATAAATTGCCTTTGACAGCAAATGGTTGTTAACACGTGTCAGTAGTCGTCCAAGACTGCTCTAGTGCATGGAAGACTTGTGTGCTATTGTCCATCATATAAATGAAAAATGCCCAAAATGGGTAAAATGAAAGAATTCAGCTGCTGCTTAAACTGAGTATAGACACTGGGAATTCTGCGTAGAGACTGTTGCTCTGGTGCATGGAAGATTTGTGTGCTGTTGTCCATCATATAAATGAAAAATACCCTAAATGGTAAAATTAAAGAATTTAATCTGCTTAGAGACTGTTGCTCTAGTGCATGGAAGATTTGTGTACTGTTGTCCATCATATAAATGAAAAATACCCAAAATGGGTAAATGAAAGAATTCAGCTGCTGGTAAGAGATATATTCTGTATTTAATCTTAAACGATATTTATCCTAGTGATTAATCTTGTAGTGATTTAGTATTTCCATATGTTTACAACAAAAGTTGTATTAGTGAATTCAGATGTTTTTCTTTGTTTTTTTTTTTTTTTTTTTTTTTTTTATATGTTAAATTAAATAAAGGAGAATGTATATAAAGGATATGCTTTAGTATAGTTTTTTTTTGTTTTTTTCTATTTATCCTACCTTGATATTAATTTATTTGAATTTTAACCTCTGTAGTATCGAAATAACTATACTAAATTTTGTAATACCATAAAATTAAAATAGTTCCTTTGAATGTTTGGAAGTAAAAATAATTTTCAACCATTACCTTTTTTTGATTTAGAATTTTTAAATAACTTATCATACCGGAAATCATATTAACACTGATTAATTAATGTACTTTTAGCTTAAACTCAGCAAAGATACTTGACTAAGTAATAGATTTTTTTTTTAAGCAAAAACTGTTAAGAAATTCACATGATTTAAAATGAATTAACTTATCTTATAAAAAAAAAAGGAAAAAAAAAATGGAGAAATTAAAGTAGATGTACTAACACTATACGAAATTGGTCAAAAATATCATTGTTGATATCTGGGGTGTTTATTTTGTTTATTTCTTGTGTTTTAATTTTTTCAAAATTATATCTTTCTTTGCCTTCCTGAAAATAAGAAGGATTTCAGGGTCTTTCTTCTCTCTTTTGTAATGTTAGATTGAATCTTGTATTTTTAAATCATTAGCATGAGTTTAATATCTCAGGAATCAACATTGATAAATGTTGGGTTCTACTGCAGATCAAGGTTTAGTACTTGAGACTGGGTCAGATTGAGAATCTTGCTGTGTTCTTTCTTATTTACTTGTATCCATTAAATTTTAAAGAATCTTAAATGATTTTTGTGTTTATCCTTTTTATCGTTTTAATTTGTCGTTTAGTTTGTTTATCTTAATGATTTCTTAATGTTAACTGGTGTAATCTTAACTTAATTAATTCATTTTTTTATATATGCATCTAGTTTATTTAATTAAACCAACAACAAGATTCATGTGATTGGAAATTTGACCCAGGTCTCATTAAAATCTTTAATAAAGCTGAAGAATATTTATTGATCTATATTAACTAAGTATAATTTGCTGAGCAGAAGTTGCAATTAATTAAAGTAATGATCTGTTGCAGAAGTTTAATAAAAAGAACCCAACACTAAATTAGATACTAAATTAGATTTTTGAACAGAATTTCATTTGTATTTTTGGAACATAAATTTATTTAGTGACCTTAGAATTTTTTCGAAGGGAGGCTCAAAATGTTTTAGGAGGGGGTGGGGCTGAGACTCCCTTACACCACCTTAACTACGGCTCTGAGTTCGCCGACATGCCTCCTATGCGATTATTATCACTGTGCATTTAGACTTTCAAAACAAGCCCTTTTATAAGTGACATCCCAAAATATTGAATGGATTTTGGAAGATTAAGTCGTGGTGTGGTCAGGGGTGTTGTCGCAAAAATAACAGAGTATATACGCTCAAGGCAGAGGGTATACCCTAGAATGTGTATACTACAGCTTTTTTGAGAAACAGAGGGTATACGATGTTCCTTTAAAAAATCCAGAAGGTATACGGCGTATACCCCCATGTACATCCCTGGGTGTAGTTGTGGAAAAAAATCAAACTTGATATTTTAAGAAAAGCTCTTCTATCTTGGGAATCAAGATATAATGCAATAGTTAAACAAAAGAGCTATCGCATTTTTTCCAACCGTTAGAAAACCGTTAGAAAAAATGTCTGAACATTCTCTGTGTATACATTATATAAACTTCTCAATAGATTCCCCCCCCCCCTCTATCCTTTATGTATTATTAATTGTTCTTTACTAATTATTGATTCTCAAATTGCTATATTTTTTTCTTTGCAGGTTTACCACTGGCAAAGTCATCATATCAAACAGAGTGGCGTGGATGATATGGTGTTACTCACCAAAATTACAGAGCCAGCTATTGTTGAAAATTTACGAAAGCGCTACCTCGATGACCAAATATTCGTATCCTTTTTAAGTATTTAAAAAAAAAAAAAAAAAAAAAAAAAAAAAAAAAAATCTATTTTTGTTTGAGAAAATTCTTGCTTTATTATATTTACATTATTTTGTGTAAGAATCAAGGTGAAGCCGCAATTCCAAATTCAAGTGTAGTAATTGTGTTGTTTCTTATACCTGGTAAATTAATATACAGTACATTTTTGATTATCCGACGCTCGACTATATAACACATTTCGATTAATTGACAACCCTAACGTAGTTCACTACATGGGTTTTGAAGCTTTATATCAAACTTCCGAGCGCAAATTTATTATTTTTCAACTTACAATTATTTCTGCATACTTTAATTATTGTTAAAATATTAAACAAATAATTGTTAAATAGTACCATTGAATTATTTCAATATACTGTAAATTCTATTAAATAGCTGTGCCTTATGAAATAAAAAATAAAATAAAAATCGGTGGAAAATTTTCGGCTATCCAACACCTCTGTATATTTTTAATCCGTAGTCAATCTTGGACACAAACATGGCTTTAAACACGTGTAAAGCATCATAAGCATATATATTATAATCCGAATTCTTGCTGCCTTTAAATCGCAGTTAGAAAGAAAACAAAGGAGCATCAATGTTTATTCCCCACTCCCTATTGAAATTGCCTTATTTTTTACACATGACAAAAAAAAAAAAAAAAAAAAAAAAAAAAAAAAAAGAAAAAAAGAAAAAGAAAATATCTACTTATAGAATTTTTACCTGAAATTTATCTTATTTTTATTCATAATATCTCTTTTGGGATAACAGTTATTTATTTAATTTAATAATAATACCTATTTACTTCTTTTATATTAATTTTATTAATAATTTGTGTATTTAAAAAATATATCTACAATTCGACAATTTCGATATGTTCCGTCAGTGCCGGATAATCATTAGTCTACTTCATGTCGAGCTCTTATTAAATTTTTTTCTAACATCCTAAAAATAGAAAATGCAGTATAAGCTTTTTTTGTTTAGGCATCATTATCTAACTTTCCCCAAAAAGAAAATGTACTATAAGCTCTTTTTTTTAGGGGCGAAATATCGATAGTAGAATCCTGGATTGGGTGGGTTCTAATTTTTTCCTTTTTCTTTCTTTCTTTCTTTCTTTTCTTTTCTTTTTAATTTATGGAATGAACTCGAATCGGGTAAACTGTAATTCGTTTCATGATGAGTTTTTAAATTCTTGAAGATTGGATTCGCGTACACTTAGTTTTCCATGATAAAAAAAAAAAAAAGATGAAAATATTTAATATGAGATGTGATTAGACTTTTTTTTACCCAATTTAGGATCGCCTAACACTGAAGGTTAGCTGCTCGAATATTGATGATATCTTGCTATATGTCTGATATCTCGCTAAATATTGTTAGCTATCTGGCCGAATAAATCCGTAATAGTATATATATCGGGCAATATGGAAATCATTTTTAGGTCTATCCTGATTTCCATTCAGAAATTAATCGCAATTAATGTGGCTATTTAGCATTGCCCTTGATAACGAGCTAAATACCACATTTCCAATTTTATTCCAAATTCTGACAGCTCCTCTGTTTGATATAATTTGGCATTAACAAGTTTTTACAGTAATTGATTTTGATTTGTAGTATTATCTAATGGTTCTATATATATATATATATATATATATATATTCTTTAATCCTTTCTGACATATTTTTGAAGTCATTTTTAATTTCGCAAAATATATATCAGCACAATATTTAGATATTATCATTATTATTATGTTTACTTTCTTTTACCTTTACAAGAAAAAAGTATTAGATTCGCGAAAATTTTTGAATTCAGGTTTTCGACGGATTTGCTCGTTTTAGGGATCAGAAAACCCAAAAAACATATTTTTACAAAATGTCTGTCTGTGTGTCTGTCTGTCATTCTGGAGTCTGCATGTGACAAAATTTTGTGGGTCTCTATCTTAAGAACTAATGCATAGAGTTTCACAAAACTTTGGATCCAGTTAGATTTTGATATAAACTAGAACTGATTAGTTCTTGCTGTATATCGCCCAACAGATGATGCTGCTATGCTGTCTTTTTCACGATTTCCACAATAGCAATCTGTCAGGAATTAATGCACGAATTTTTATAAAAATTCAGCTTCAGGTAGTCCGTGATATAAATTAGTATTCTTTATATTTTAAAGTAAATTGATCAACAGGTGACGCTTCTATTCAGTTTTTTTAATGATTTTTGCAATATTCTATCTTAAAAACTAAGAAACAGATTTTCATGAAACTTCAGATTTAGTTAGAACTTGACATGAGTTGTTGCTGATTAGATTTTAATGTAAATCACCTAACTGGTGATGCTGCTGTGCTTCATTTTTCTGGAATTATTAACATGTATGCGATAGAAGAAAGTTTTGGGATTGCCACACCTGACTAGTTTTTATTTGCATCTTTCTTCCTTAGTATTGTTGTTATTAATATATGTATATGCTTTTAATGCATGTTTAGTAAATTGTAGAACGTTGATGTATATTGTGTATGCTGGTTCAAATGTCAAAGATTTTGATAAACATGTATATTTTACTTTTAATGATAATTTTATGGAAGTTGTGCTGGGAATCGGGACACCAGTACAATTCACTGTTTTTTTACGGAAAAAATACCATAAATTCCAGAAAATTTACCGAGAAAAGAAACACTGAATTGTGCTGGTTTCCCGATTACCAGTACAATTTGTATAAAATCGTCCTTTTTTTTTTTTTTTTTTTTTTTTTTTTCAGTGTATATTTCTTGCTGTAATTTAAGACTGGAAACTAATTTCAGAACAACGGTTTATTTTTGCAAATTTATGAATTACTACAGAAACAAGCTCCTCACAATAAAAATTTACTTGACTGAATATTTTTTCAGACAATAATCTTACTGTGAATTCTAAGATAGTAAGTGGTATAATTGATTTTGATTGTAAGAAGAGATAAAAGTATCTTGGATAGTAAAAGTACATTTTCTATATTTTAATGAAAATAACTTACTATCCTGATTTGAAGAAAATCAATTTGATATGTGTAAAAATAAAAGGATAAAATGTTATGTCTTAATTTTTTATGCTAAAATAAATCTTCCAAATTGAATAATAATAATAATAATAAATACATTTAACAGTGGTAATAAAATGACTAAAATGTTTATGAATTACTTTTCTGTTATTGTAATGTTATCATTTAGATATTGTAAAGTTGGTTTATTAGCATCGAAGTATTTATAATATTACAAGACATGATATGTTAAAAAATTTGAACACATAAATAATGAAACGTCAGTTTGTGTTTAATTATTTTTCCATTTTTAAAAATATATATATAATTAAAAGTTATTTTCTTTTTTAGAAAAAAAAATAGTTTGTGTTTGGACGGCGAATATTGAGTGCTTAGCCTAATATTTAACCAAATATTCTGTATTTTCATGATTTTAAAAACTGGCTTGAGAAGAGCATTCCTCCCCCCCCTTTTTTTTCCCCTTCAGACAAGGAGAAAATTTGGCTAGCCTAGCAGTCAGAATTTTCTCAATAGTAGATTCCTGACTGGAATCATTATTTTCAGCAGCTTTCTATGTAAAGTATTTCAGTCACCCGTGAAAATAAATTAAAAAAAAAGTCGTCCTGGGTTAATGAGCTACCAATTATTTTCCGTCTTGATATTTTAACTAGAGTTAAAACAAAAAACAGAGTTTCGCTAAAAACGAATTTTCTGCAAAAATGCTGTTGAAAATTTGGCTCGACCGAAATTATTTGTATTTCTAAAATCTCGTTTATTCTTTCTGAAATTTACAACATTACTCATTGATTTGAGTTGCATCAACTCAGGTGAGACACTCTTTGTATATTGCTATAAACTTCGCTGTTTATAATAATCAGTCATGACTGACTCAAAACGTGAGTGCAAATTATAACGCTAGTAATGCATATATGACTAAGCTTTCAAGATGCTTTTCAAGTACTTATTAAAAGCTAAAAACTTAAGAGAAAATTTTTATTTCAAACCGCAGAAGTATTTAAAGTACTCTTCGATAAAGTTCTAATATAATAGATGATCCTATACAAAAATTGAGGCATGTATACTTAAAACATTTTTTAATTATACAAAATTCATAGTTGGAAAATCATTCTGTGTCGTTGATGAATTAAATGCATTATATTTTATATGAAAATAAAAAGTTTTGATCAGGTGGCACAGAGAACCAACATCGGCCACACTTAAAATTGACTAATAATTATGTATATATAATAAACACTCATAATTAATCAATGATTACGTGTATTTATGTATGAATTAATTATAATTACTCCAAAAAAATTAAAATTTTCATTTTAGAGCAAAAATAAGAAGATTGGCGAAATTGGGTTCCAGTTTCAGTCTTAAAAACTTGTTTCAATCGATCCTTAATTATAACATATAGGCTACCCTATTTTGAGTATGTGTGTTAGTGAAAAAAATGATTCATGTTAATTCCAGTAACATTAAATAATGTGTATGTATTGTTTCGTCTTCCATTATAAAGATTAATATTTCAATAAGATGCCATTTAGTATGACTCATGTAGCTTTTAACTGTGGCTTCAAACAAATGTAGATATATTTACAGTCATATGTGCAGTTATAAGAAGTTTTTAATATCATTGAGTAATCTTAGTTTTACTATAATTAGCTTAGAAACCTTTTATGTGACTAATATCACTATTCATTTTTTCCCCATTATTGATTCTGTTTTTCACTTTATTTAAGGATTTGTGTTAATATGCATATTCTGTATGTGAAAAACAGTTTTAAAAAATGTATGTTTGTGAAATTTATATCATTTTTTAAAACTAATTTACCATTTCAAAATATTTCTTTTATTTATTTATTTTTTAATTGCTTGATATATACATACATATATGAAAAACTTGTGGGAAAGTTCTTGTCATAGAAGCAAACAAAAATGTTATTGTTCTGAAATAAAAATATGTAAATATCAGTTTTTTCATTAAACTAATAAAAAATTAATTGTTATCATAATTATTGAAATTATAAATATTAAGAGTTATTTTATAAAAATTATAAATGTTATTTACTTGTTTGCGGAACTTATTTTTCTTTGAAATAATTATGCATTTTTTTCTTTAATGTTTTATAATCATAATATCTAACATGATTTAAGACTATAAAGGCCTGTTTCAGCCTCAGTCCATCTTTTTTGTAGCTTTCCTCCTGTAGATTATAATTATAGTTTTATAATTTACTTTTATATGTTTGTTCGTGATTTTCTATATTTTCTGTTCTATTAATTTATGCATACAATAATATGTGTCTGTGTTTTGCATTTTGCTGTATGTATTCATTTTTCCTTAATGCCACAAAGACATACATTGGCCCTGTTCTCATATCAGTTAATCCATTCAAACAAATGCCATATTTTACAGAAAAAGAAATCGAGCAATACCAAGGAGCTGTAAGTAAAAATATTTTAATATTGTCCTTTTTATGTGCGTTCGTAATTATGTAAATACGTAGCACCTATTGTTGTCGCTCAGTCCGTCCGTCCGTATATTACAACGCAAAAACTACCCAACCGAATCGTTTGGAATTTAAAATACATAATTATAACATAATTTTGTCAAGTCATTTCAAATTTTATAAAAATCGGATGGATAGATCAATTACAGGGACAATCAAAAGTATTCCATTACATTACGGTCAATGGGAAAAAAGTTTCAAATGCATTTTAATGATGTTATACTCATTCGAACATAATAGAATTGGCATGAATCTATGAAGTATATACTAAAATATGCATTCTGTACAATCTGTGATGCAAAGAATTTTTATTATATTAAATTACAGGGCCACACAAAAGTATTCCACTACATAATGCTATACGGGGAAACATTGTTTGGGGCGTATTTTAATTATATTCAACTATTTCACATTTTATGAATAAGATATACGTTGCTGAGGTGTAATAAAAATTACTTCCTGCATATTTACAGAAACACAAAGATTTCGACTATTATACTGTATCCGAAGTACGCTCTACTATATCACCGAGATCTGAATATTTTTAAAACTTCGTTATCGTACGAACGCACCTCATTTGCTACGCTTCACGTGCAATTTCCAACTTGTTTTAAATTGTCTTTGTTAATTATTTAAAATGTACAATTTTCAGTTATCATTCTTTTTGTATTTTTTTTTCTCTATTATTTAATTAACTTTCTAAATTTTCATAAAGACTTTTATATGAAGAAATGATCATTTCCATGCATGGTAAACAACCTTATTTTTTAACAATGGAAACAAATACATAATTTGTTTTCTATGACCTTCTCCAATTAAATAAATTATTTTAGAATTTGCAGCATTAAATTTTTATTGAAATGTTAAATGATTCAAAACTTAAAGCTTTAATTAATTTATTTATGGTATGCTTCATGTAGATTTTTTTTTCTGTGTGTGTGTGGTTAGTAAAAATATCTTTATGTGTTTTTCTTTGTGCTTTCAATCTTTAGTTTTTAAGTGAATGGGGATTGAAAAATTTGATTCAGATGAAAAACATTTAAACAGTGGAGCTGATGGATAATGTTTTATTATTATTATTATTATTTCTCTTAAATTATTTTGAAAGTATTGAGTCTTTTTATAATTTATTTGCAAATTAGGTTAAAATTCAAGAAAATATTATGTAATATTTCAGGTTTATTTGTTCTATTAAATGGGGTTAATATTCAACTTTGTCTGCTAGATACAATGACTTTGAATATAATGTCATTCTCAGTGTGTTGAAAAACATTAAATAGCAACAAAATAAGAAAAGAAGGAAATAGCTTTTATAGCTACAAGTGCTCAGTGACATAGCAAATCAAAAATTATGAGAGCAATCAAGTATTCAATTTCAAATAAATTGAACAATTTGAATTATGAAATAATTAATAAAATATTTATGAGAATAATTAAGCATTCAAGCTAATTATTAATGTTGTTATCAACATTTTATATTACTTTAGTTGGGAAGTATTAGATACTGAATTCTAGAAAGTTACAATTACCAAAATCTGAGATAATTGGCAATTAAAGAGGACAGAGTCTTCTCATATAATAATATAGTAGACTCCCTCAAATCCGCACAGCTTGGGACCAGAGGTTTTGCGGATTTTAGAGTTTTGCGGATTTCTGGTCATTGCTTTGTTTACAATTTTTAAACAGTAATTTGAATGTAATTAATAATGCAATCAAAAGTATAATGAATGCTTACAATATACTAAAATATTAAAATAAGTAATAAACTAAAATAATAAAAATTTAGATAATTTTTAAAATGATTAAAATACTAAAAGCAAAGGTCAAGTTAATAATCATTAATGTACAATTAAATATTCATTATAAATATGAAATGTGTTTTTCCTAAATTATTCAATGAAACTTGCCTCATAGAAGTACACTACTAATTCACATCAGGATCGTAAAATAATGAAGCTTTATTTCAGGTTTAGCCAGACTTATTAACTAAAAAAGCTTGATTATAATACATAAGTATATGTGGTAAGATTGTGATTACCAATGATATCAGCAATATCTTTATTTTTTCAGAAATAAATTATTCTTTCTTCATGAAAAAACATCAATTCAATAACCTTAACAAAAATTACAAATTAAAAAATGTATGGAATTGATATAAAATTAAAAAAGTGAAATTTTGCACCTACATCTGAACTGACTGTTTCATTGTTTACATCTGTAAAATATGTGTGGATTTTAGAGAGTTGCAGATTTTAGGAGTGTGGATTTGAGGGAGTCTACTGTAGTTAATTCTGCTGAAAGTATTTGAAATCTTACTTACATTATCAGTAATATAAAAAAAATAGTCAAGTGTGAGTATTATTTGGGCTCAGAGAGTTCCGTATAGTAAATATATGTATTATTTTTAAAAATCTTTGCTAAATTAATAAGAAGACTTTGTAAAAAACTATACAAGCTAGGTTTGGGTGTACCTGCTATGTAGGAGATTGATTTGGGAGAGATTGGATACTGGAAAAGATGGAGCATCTACAATAATGCTTAAAATAAGCTTTATTTTTAATTTAAGACTCTTTCATCAGATGTAATAATCATTTCATTATACTTGTTGCTATATAAAAAGAGGCATTTCCTCTCCTCATAAGAAACGGACTGATCAACATTGGTGAACAAGACATAATTGCAAAGTTATGTACACAGTAATTAATTTGCTGTATTAATCGGGTACAAGCATATTTCTCATTTGATTTGGATTTTACAAAATATAAAATAAGATAAAATAAATGTTCTGAATTACAATGAACTTTAGGAATATCACATGAGGAAGGGATAGGACATTTTTCTTGTTAATTTAATTATTATATTAATTTAAAATTTTAATTACTATCATATAATTTTAATTTTTAAATATTTTAAAATATTTCAAGATGTTATTCTGTAATTTTCCATTTTGTACTAGCGAAACATAATTAGTTAAAAATATTTTCTGTCAAAATTGTTCCATCCCTCCCTATTCTCTCGTACTTGATAAGTATGAATAGGTATACCAAATAGTTCAAGAAAAATGATGCCTAAATAATATCAAATATTTCTATTCTGTATAACTCTTTTTTATTCTTATCCTAATCTATTTTTTATGAACTTAATTTGGTATTGACAATAAAAGTAGCATATAGTTAAACTTCATTTAACATTTCATAAAACTAAATTCAGCATAGTAACTATCTTTTCTTTTTACAGTGTAGCTAAACCAAAACTCTTGAAGTTTAAACTTGGCATTGTGCTAAGTGCGCTTCAAAATTAAGTCACAAAATTACAATGCCACCTTGGTTCGTGCTGCATTTTTCCAGATAGGTTTTTAATTAACTTTAAAAATACAGGAGGCATACTGAGAGATCTCCCTCAATGCAAACTAGCTGTGAATCCCATTGTGTTTATGTGATTAATTCTAACTAAATTAGTCTATTTTTAACAATTTGACATTTACTGTTTTTACACTGGTTTCGGGCATTGTGCTTATATGTGTTAAAAGATGTTATCTAGACTTTAAAAGTTCATGGTATATAGAGTATGCCACCCTATCATTATATATGACCAAACTGTTCATATCTTTAAGGGTTAATATCTCAGCTAATTACTGAACAATTTTTTTTTTTTCGAAAATTATTCTCAACAATTTTTTCTATACTTCTGCTATGTTAGGTACCTCCATTGCTCCTCGGCACCTTTGCTGAATGTCTGCAAATTGAATTTTGTGTTTAATGGAAAAATGCACTTTTCTCAAAAACCATGTGACCTTGTGTAATCACTATAATTTTCCTGTAAAGTTTAAATTGACATCTACTACCTCTAATTTTTTCATAATTTTAGTTTTAGTAGATTCGGAAATAGATGGGGGGGGGGATATATTTTTACTATACATTTTCAACAATATCAACATAATTAGCCCCTGTGTATTTTTCCTAAATATATTTGTGAATGTTTAATAATTTGTAAATATGTGAGTCAATAGTCTTTATTACTTACCCCAGTTTGAACTTTCCACATTCCATAGTTTATGAATATAATGGCTGACAGACAAACAAAAGAGTGATCTTATAATGGTTCCATTTTTACTTTTTAAGTATGGAATCCTAAAAATGAAACTCAGAGTTAAAAGTTGAAAGTTTCAAAATTTTAAATAAAATGAATTCAAATTAAAATGTGACAAGACTGTCATTGAAGCGATCATCTGATGGTTTACATATTAAAAGTACAGGGTGATTCTAAATTCATTGTACAGACTTTAAGGATTGGTACAGGACACTGTAAGAATCATTTATTGTATAGGATTATATGAACACAAGTGATGCATTGAGCTATGAACACCAGGGGACCCGATTTGACCCTTTTTTATTTCAAAATTTTTCATTCATACCAAAAAAACCACTATACTATTCTTTTCCTTATTTAAGGCAGATATTTCATGACTATGTAAAGAAAAAATTCATATTAGAAAATTTCTGGTAGGAATTCAAAATTTTTCAATAAAAAAAAAAAAAAAAAAAAAAAAAAAAAAAAATGCCAAACTGACAAGAGACACAGAAAATAGATAAATTTGTATCTTTTTTAATTCAAAAAATTCGATATCATACCGGAAATTTTCAAAAAAAGATTTTTTTCTTTATGTAATCATGAAATGTCTGTCCTAAATAAAGAAAAGGATACATGGGAATTTTCTGGTAAGAATGAGAAATCTTGAAATAAAAAAAGGGCCAAATCGCCCTCCTAGTGTTTGTACCTCAACACGTCACTTGCACCCATACATTCCTATACAATAAAATGATTGTTGCAGTGTCTTGTTCCAGCCATTAAAGTTTGTTCAATGAATTTAGAATCACTCTATAGTGCTTGCTTCTTTAGATGCATTTTTTTTTTTTTTTTTTTTTTTTTTTTTTCAGAGATGAACTGTTAAACATTGACGACAGAAAATAATATTATTGGAACAGCTCAAACAACTTAATAAAGTTGTTTTTACTTGAATGGAGAGAGCTTGAGCCCAATGTTCCCCTTCTTTTTTCTACACTCCTATAAGTATTTTACTAACAGTAAAACAATAGATTTCTGAGGCATAGCTTTTATTTTGATAATGAAGTATCTATTTTAACTCTTTTTAGTTACTTTTGTATAAGATCCTTCTTTACCTAGTGGTCTGCCTATTCATGTGGTCAATGAATTCACTTTTTACAAATAATGGGAAGGTCTGGAGAAATAAGCCACAGATTCTGTCACTTTCCAAGCTAAACAGACATGTGAGGGGTCAAGATTATCCTTACATGTAATCAATATTCTAATTTTTCTTCTTAGAAATCCATTCTAAATTTATTCCTATAGTGATAATTAGGCTCTTAATGAACTTTTTCTTCCAAACCTTTAGAAAGTTAAAATTTCATTTAATTTTTAACCCATTTAACAAAATATTTTAGATGTCCTGTGGTTAAAAGCAGTGTCACAGACAACTAAATTTTATTCTGATAAATACATTTATATTAGATTCATTCCTATTCCTAATTATATTTTATTATAGGGTATGTTCTACAAATAAAATCATATTGTAAATAACTCTAGAAAATTTTAATTATTTTTTTCTTTCTAAATATTATATTTAATCCTTACGTTTTATATTATTCCTGAAAAAAAATTCAGTGGACTTTTTATAATATTTAAAAGAAACTGTAAATTTAAATAAATCTTAATATATTTTGATAGAACAATCCTAAAACTAGATTTCCCAATAACAAAATAATTGATTAAATTGTTTCAGAATAATGCAATTTTTATTTTAATTATATGCATTGAAAATTATTGTATTTCTATTTGATTATTAAAGTAAAAATTATGAAAGTTCATGATTATTGTTATTTTTAAAAAAAAAATTAAATTTAGTTTTTATATCAGTCTTCTCCCCATCTTCGTCACTAATCATGAATGTGATATGTGGTTCATTTTATTTCTTAATGGTTTGTAAAATCTATCATGATCTATCCAAATAACATTGATATATATTTGTAAAAAACCTTTTCTTTTTTCAAAAAAAAAAAAAAAAAAAAAAAATTTTTTTTTATTAAATTGGAAGAAAAGAAAAAGAAATAGCAATTCTGAAATATATATATATATATATATATTTCCAAGTCCATGGGTAAAACATTGTTTATTTCCCTTTTATTGTTATTGAATTAAATAATTGGGTTTTTTTATTTTTAGTATAATGTTTTCCATGAAATTTTTTTAAATTCACTTTTGATGATATTTGTCTTGTACTTTTTTTTCTTTTAGGCATCTTATGAAAACCCTCCTCATATATATGCCTTATCAGATAATATGTACAGAAATATGTTAATTGATTATGAAAGCCAGTGTGTTATCATTAGGTAATTTTGCATTGTACTTTTGTTAAAACTTTAACTAAATTTTTAAATTTTAGTATGGATTAATTTTTTCAAGGATTTTTGTACAATATTTCTGTGTACCTATCCACTCTTTAATGTGAATTTCTCTGTCATTCTTAAATGACCTAATTCCTACCCCCCTCCCCTTTTCCCTCTCCTCCAAAGTTTTACTATGTCATCATCATCACTAAGCATTAGTTATTATTTGCAATATCATGGGTCCTAAAATATTTATTTTGTATGATTTATTTTTAATTCTATTGTTTTTATTCTAATAGCAGCTAATTGTATTTAAATATCATATTGTGATATTTTGTAGAATAAAGAAAATTGATATTTATTTATTTTAATCTTGAAAGCAGAAATTATACTTTCTGCCATTGTACTATTCAGATTTGAAATTTGGCTTCAAGTGTAAAACTTCACTTTTTTTTAATTTTTGACAAGATTCTTGCAATATTTATTTTACTTTATCTTTTTTTAAAGGAAAATATTTAAGCTTCCTAAAATTGATTTTTTTTTTTCAATTTTTTATGTTTCTTTGTTTAAAAGTTAAAGTTCATTTAAACATTTCTGGACTATCAGTTTTAAAGTGTGCATTTTCTTACACATTTTTTATTAAACGTAATTTCTTGTGTGCTGTCAACCAGGATGACTTTGTCCCACCCCACAGATTAAAACAAAATATGTAATAAATAAAATCTGTTACAATAAATAAATAAACCTAACTAATTATTGATCAGGGATGCCGCGGACGCGCTATAGCGCGTAAAATACGCAAAGAATCGGCGACGGGACGCAAAAAAATGGAGCTTACGCGTCCCGCGGGACGCGTACGCAAAAAAGGCAAATTTCGTTAAAAAATCGCGAAAAAACGAATAATTTCCGGCAAATTCCGTCAAAAATTTTGCGAGAAAAATGTCTAATTTTGTTACAAAATCCCAAATTTTGTAAATCAAAAATAACAAATTTTGTTACAATTTTGTTACAAAAGGCAGATTTCCTCAAAAAAATCGCGAAAAAATGACATATTTCGTCCAAAAATCGTGATAAAACGGCAAACTTTGTCTAAAGATTTGCGAAAAACGGCAGTTTTCAAGAAAAGATCGTGATAAAATGGCACATTTCGTCTAAAGATCCCAAAAAAAGCGGCACATTTCGTCAAAAGATCGCGAAAAAACGGCACATTTCATCAAAAAATCCCAAAAAAGACAAATTTCGTTAAAAAATCGCGAAATAACGAATAATTTCCGGAAAATTTCGTCAACACATTCGTAAAAAAATTGCTAATTTTGTTACAAAATCTCGACCAAAGAGCAGATTTTCTCAAAAAATCGCGAAAAAACGACAAATTCATTCAAAAATCGTGATAAAACGACAAATTTTGTCAAAAAATTCGCGAAAAACAGCAATTTTCATCAAAGAATCGTGATAAAATAGCACATTTCGTCAAAAGATCGTGAAACACCGGCTCATTTCGTTAAAAGATCGCGAAAAAACGGCAAATTTCGCGAAAAGATCGCGAAAAAACGGCAAATTTCATGGAAAAAAAATAGCTTTAAAATGCAATTTTCGTCAAAGGGAGTACGAAAAAAAGTTAATGACAGGATAGAATTTTCCTGTTCCAAAAACTAACTTCCCTGCTTCCAAATAGTTTTTTTTTTTTTTTTTTTTTTTTGCTGCTCCAAAAAGATTTTCCTGCTTCACAATCTGTTTTTGATTGTTCTGATTATTTTGAAAAGTATTCTTTTTTTAGAAAAGATGCCTTTCAATAAATCAGTTTTACCCGTTTTTAAAAGAAATGTGATCAATAGTGATAATTGTTATCTTCTACACTCAAATAAGCATTATTTTATAATTTGTATCTTGCACATTTATTTTTTAAAAAGTAAAGTAAATATCTCTTAGTAGTTTAAAAAAATATTGGCTTTAATTATTTATACATTAATTAAAACAATAATTATTGCATTTAACTTTTCTTTTGCAAATGAACAAGTTCAATTTTTGCGTCTAAAAATATGACTTATTAGTGGGGACCCGCTTTTTTAAAAAAGGGACCCATAATTTTAGAAGTCCTGGGTCCCCAGGACCCAGGATTTTTCAAGTCCAGCGGCATCACTGATTGATGCTAAATTCAGGTATACTACAACAGTAGCTTGAGCAGAAATTATTTAACATTTTATAAATTTAATTCGGCATAACTTTCTTTTTTTTGGGGGGGGGGGATGATGTGTATTATTTGATACTGTTAAATGGTAATTGCATTTTTTAATATGTTTTCTTTACAAATCAATGAGATAAATATTTTAATTTGATATTTTATATTGACCTTATTCTTAACTTTCATTTTCATGCCGATTTGATTTGAGATTGTCTCAAAACAAAATCACTACAAATTAAGTTTATTTATTATACCTAATTTGTTTTTTGTTATGTAAACACATAAAAGCAAACATTTAGTGTGAATATAAATGTTGTGCTATTATATATTTATTATTATTATTTCGCACAGATGCTGGTATAATAATGCCTCCTGTTGTTAGATGTAATTATAAAAATTATAGTGACAAAATGCTGCAGAAAGTAGTAGGCATTGTCCTACAATGTTCATTAAGGCACAACATTTGTCACAGAAAAAGACCCAGATGATAAAGTAAAGTGTATGGGAACATTCTTTTCAATCATCTCGCTCAAATTTTAATATTTTAACATGATTTTTTTTTTTTTTTTTTTTCATAGGATAGCTGAGGACGATCCACAACTAGCCTAGTTTTTATTTTTTCAATTTTGGCTTCAGATTTGAAAAAAAAAATATTTTGAATTTCAAAACCGAATTAACCCGGTTCTGAAATTGTAACTATCCTAATAACTATCATAACTATTACCAGGGATGTAGTGGAGTGTTTACGTGGGTATACACCGTATACCCTATGGAATTTTAAAGAAACACCATATACCCTCTATTTCTCAAAAAGTTACAATATGTACACCCTTGGGTATACCCTCTGTTTTGAGCATATACCCTCTGCTAAGAGCGCATACCCTCTGCTTTTTTTTATGATTACACCACTGATTATCACAAAAATATACAAGCAAAATCGATAAAGTAAAAACTAGCATGGTTGTAGATCACCCTCATCTATCCTACGCAAAAAAATCATGTAAAAATATTAAAATTTGAGCGAGATATTTAAAAAGAATGCTCCCATAGACTTTACTCTGAGTCTTTTTCATTGACTATTGTGGGGCCTTAAGTCAAAGAAAAGCTACCGGGAAATATTCAATTCCTGTCACTAATTTTTTTTTTTTTTTTTTTTTTTTTTAAGAAAAAAAAAATGTAAAAATTTATACAAAACCTATTTTTTCTAAAAGAAATATTTATTGCCAGAAATAAGTGAAATACCTAAAAGAAGCCATTTGAGTTATTTTAAAGTATTGTTTATTTTTTTCACTGGAAGCATTCGGTGAAGCTTATTTGTTATTGGATGCCCACAGTGGTGCTTATGGATTCACCATGTTGTGATCAGGCAAATCACATTCCAGACGTCAAGACCTATTGGCGTGGTAATTGTCTGGAAGGTTGAGGCCTATTTCTTAGATTGCTCTACTTTTTTAGGTGCATTCATAATTATGTAAATACATAGCACCTATAGTCGTCGTTCTGTCTGTCCGTCCATCTGTCTGCATATAACACAGCAAAAACCACCCAACCGTATCATTTCAAATGTAAAATATGTATTTGTTGCATAATTTTGTCGTATCATTTCAAATTTTATAAAAATCGAATGTATAGTTTTATTACAGGGACAATCAAAAGTATTCCGTTACATTACAGCCACTGAAAAAAGTAGTTTCAAGTGTATTTTAATGGTGTTACACTCTCTCGAACATAATAAAATTGATATGCATCTATGACGTATATACTAAAATATACGTTCTGTACAATATGTTGTGCAAAAATTCTTTTTATTAATCTACAGGGCCACACAAAAGTATTCCATTACATAATGGTATAGAGGGAAACATTGTTTGGGGCACATTTTAATTATATTAAACTATTTCACATTTTATGAAATTGATATACATTGCTGAGGTTTAGTATAATTTACTTCCTGTATAATAGAAAGCAGATATCATTTACAGAGGCACACAAAAGATTTCGGCTACTGTACTGTATCCTGTTGCACCAAGATATGAATATTTTTTAAAACTTACTATGTACCATACTTGTGTGTACCATACCATGTACCATACTTACTACGTACCATAACTTAGTTATGGTACAAATGTACCTCATTTGCTATGCTTAGCATGCAATTTACAACTTCTTTTATAATGCCTTATAGCTTACAGGAAAATTAGCTACCATCTGTCTATTATTATAGAATAAGTTTCTATTTCTTTGCAATTAAGAAATGCCCTTTGGCTCATAAAAGATTCAATTTTTACTGTATGTATATTTACTGATAAATATTTTTTTTTTTGCTTTCTCACTCTTTAACCTTTCGCCAGGCGTGCAAATTTTCATCACATGAGCAGATGTGCATTGTAAATCCTACAACAAAATGAAAACATTCAATTATTGCTGTTCGTTTTAATTTTACAAATAATTTAACATACAAATATCATATAAGTTTTCTCTGTTCACAATTTGTGAAAATATTCTACAGGGCATTTTTAGATTTCTTTTGTTATAACATATTAAAATAGCTGTGAATTTTGTTTAAAAAAAAAAAAGAATGGTAACATTGTACTTTTTACAACGGCGCGCCTGCCGGAATTTTAAAGTTCCTTCCAATAGTTTTGAAACATTCTGTATCGTGGGAGCTGAACAATAAAAATCAAGGTCTAATTTTGCATCAGGTCATGTAATCGATTTCGCACACTGACCCCCATATGTCATTGCTAATTTTTTGCATTGCAGGTTGAGTTTTGTCTCATTTTCAGGTTAAAATTTGACTCTTGCAAGCCGTGCAAGTTTATCCAACTTTTATTTCTTTTAAATGTATAGAATATTTTTTAAGATTAAATAAACAACAACAATATATTCGAACATTAATAAGCATAAATATGTTCTTTTTTCAACCCCCTTGCTGGAATACATGTTCTTGTGTATATTAATATGTGTTTAAATTTCTTAAGAGCTCCTTATTATGTACTTGCCATTTTTTGTCTTCCATGTTTATTAAAATACACTTTTCTATGTTTTTCTCGTATGTAGTGGTGAAAGTGGAGCTGGTAAGACAGTTGCTGCCAAGTATATCATGTCCTACATTTCTCAAGTATCTGGAGGTGGTTTGCGGGTGCAGGTTGTTATTTTTTCTATTCTACAGATTTTAAATTTTTTATAAAATATGTAAAAGAAATAGGGAATTAGAAATATATGTTTTATTTGCTTTTTAAACTGCTACCTTTTAGCATTACCATTGAAGATGAAGAATTTGTAATGTAAAAAATCATTTTGGTCTACTGATGATATTGACATTTGTGTAAATAATTGTGTTCTTGTTAAGCATTATACTAAGAAAGCGGACATAAATTATGTAGGCATAATTGAATCTGTAGAGAACAATCTTGCTTTTAATGTACTATTCATTAAAAAAAAAAAAAAAAAAAAAAAAAGTCTTATTTTGAATTTTAAATAAACTTATCAACCTGCAATCTTTATTAGATGTAGTAGCACTGTAGCCAACACTAGACTATTTGTATATATTTTAAAACTTACAATTTCCTTAATTATAAAATTGTTTTTTTTTTCTTGTTATGTTTCTATATTGTTCAAAGACATCAAAAAGTGCTTCATTTAATATTCTATAAATTAAAATTTTTGTTTTTTGTGTCAAACGAAGTTGATTTTTCTATTTTTGTAAAAATTGTTCTGTTTTTCTCCACTCTCCTCTATTATTTTCAGATTGGATTGTTTTTAACTTTTTTATGTAATTATGATTTTTTCCTTTTATATAAAATAGAAACATCATAAATATAATAGCTTAGCTTTCAACATACCAATATTTTTCAGAGCTCTGTGGAATTGAACAAAATTAAACAAACTTATTTTGAACCAGAAATATTGATTTATAAATGTGCCTTGTTCTTTTCATGATTCTTACTTAATTTTATTTATTAAATAAAATTTCATATTCAAAATATCATTATTTGACTTGAATGAACTTGGTACAGAGCTACAAAATATATAAGTATGGTGACAACTATGTAATAGAAAAAAATATATTTTATTAAAACTTATGGATTAATTTTTATTTATCTATTTTATCTTTTACAAATAATGGTTCATTGGCTTCTTTGTCATGGCATTACAATCCTTTCTGATTTTTGATACAGAATATATTTATTATATTTATTTTATAAAATTTATGGACTGTAATTAAATCAATAAACTTGTAATTGTTATTACTTGATTTTTTTTTCTTGTATTATTTTTCATATAAAATTTTAGAGTTCTGAAAAATTTCTTTATATTACAGAAAATAAAAGAAATTATTTTAGAATCAAATCCTTTATTAGAAGCTTTTGGAAATGCAAAAACTGTCAGAAACAATAATTCTTCCAGATTTGTAAGTGCACGTTATATTTATGTTATTCTTTTATCAGTGTTCAAACAGTTTTTAAATTAATCTTTAATATTTATTTTAGGGTAAATACATAGAAATTCAGTTCAGTAAAGGTGGTGAACCTGAAGGTGGAAAAGTGTCAAATTTCTTATTAGAAAAGGTACAATTTCAGTCACTTTTTTGTATAGTTATTTTCACTGTATAACTTTTCAATTATTGCTTTGATAATGACTTTCTGGCATTTTGTTATAACTTAAGTGTTTATTTATGTATTGTATTTGTTAATCATAAATATATAGAAGTAATATTGTTTCTTTGTAATTACTTTCAAAGTAGATTTCTGTCTTTTGTATTTTTTTTTTTAAATAAAAATTGTTGTATTTTTATATTATATACATGATATTTTGTCATTTCTTAAAACATGTTGAAGTCTTGTAATATTAAAAACATAACATAAACTTTCCCGTTTTTATTACTTTTTCAATTGTGTTTTCTTTTTTAATTATATGTTTATTAGCTCATTTAGCCAAATTAAAAACTTAAGGAATTTAAAAATACTTTATAAATTTTCAAGAATCTTAAAAAAAAAAAAAAAAGAGAGAGAATACAATTCATGAATATAGTTTCAATTATGCATGAAAATGCATAACTTTTGAATTGATGGTTTAATTTTTATAGGATCAAATTATCTGACTGCTTAACTGCTCCTACAGTTTCAAACTCTTAAAAAAATAGATCTATCACAAAATAAATGAATAAATAAATAAAATAAAGTATTTTATGAGTCTAAAAGCAATGTTTTTCTTTTTAAAAACAGTTATTTTATATATTAATTTTTTTTACCATGTGTGTATGTGTGAAAGGCATTAAATATATCTATTACTATTATAACATTATTCGAATAACATTCCCATTCACTATTTTATAAAAGGCCCGTGCTCTAAAAAATGAATATATTATAACTTAGCTCAATTTTATTTTGCATTTGAAAATTGTCATCTAAAAATACATGCTGATGTGGATTAATAAATTTGCTATTTAATCATCAACAATATTTATAGTTGCAAACCCTACTAAATCAAAGAAAATCCAAGAAATTTCAAATCGCGATTTTTACAAAGCCGATCGACAAATTTCGCGATTTTTATCAAGCCGATCGAAAAAATCCTAAAATTTTCCGCGTCTGATCAACCAAATTAGCAATTTTTAGGAAGCCGATCGGCAAATTCACGATTTTTCAAAGCCGTTCGGCGAAATTCGCAATTTTTTCAAAGCTGATCGGCGAAATTCGCGATTTTTTTTTAGCCTGATAGACAAAATTCGCATTTTTTCGAAGACGATAGAGAAAATTCATTATTTTTCCGCGCCTGATCAGCAAAATTTGCGAATTTTATGAAGCCGATCGCCGAAATTCGTGATTTTTTTTTTACGAAGCTGATCGACAAAATTTGCAATTGACGCATGACTGATAAAATTCGTGATTCTTCTATACCAGATCGACGAATTTCGCGATTTTTATAAAGCCGATTGTCGGAATTCGCAATTTTTACGAATCTGATCGATAAAATTCCTGATTTTTCTGCACCTTATAGACAAAATTCGCGATTTTATTTTAGCCTGATCGTCAAAATTTGCAATTTTTCCTCGTGAGATCGACAAAATTAGTGATATTCTCGTGTTCGACCGACGAAATTTGCAATTTTTCGGAACCCGATCAGTAGAACTTGAGATTTTTCCGTGCCCGATCGACGAAATATGCGCTTTTTCCGCATTCAACTGACGAAATCTGCATTCCCCCCCCCCCCACTCGATCAATGAAATTCATGATTTTTAACTAATTTTGACGAAATCTTCATTTTTTTACGCGGAAGATGAAATTCGGGGACTTTTTCTCTTGATAAACTTACAAATCTTCAGGATTGTTTCGCAGTCAATCAACGAAATTTTCAATTTTTCTGCGCGTCCTCACAAAATTCGAGATTTTCCCGTGATTTATCTACGAACTTTGCGATTTTTTCTTCCCTGATCGACAAAATTCGCGATTTTGTTTCGCTCCCGATCAGTAAAATTCGCGTTTTTTTCACACGATAAACCGAGAAAACATGCGATTTTTCCGCAACTCATGAGTTTAATTTGCAATTTTTTCGTGCGTCATCAACAAATCTGACGATTTTTTCTTGTCTGATCAACGAAATGTGCAATTTTTCACATCCGACCGACGAAGTTCGCTATTTTTCCGTGCCTGATCAACAAAACTCGTGATTTTTCCGTATCCGATCGGCTAAATTTGCTATTTTTTTCCGAGCCTCATAGACAAAATTCGCGATTTTTTCATACCGGATGAACGAAATGTGCGATTTTTCCGCACTTGATCAATGAAATTCGCAATTTTTCCTTGCACCATCTATGAAAATTTCGATTCTTAAGTGACTGACGAAATTTTATATTCTCAAGCGGTAAATTGACGAAATTTACATTTTTTTTCCTGTGACTTTAGCACCGAAATTGCATTTTTTTTTTCTAGTTGTAAATTGAAAAAGTTCGTGGGCCACATGTTAACCCATCTCGGATCACTTTTGGATCGCGGGCCACAGGTTGTGCATCCCTAATTTATATGAAAATCATCTGTGCTAAGTTATTTGCCAAAATAATCCACTTGCCTCCTCCTGGACTATTAAGAAATGCTGGAAAAATGTCTATGAAAAAAAAATATTAATTTAAAACAATGTGAAGAATAAGTAAAATTAGTGTCTATTATATTTTGTAAGTTTTCAATTCTTTTCTTCTTTTTTACTGTTTAAATGTGTTCCAAAAAATTTTTATTTATTTATTTTTTGTTGATAAAAATTAAGGTGCTTATCAGATTTGGGAGTACTTTAGATTAAAATAAATACAATATTTTAAAATCATATAGCTTAAATGTATACACTATACTTTAGAAATCTTGTTTAATTATTTTTTAAAAGTATTTTTAATATTACCAAAAGTCTTTTATTTTTTAATCATTTGAACCGACACAGAGAGAGTGTGCTGTAAGATTGTTAAAGCTATTTAAAAATGACCATTGGATGAAAGTCCCATTTAAGAATGAAGTGTTCTGTCATTATGTAGAGAATCTGTGTGTGGTCAATATTTCACTATAATTTAGACAATCCATGTACATTTATGCTAATTAAAATATTTTTAGATTCATTCATTGCCAGAATTTTTCAGTTATTTATATTTAAATCTATTTTGATAATTATTACTTGCATTTTGCTTAAATTGTTAAAATCTCAACCTTAATTTTTCTCCAGTGTATTAATAGGTATGTTATGTTTGTCATTTAAATTGTATTTTATTACAGTATGTCATTTCACTATCATTAATTCAACTATGTTTTCTTTTTAGTCTAGGGTAGTCAATCAAAATTCCAATGAAAGAAATTTCCACATTTTTTATCAAGTGTGTGCTGGTGTTACATCTGATATGCAACGTAAGTAACTTTTCGAATTGATCATCAAACTATTTAATGTATTGATAAATTTAAAATTTTATCATTAAGATGTTCCATGTCAAATAGTAAAAAGAACAGAAAAATTTGCAAACATGTAAATAAACATAAATTTTATTAGGAAAATATTTATAGGTAGCTTATTGCCTTTGTTAGAAAAACATTTATTATAACATAGCTTATACTATTTTATTCAAAAAACTAATTTATAAACTGTGTAATCTTTTTATTTTTTAATCATTTTATTATTTTAGGGAATACATTCTTGTTATCTTCTTTTTACACACACACACACAAAAAAAAGGAGCTCCAAAAGTAATAAACATTTTTTCCCAATAAATGCACAATAGGGTGGACTGAAAAAAACTTTTTTTCCATTTTCGATGATGGCGCGTGTGGAAAAGTGGCCACTGGTGGCACTCAGTTCACACAAAAAATTTGACATTTTTTAGACAATTCCGTACCCTGCCGCAAATGGCTTGAAATTTTGTAAAAATGCTGATTTTTGAACTTTTTTAGCAAAAAAATTTAAAATGTTAAATTAATTTTATTTTGGTTGTATTTACTTGAAAAGATATATTTAATGTGCCAAATGTTTAAATAATCTCTAATTATGCATTACTTTAGTGCTTGTGCTCTTTAAAAATGCTCAGTTTATAGCTTGTTTTGCATTCGGTACCAACGCGAAACATCCCAGAACTCATCAGGAAGAGGCACTCCAAGTTTTACCTGCTCTCCTATCCACACAATGTTTTATTCAAAATGTATACCTTTTTACACTACAAAGTACTTCATAGAAAATAACTTTATTGTCTTTTTCCTTGCTTGCAATTTTGCATCTCTTCCTTGCTTCACTCCCGAATACCTTTGATGCTGCTTTTGTCAAAACTTTAACGACTCTTTCCACAACCTGGGAGTGACTTGGAAAGCCAAAGCATACTAATGATTCATCCAACATGGATCCTGAAATTACATTTTCTCCAATTTCTTCCAGTGAAAAGGTTTTTATTATAGGAGGTTCGCAGATTTTGGCGGCGACCCAGTCGATACACCCATAGTGTTCTGTTGTATTAAAGTTCAGCTTTGGAACTTGAAACTCATGCACTATGTTAATTTTTATCTTGTTTAAATTGTGGCATTTTTTTATTCTTTCCCATGCCATTCTTTTAATATGTTGTCTATCATCGATTACTAATGCTATCTGTGAATTCTCAGGATGACCATACTATCCATTTGTTTGGATGACACAATACACTGCCTCCTTTAAGTCATCTCATAGAAACGCTGAAAGTTAACTATCTGCCACATATGTTCTAGGTCTGACCACGCAACCTGTCATTTTGCTTACAGAAAACCAAAAGGCGGTATAAACTCATATCACATACTGAGCGAGATAAATTTCAACGCTTTATCAGGATTTGAACTACTAACGTACAAGCATAAAATTCTGCAAGCAGTTGTGGTCCATCTCGATTTCCCAATTGACCCTGGTTGTCTGTTTTTTAGTTCTCGAGGACATACTCCAGTTGAAACCGCTGCACAAATATCAAATAAGTACTTTTGATCGGTATTTAGATCTTCAGTATTTTTCATTTCTGATGTCCACAAAACAGCAGTAGGGTCGATTAAAGTGACATGTATTTTTACATCCCATTAGTCTAGCACCGATCAGACCGGCAAAGGTCTTGGGTCCCGTTGTTAGAAGTCAGAGTGGGAGTTCGTCCATATGAAAAATACATATCAAACCTTGCAATTCTTTTCCTAGATTCTTTTCTTTTTTTTCTAGACAGACAATGACACCATTGCATTGTTCTGTATTAATAGTGGTGCCATCATACCCGAGTGTTGTCATTTCAGAAAAGTTTACCTAGTACTAACTTAGATTATATAATGATTTTGCTTTTTCTTTTCCATGACTGGAACGAGGTGTCAAGTGACTCATGTATTCCGAACCAGGTTCAGATAGCACGGTGATGTGTTCTTCGCCTTTCTCTCGACAATGCCGTTTTTTTTTTTTTTTTTTTTTTTTTTTCCCCTCCCCTATAAAGATAGTTTTATCCTTTCTATCATCAACAAATATGCTTTTAATTTTCCTGTCTTCAAGAACTTCTTCCACCTGTACCCTCTTTCCAAGTTTCTGTTTATCTCTTCTGACCTTGTACTTATGTATGACAAGATTCTTATCCTCTGCTGTCACAACTCCTGCATATTGAAGTAACCAGTAGTAGCGACCTATGATATTAGGATAAGTTGACAATTGAAATTCTTTAAATGTACATGGTGTCCCAAAAAGGCTAATTTTTACACTGTCTCATGCTTTTATATTGTCATGGCCCTTCATACTAGCCATTTCTAAGCTCATCGTAATAAAATGCACAAAACACTGTAATGGCACATTAAACGATCCAAAAAGCACTGTATCTCACAAGGAAAAGGTTTCATGCTTACACTGAACAAATGTTGCAGGGAAAAGGAACATGGAAAAATAATAAGAATCTCTCATCGAATTTTCGCACCTCTTCTATTTCGTCCTTCACTTCCTCAACATTATGAAGAGTCATTGCGCTCTCTTAGAGTCCTGCTTCACCCCCTTCTCAGTTTTCAATTTGTTTTTGAAGTATACTGTTGTCCATTGCCCAAAAATATGACTTTTGACGCATAGGAAAAAAAAAAAAAAGAAAACCAAGGGACATAAATAAGAGAGAAGCTAATGAATGATTCAAACAAATACAATTTTGCTTGTTTTATGCGAAAAAAGCTACAAAAATCGGCTAATTTAAAATACACATAGCAATTAAATAATGCATTATCAGAATTTATTTAAACATTTAATACATTAAATATGGCTTTTCAAGTAAATGCAACCAAAATAAATTTAATTTAATATTTTAAAAGTTTTTGCTAAAAAAGTTCAAAAATCAGCATTTTTGCAAAACTTCAAGCCATTTGCGGCAGGGTAAGGAATTGTCCAAAAAATCTCAATTTTTTTGGGTGAACTGAGTGCCACCAGTGGCCACTTTTCTGCACCTGCCATCATCGAAAATAAAAAAAAAAGTTTTTTTTCGGACCACGCTAATACGCAACAATAAGTTTACTTCTGTTATACACCTTGCATTTGTTTTAAAAAGAACTTGTTTGACTGATAACTCAGATTCAGTAAATTTTGAGACTAAATCCATAGAAAAATTTAAAGACCTTTAAAGTGATGAATTTAGTCATACCAAAAAAAAAAAAAAATTATTGTTTGATAAATTTTATGGGACCTATTTAAAGATACTCAGCATCTTCCAAAATTTCATCAGTAGTCCATCAAAAAATTGAAGCATTATGTTTGAATAAGAAACCACCTTTACATTAACTTCCAAGCTGTATCTTCTATAAAAAGCATGAAAATGTGCCAGGTGACATTGATCATTAGCTTGTGAAATCCTCTTCTGTTACAAAATAGCTTTGAATAAATATTGTGTTCATATACAAAACTTTTCATTATTTAATAAAGTCATCATTCATTAAGTAAATGAACATTTACTTATTTTAAGAGCATCCTTGTTCTTAGACTGTTTTCTTTTTTATTGCTCTCAGACTAGCCTAATACTCTATTTAATTAACAATAAAACATAGTTTTTTTTTAAATTAAAATTTGAAACAATTTGTACAAAAATAAAAAATTAAGTATGCTGTCATTAAGTGTATGTATTGTGATTCAATATTAAAAACAAAATAATAATTGTAATATTTATTTAATTATTTTAAATTTCTAGTGATAAAGTTTTTACCATTTTTGTTGTTACTTAGTGTATGTTCATGGATATCCTGTATATAAAAATCTATTTTTTTTTTTCTCTGATATTTTATAAATGTTATTTTCTTCCCTGACTGAATTAGAATTACTTATACTTGACAATGAAAACTATCTGTATCATGATTAACAATAAAGAAGGATGGATAGAATCAATTTATTTATCACAAATAAATTCAAACATGATGTTAAGGGTGTATTTGATTCAAACTGCTTATTTTATGATTTATTTTTAAATTCATTTTTGCTTTCAAATGCATCAAACTGACAAATTCTCTTATTTAGAAACTACTCAATGTGTCATGCTTGTCAATTTTTTGATAAATGCAGAAAATATTTTTAAAAAAAATATTGTTAAAGTCGATGTTTTGAACCAAATTTTACGAAGTGGAAGATCTGAAAATGAAAAAAAAAATAATCATGCTGAGAAAATAATTGTTTATAAATCAAATTCTAATGAATTGAGCAAAAAATTACATCACACAGCACCTTATACATCTCTTCAAAAATCACCTCAGCATGTTTCATGTTTTTACTTTTAAAAATGAATCTGGAAATGTATCAGAAAATTTCGAGCTGTTGAAGATGAAAAAATATTTTTTTCGAATACACACTTAAAAGTTTACATTTACATTTTTATAATTATTTCTTTTACAGTTTAGGCTCCTGATATGAGGCATTTCTGTTTGAAATTCTTGTATCTCTCTTTATTTCATTCAGCTTGTGTTCATTCTCTGCATTAATGTTACAAATCTGTTTTGAATTATCAGTTAAAAGTAAAGAAATAAAACTCTTGAAAATATTTGATTGATACTATTAACTTTTAATTAAGAATTTTTAGTTGCAACTTCTATTTAAAATTTGTTTGATTATATTCTTAATCTTAACTAGATTTATTTATTAATGAAAAACTGTAATCTTATGCATAAAGTTAGAAATCTAAATCTTTCACAGTTATTATCCTTTAAAATTTCTGCTAGAAATTTACAAAATGATGCCACAGAATATTTATTAAATAGTAATTGAAAAAATATTACAATGGAAATATAATATGGTATGAATAAACAATAACAAGTAAATAATTGATAAAAAAATCATTTTTTCATGATTGTTACTGTAAAAAAATTATAAACATAAAGATCACACCACCACTTTTATAATCGATTTCAAAAGGTTATCTTGGTTATTTAACCGTTTAAGTTTGCTATGTTTTTCCACCACATAGTCTTTGAATTCAAAAGAAAAGCTAATAAAATGCAATGTTAATTTTTTAAGTGCATTGAACAAATTAACATGTAAGGTTATCCAATACAAATTTTCATAGAAATTCTTTATTTTTTTAATTTTTTAAGAATTGTCAAACATACATGAAAAATTCTGCAGAACAATTAAAAAGTTAAAACTTTATTTCATAAATAAATATTGTCATAAGAAAGTGAGTCATATTTGTGGACTAATATGACTAATAACTTCTAATTGTTCAATGTGTGTCAATAAAAAGAACTTTGCTCTAAAAGAGAAGCTTGTTAGTCATTTTAAACATAACAATGCATTGCAAGTGTTATTTGTATAAAGTATTTATTGCCGAAATGTCAGTGAAGGCTTACTTTGGAGACACGAAATTTTTTTGTGTCTGTCAGTCTGTCTGTTCCGCGATAACTACCGCAAAAAACATCCGATTGGCTTGAAATTAAGTGGGTATGTTAGTGAGGCACTGGGATTAAGCTGTATAGTTTTTTGTAAGATTTGATTCATTCGTTCGGAAAATATAGAATATTTTATTTTGTGCAATAATGCTTTTCTGTGGCAAATCCAATGATTTTTAATTTTTTTTCTTGAGAGAAAATGTCACATTTCATTAATGGAATTCAATGATAAATGGATACTGAAATTTACCTGTTAAATTATTCGTTATTGTTTTGAAATTTTGTCTACACATTTGTCAGATTTTTTAAATTATTACTGTAAATTTTGGAGATTTTTTATAAATGTGTTCCAATAATATAAACTAATTTGTTTTAGAGATTTACTTATTTAAAATGTATTTATTTCATTTTCTTTATTTTCTCTTAATGGTTGCTAAGCAACCATTCATCATAATCCTTATTTTTATAATGTTATAAATTTGAATGCGTGTACGAAAATTTAAATGAAGTCAACCTGATGAATCAAAACTGATGAATTAATGTGTTTGTATCTTTGTGTATAACTCTAACATAGACCAGAAAAGAACATAGGCTATGTTTTATTAATTTTATTCACATATTTTCCTTAATAATTCAAAATTTCCTTCTTTTTCATGCAGAATCAATAGCGATTTTTTAGATAAAATTTAACCAATTTGCTTTATCGTTGCCAAAAAAAAAAAAAAAAAAAAAAAATATGGAATAATTTTTTAACGGCAATAAGTTTCAATTGAGCAATTTCCATTCGAAAAATTAAACTAAGAGAAGATAAATATGACGTCAGAATTAAAATAAAAATATTGTACTTTGTTAAATATTAAACACGGAAATTTGTTTCGTTAATAAGAATTTTTCTGACGAAAATGGGGGCATAATTAGAAGTAAAAGAAATAAAAAATAATTATATTTTTAACAATTATTTCACCTGATAAAATTTGACGTCATAATTGAAGTAAAACAGGTATTTTATAGTAGTCCTAAAAAATATTAGAAACATGGATAGCAATAACTCATGAATAATGACGTCATTGCCGAAATTTCAGTGAAGGCTTATTTTGGTGACACAAAATTTATTGTTTTCTGCCTGTCAGTCTGTTCTGTTTGTCCGCGATAACTGCCACAAAATGCAATCAAAACATCTTTTTTTTCGGAAACAAAATTGTAAAACCCTAGATTACTGAGTTTACACTTTCAAAAGTTCCTGATACATCAGATTAAGTGTTTGTGGTGGGCAGGTATGTAGTAGTATGAGTATAATGAAAAATGCTTATTAAAACTGTTACTTATCCTTATAAATCAAAATGTATAAAGAAATACAAGATATACGATAACCATTAGCAAATTGATAGAAAGTTACAAATTTATGTTTAATGAGATTACAGGGGGTTCAAGGGGGGCGCAGCCCCCCTGAAGAAATCTACTATGTTATAATAAAAAAACAAAAATAATAGTTCATGAAAATTTCAGAATATCCTAACATAACTAAATCTTTTATTTAACGCTTTTGATGGCTGAAAACGGCATATTTTTATTTTATTCTTATAAATAATTACGTAATTTGAAAATTTTAAATTACAGTTTCCAGGAAGTTGAATATTACCCAAAGTGTTTTTTTAAAAAAAATGATGTGCAAAGCTGACGTTGAGGCTCCCGATCTGCAGATTTACTAGTTTAATGTTATTTTGAAATAACTGTGAAAAATCATACCGTAGATTCTCGATTAACCAGGATCAGATTATCCAGGTTGTGGATTAATTGGAATGATTAGTAAAAAGCATTTAGGTTAAGAAGTCATAGAGAACAATTTTATCGAATGAAAAAAAAAAAAAAAAAAAAATTAAAATAAATAAATAAATAAAATTTCTAAGTATTGATTTGCATAGAAAAAACTCTTGGAAGATTTGAGAAATTTTAAAACTCTTAACTTGTGAATGAAAAAACAGTGAAACAAGGATTAATAAAAATTGGACATTGGAATGTAAGGAAGTTTTAAGTGACAATGACATAGTGTTGCCTGCCACTTGTGGTTCATAAGAAACAAGGCATATCGAAGAATGTATTGTAAGTGATGAAGAAAATATAGTAACTCATTTGAAATTAAGTCACGGTGATGCATTAATACACACTGAGATGTCAGCTAATAACATGGAGCAAAAAAATGAAAGCACACCTGCTGAAAAAATTATATTAAAATATTTGCATAATAAAATTCGTCAAAGCACTTTACAAGACTTCTGTCATTTCATACTTCACCATACAGTGAGGCAGGCTACATTTTTGTTTTTTCATACTGTGCTAATTGTAAATTTAAATAACATTAAAATACATATTATCTTTCTTCTGTATTAATTAAAATATTAATGTTCTATTGAATTATAATTTGGCATTTTTTAACATTTTTTTAAAATAATCTTTCAACAATTTTGCTTAAATTGGATTATGCGGGATATTCACTCATCTGGGACGAGTCAATATCTAACCGTCCCGGTTAATCGATAGTCTACTGTAAATAGAAAGATCATGCTATCTGTTTTCTGAACAAGATAAAAACATGTAAGAATTAAATTTTAAAATCAAATAAAACATTACGTAATATTAATCCCAAACCTATTTAGCAACATTGATCAATTCAATTTAATATTTAGATGTTACAAGTATTTTATTGGGGGGGGGGGGGGTAGGAGGGAATCAGCTCAAGGGACATAATTTGTACTAGCATCATAGTGACAAATATAATATAAATGCAATTTTAATAAAAATTTCGTACGATCTGGGATAAGTGATAGCATGGTGTTAGATAAGGCTAAAGCTATTGAAAAACATATTTTTTAAAAAAACATTTAACATATTTTTTACATAATTTATTTATTTATTTATTTATCTTTTCTTCGGTCTAAGTGTACATTTCTGTTTTCATTATGCTAATCCATTTTCAGATGGAATATAATTCTAAATATTTAATTCTAGAAAAATATTTTATTATAAGTTGTAAATTTTATTAATGTGCTATTAATTATGCAACTTTTTTAAGTAATTTTCTTCTCTTTTATAGAGTTTTAATCAATATTTTGTCCCTTTTTAGAAAATTTGGGAATTATGAGCCCAGATTATTATTATTATTTAAACCAAAGTGGAACATTTAAAGTTGAAGGAACAAATGATGCACATGATTTTCAAGAAACTCTGGTAAGATAATTATTTAAGTACATTCATAATTTAATTCCAACTTGTTTAATTAACGATTCTGATTTATATTCTAGAATAAATATTACTAAAGATAAATAAATAAAAACTATTTATTTTATTACAACATTTTCAGAACTGTAATTCTATTTTTTAAATCTAACTATAAATGTTAATTTTTGTAATTTTTCTTTTTACTTTCATCTTATTTAAACATGATAATTATTGTTTGAACCTGTTTTGACCATTTTCCAGGACTATTAAAAACTTTTCTGTTTGGTAGCATGAACATTTATAAAAATATGTAGAATATTTTAAATTTAATTGGAATAATTCAAAGAATTTTCTTTATTGAATATAGACATTTTAATCTTGATTTTTTATTTCGATGTTGATTGAAAAATGTATGTTGTTAATTCTTTAAAGGATTATTTTCCAGAAATTTCTAATTCATTTAATTAAATATGTAATGCATTTCTGATATTAATGCTAATGCAATATAAAGTAAATATCGATAGCTTGGAATATTATTGAAAGCTTTCTGTTTGAAATTGTTTTTATGTAATTACTATTATTATTATTATTATTATTATGACTATTTTAAACTTTATTTTCTATTTTTTTTTTTTTTTTTTTTTTTATTATTTGGGCAACATTTTCAGGTTAATGTACTTTTTTTGCATTCTGATTAGTGAAATGACTACCCAATGTTTGTTAATATCAATGACTAGTTCATTTTTGAGTTTTTTTTAATAGAAAACAAAACACAATAACTCTTAAGATTGAACTCTGATTTTGATATCCAGCAAAATATAAGTATAATCACAGTTTATGTCACTTGTTACATTTTGTTAATTTCACAACTAGGTGGTTTAGAACTTTTATATCAGATGTATTTACATTCGTATGTATTCTTCAATTAGTTTTTTTTTTTCCCACAATACTCCAGTTAAATTTCAAAATGCAAACTATTTCATCTTTTTTACACTTAAAATATCATTTTGTTTAACAATGGGTTATTTATTCCAGAAAGCAATGACAATCATGGGAATGTCAGAAGAAGATCAGATGAATGTTTTACAAGCTGTAGCTGGCATTCTGCATTTGGGAAATGTTACCTTTGTGGAGAACAAAAATTATGCTGTGATTGAAGATGATCAGTGTAAGTTTAATTTTACCATGTTAATATTATGGAATTTCTAACATCTGTGATAAAAACATTATAGATAAAGATTGTGAATACATTTAGTATTTTCCCTCTCAATCTTCTGTTAAATTTATACAACAAATTCAGGGCTTGAAATGATTGAAGCAAACCGAACAGTGTTCTTGTTCACAAAGTTATGACTGATACTATTCCAATTTGTGAAATTTTCAGAAATAATGTTCTGATTCATGAAACTATGGTAAATATTGTTCCAGTTTGTGGAATTATTAAAATATATTGCAATTTTATATCTATAGCTCATTGTGCTCTTTATTTCTTTTTTTATTATTATTTAGAATCTTGAATACATTTTTTTTTAATGTTTTTGTATGTTCCAATATAAACTTGTTTATATTTAAAAGAAAAGAAAAAGAAAATTTGAACCACAATTTTGAAGGAACATTCTGATTTATGTATTTTTTTCATTTTGAGCCCTGAATAAATAAAACTTATATTCAAATGAATACATAAAACATTTGAAATGACTAAAAAATTGCTGAAAAATTCTTTAGTGCAGAAATCCAAAAAGTGATATCACTTACGGCAGTGAGACTTTTTAAAATTTTTATAAGAGCCAGAATCTGATAATGAAGTATGTTCAACGGATGGCCACATTTATGTTCATGAATTAACATTACTATTTTCTTACTGTTTTTTTTTTTTTTTTTTTTTTTTTTTTTTTTTTTAAGTAAACATTGCTATTTACTATTCATTAGTATTTGTTGGCATTCTAAATGAAAATAATCATTAATTTCCTGACATCATCAAAATTTATGAACAACTTACTAAATTATCTTTAAATGTTAATCTTAATTTCATTTCTTTACCAGGCTATTTTGTTTTCCCAGTTTCACTTGCATAGAAACAAACTAATACATTGAAAATATACCTCAGCTCAAGAAGTCAAAATAACTAATATTGTCATTAGACAAGGATATGACATCGCAGCAAGGATGCCGATAAGACTATCAGACTATACTGACTTTTCATTATAATATTTATATATGTGAAAGCAGCAGTAGATGTTTTTTAAGACATTGGATCAAAAACCAAAGTACATGATGTTGATTTCTCTTGTGTCATCTTTTTCTATGAAAGCAGTTTCAGTATGCATGCAGGCTAATAAAAGTTAAAGAAACTGAAAAGTATGAAATGGTTTGAAGAAATTCTTAATTTTTTATTTGAAATGACAGTTTAAGTGTATTGATTGTGCTGTGCAAAGCATTCTCAGTGAAAAAAAGATGTATCCAATCAATTTGCTTGCTTTCTAAGGACTTTAAGATTTTCACAACCAATTCTGTTAACTGTACTTGAATCCAGTTCTACAAATATGAAAGAGGAGGTCATCACTATTAATATGTTATTTAATTTTAACAAATGTTGATGATTTTATATTAATGAATAAGGATTATTTGCTAATGAAAATTATTCTGCATGTATGAAATGAAACACTATAGACCAGACTTGATATATTGTACTCCAGTATTATAATTATTAATTGAGATTTTTTTTTATATCTTGTATCAGATTTTTTTAAAAAGTTGATATTTTAAGCATAATAAAATTGGTGTCTACATCTGAGATGCACTAAAACATGTTTTCTATTGAATATGGAGTGCTAAAGCAATTACCATTCATTCACAGGGTCACACAAAAGAATTTGATTGCAGTGCTGTGTGTAAGTGATAGATGCAGGAAGTGCATTTTCAGTTGTGATATGTATTTTTGTTTTTAGTTTAATTTTTGTGTGTACATAAATCCCATAGATCATATACAGGGTTGCACAAATGAATTAATAATCATTACTATATATGAGAATGAACTGCTTAAGAATTTTTTTAAATTAAGGTGCGTATTTTTTTTGCTGAACTATATTTAGTATATTGAGCTGTTTGTAGAATATAAATACATTTGTATACAGGTCTATTAAAAGAACTGGAAATTTTCCCAATCTATGGATAATTATTTCTGAAAGCATATCTTCAGTTGTTATGAATTGTTATGAAATTTTTTTTCTTAAGATATCTTTTTTCGCCTTATTAAACAGTGAAGTTCCATTCCAGTATTCTGGATGTGTTGGATAATGTTTCACAATTTATGCCTGACACATGTTTTTTCTTTCCCATTTAATTATTTGCATAACTTGCTGAGCTGTATTAAATGAACTTGAGTATTGCCTGTGGGCTGTCTAATAAGTACAGCTGATTAGAAGCTTAAATTTTAGATTCTTATTTTTTTTTCTGTTTGTAACATTTTACCACTAAGCTAATTTTTTGCACAAAGGAAAGTACTGTATTCACCTTTCTTCAATTTATCATGCAAATTTATTTAAAGATATCTTAAAAATGTATTCTGTCCTTTCAAATTTATTAATTTTTATAACTGGACAAAATAATGTTCAGATTTCTAAAAGCAGTTTTGTTAATTTTAATCTCAACTCATTATGACAAAAAAGAAGAAGAAGAAGAAAAGATGAAAATAAAGAAGCAAATCATATTTTATACATATAACTGCTAATGGAAAAAATTCTTTTTTATTCTCTCCTATGAACCTTAATGACTAAATTAATTTATCACTTGATTTAGAGAATCAATTTTTACACTCCCGATTTTTATACAAAAGAAAATATTTAATTATCAGAATCATTGCAAATCACATTTATCTTTGATTTAAATATTTTTTCATTTCATTTAAAATTTAAGAAAATTTGATTTTAATCAGTGATCTCTTTAAAAATCATATTATCTGATTAAAATAACATACTTTAGTAATACAATTTTTTGACATCTTATTTACTATTTCTCACAATAACTTTTGAGACAGCTTAATCCAATGCATTTTTTTTTTCAATTAGTTCTATGCCTCACAATTCTCCCCTAAAACTGTCCATATCATGATTTGTACATAGTTACTTCCGTTACGATCATATGTGCTGCTTCTGTTTTTTACATTTTGAAAAAATAAATAAATAAATAAAATAAAAAATGTTCTTTTTGTTGAAGACTTTGTTGACTGCTAAGTCAAATTTATATTGACTGTATTTTTATGTATTCTCTTTACTCATCACATATTTAATACTTATATCTATATCAATGAATATTATCAAAATGCTCATCCCAAATATAGCAATAAAACATAAAATTCAATATTTTTATTTCATTTTACTTATTGCTATGTTTTAACACTGTGAACTTTATTCTTTAACTTCTAAAGTAAGTTTCAAAAATAAGAAAAAATATATACATTCATTTATTTTTAGTTCTAGCATTTCCAGCTTATTTGTTTGGTGTTGATGCTGAGTTGGTGAAATCAAAACTAACTAGTCGAGTCATGGACAGCAAATGGGGAGGTCAGTCTGAGACTATTCACATGCAGTTAAATCTGGAACAAGCTGCCTATACTAGAGATGCTTGGGCTAAATCTCTTTATGCTCGAGTGTTTGATTATCTTGTTGGTGTATGTATTTTATTATTTTATCTAGAAGCTTATTCTGCTTTGCTAAAATATATTAAAATATTTATGTGATGACTCAATTATTATTGTTATGCTTGTGAAATGAAACATAAGAGTTATGTGGCATCCTGATGTGTTGTATTTAAATTGAATTGGGTATTGTGATTGTTTGAGAGAAACAAACAAATTTTTAGTTGGGATGAAAAGTGATATGAGGTTTTTTTCACCCTCTATTCAAATTGAAAAAAAAATTTTCTTTTCCATTTAAAAGGAAAAATAATATCAATAAAAATATAATAATCCTTAATATTTTCCCTTTTTTATTAATATATTTATTCTCCCTTTTATTCACTTCAATTTAGTTGTCATCATTATAGAAATTTCAATAAAATATAAAATGTACAAATAGTAAAATTTCATAGCTAATTTTAATTTTCAAGAGTTAGAATGACATTCTTGAATCATCATAAGAGGAATATATGTTTTTAATTCATAATTCATCCTATTTTTGAAAGTGGAAATGTGAAATTACAAATATATAGTCAGCTTTATTTTGAGACATGTTTAACTCATTGTGCTTCATGCTACTTAAAAATATATTAAATACCATCCAACAAAGCCACATATTCTTAGGATGTTTCTGCATGGTTATGTATGAAGATTGTTTAAATAAAATACTTAAAATAAATACTAATACCTAAAATAAATCAGACTCTGTATATGCTAATATAAAAAAAAGAAATAAAATTAGTTGACAAACTACAAGTTCATTAAAGTTTTTACCATATTTCTAAATTTGTGGTATTATTATATGATTTCACAGATAAAAACATAAAACTGAATGAAATTTATTGGTCAACCAAAAGTTTATTACAGCACTGAGTATTTCTCAGATCCTAATGCATATCTTTGTTTTTGATGTCCAAATTCTAACTCTTAGCAAAAAATATTTTCCACTGTTTCAAAAATAATTTTCATTTACAATCAAAGAAATTCTTCAGCAATTATTTTTGTAATAATGCAAAAAATGATGAAACAAAAGCTGCCACTTTACAATTTGTCCTGAAATGTTGGAGAAATCTAGTATTCAAATGTTAATGAAGTATAGAAATAGAAACTTTTGTTTGTATTTGCATTTCAATTGAGAAATAAAAGTTTTTTCTATGATTTTAAATGTGTTCTTTTCTTTTGGAAAAAAAAAAAAAATCCTTATTTGACTTTACCATTTGTGATTCGATATTTTAAAAGATATTTATTAATTATCATTAACATGCATTTTTTTCTGTCTTGAAAATCAAATTAATCAAATGTTTGCTTATCTGGATGCCTCTAAGATATAATAACTAATACAGTAGATTCTCTCAAATCCGCAAGCATCTAAAATCTATACATTATTGCTGATGTAAATAATGAAAATTTCCATTCCCATGCATGGACAAAACTCCAGACTTTTTTATTTTTATATCATTCTGTATGTATTTTAATATGTGATTCTAGTTACTATGACTGAACTTGTGCTTTTACATGAAAGAAGTATAAATTTATTTCTGAAAAAAATTGAGATATTGGAAATATTACTGGTAATTGCAATATTTTTATCAAGTATATTTATATATTAATAGAAGTGATTAATCAAGCCATTTTAGTTATTAAATCTGAAAAAAGACTTCCTTGTTTTATAATTTTGATGCGAGTTAGTAAGATACCTATATAAAGAAAGCTTTATTAAATAAAAGATAAATGTATATCATTGATAATCATTGATGATATCAAATGAATATCATCAATATAAATAACATATACACATTAATCCTGTTAGATGTACTGTTCTTAAATTTGTAATTTTATTTATTACAATAAATACTGTTGTAGTCAATTATATGTATTATATTTTCTAATTGATATATTGCATTTACATAGGTTGTAAATTCAGCTATGAAGACAGAAGTATCTGAGCTAACCATTGGAATTCTTGATATTTACGGTTTTGAAATTTTTCAGAAAAATGGCTTTGAGCAGTTTTGTATCAATTACGTCAATGAAAAACTCCAGCAAATATTTATTGAACTTACTCTTAAAGCTGAGCAGGTATTTTCTTTCTTTATTCATATAGTTATCTAAAATGTTTCATCCCAGTATCAAATGCAATGCATGTGTCAAATGTGGGGGAAAAAAGATCACACTATTTTTTCACAAGAGGGTGTCAAACAGTATTACTTCTCAATGTTATTTTGTGTCTATTTTTTGTCGTTTTATTTTTCTGAACAAATTAGGGGAGTTTTTTATATTATGTAGTATCATTTATTTAAAGGCAATTCCTGTTCTTCATTTGAGTGGAATTAGTTGTAAGAATTTTGAGGGTTTGTTGTGAAAGTGTCACTTATAATTGCAAATGGTTTGAAAATGAAAGGTCTAGATGGCAATGCGAAGAGTAGATGAAGAAATAAATAAAAATGCTTTAGAATTCTGGAGAAAATAGAGTTATAGATATGAATATAATTAACAACAGACAACTCAAGTGAAAAGATTTAGAATAATGTTTATAATAATGTAATTTATTTTCAAAGAAATCTACGAAATAAAATAATAATAATATTTTCCTTTTAGAATATGTATTTAACTACTTGTATGTATAAAATACAAATGAATGTTTCATTCCAGTTGCTTATAACTGAATTCTACTATGCATTTTTGCAATTTTTATTTTTATTTTAATAATTTTAATCATTGCCACAATCATAATTATGCTGTTATATATTAAAAAATGGATGTATAATTTTTATTTAAAAATATTAGTTATTGACTTCAATGAAATTATGTAATTTTTTTTTACATTTGTATTGTTTTATTTCAGACATTAGATGGTAAAAAATATGATTTTCTGAGATTAACATTTGATTCCTTCCTTTACGATCTAGTATGTTAATAACCACTGAATCATGTTTATTATTACTAAGTATTTAGTTAAGTTCTTATAGGTTTAAATTCAGAAATTAATTTTAAGGAATGAACTAAAAATAATAATTAATAGTATTTATTGTTAATTTATGAGGGTTGCAATGTAAGCAGAATAGCTTTTATAAAAATCTTAGTAATATGGGCATAAGGAAAAATATTTACATTGCTGGAATGTGATTTACTGACATATTTCTCACTCAATAAACATTCCTTTGCCGATAAAGATGTCTAGTACTGACCTTACAAAGTCATCCACACATTAAGTGCAAAAGAGGGAAAATAATCTTGTAATTAGTTAAAATGTCTGCTGGCATATTGTATATTTATGTCACAAAATAATGATGAATATGAATGTACCTTATGTGTGAATGGTAAACTGTATCCTATATTAATTTCTGAACAGACTGATTGTCAGTCATACTGTATTAATTGGGGAAAGCTATTTTAAGATCCATCTAAGACAGTGCTTCCCAACCTTTTTTCTTTCATTCATGTGCTCCTTTTTTAGGATTTTCATTTCAGAGTACCTTCATTTGTATCTTTTCCCCTTTACAATATAACACAAACTTTTATTTTCATTAGTAATTTTTCTTATCATAACCATATAATAAATCTACACGAATCACATTATCATTTCTAACTTTTTTTTTTTACTTTGCTAACCATTTTTGAAATTTCCGCCATTGCCAACATTTTCACACTCCCTGCAGGCCTGCCACCCTCCCCAGGGGTACACACACCCCAGATTGGTAACCACTGATTTAAGATACAGAGTCTATATAGAAACCTCTTATAAGATCATATATTTGCTACAGTTGTGGATAAAATAACAATTGGCTGTTTTCTTGATTCATCAGTAGAGCACTGTTGGCATGTTTAAAAATGTACCCTGTGTATGATTTTCTATCATTTGCATTTTGAGCCCAATCAGCATAAACAATACAATTAAGGACTTAAGCATAACATTTAAAAATAAGTCTGATTTTTTTTTTTTTTTTGGACTTTTTTTGAAATTATCCAAAAATTATCTTGCATATGCAGTCCAGAGAAAAAAAACCCCTCTTAGTTTAGTCATTTCATGTTTGCATTCCCCATTCAAAACAACAACAGCAACAAAAAATGCTTTGGCAGCAGACTGCAAGAACAAATGTTGCCAAAATTTTACATCTCCCTGTAATTTATTCTGCAAGCTCCCATAGTAATTTGCTTATTCTCAAAAATGATATTTTGAAATGCACATAGTGCTAATTGCTAGCCAAAGATGCCACACTTAAATCCTTGTTCAGGTATAAATGTCCAAAAAGTTGAAATCTACTTTCTTCTGAAGAATTTCAGAACTAATGTAAAAGAATTAATAAAGTTTCAATTTTGTTAACATAAATTAACATAAATTTTAAAAAACAACTAAATTGAGTGAAAGTGATAGCTGCATTTTTCAAAGAAAATGATTTTGAATTATCAATTTTATATTTCCTTGGATAAAATAAGCTTAAAATATCCATTTTTTAAAATCTAAAACACTGTAAACATATTATTATTATTATTTTCACAGGAAGAATATGTACAAGAAGGAATCAAATGGACTTCTATTGATTATTTCAACAATAAAATTGTTTGTGATCTTATAGAAAGCAAAACTCCTCCTGGTATTATGGTAATAATAGATGATGTTTGTGCAACCATGCATGCTGTCAGTGAAGGTGTTGACAATCAGCTTCTTGGGGTAAGATTGATCTTACACACCATTTTGATAAATGTCACTTACAATATTTTATAGGTTCAAAAATGTATTTTTTCTTGACATTTTTTGTGGAAGTTGGGAAAATCGAGGGGGAAAAAGGACAATTTCTTTTCATGATTTTTATTTATTTTAATTTATCATGCTACTATTTTACATAAACACGAAAAATCATTTAATGCAATGATGATAAATGTTTTAAAAACAGTGTTCTGTGTGTCCATATACTATAAAAAATATGTAAGTTTCTACAATATACCATGTATTGGGGAAAGCAGACTTATATACATTTGTGATGGATTTGTAGGGTTTTTGTACTTCACTGATGCATAAAATTTTATTTTTTAAACTTTTACTAATTTACATAATTGAAAAGTGTAACAATGATAATGCTTTTAAAAAAATCATGAAAGTTATTCCTTGTATTAAATTAGAGTAACTGAAATATTTGGTGTTGATTTATTCTTGCAGTTTATTATTTTATGCAGTCTGAGCATATATATATATTAAGCTGTATATTTATATTGTAATGATGGGATCAACATGCCTATTTAATGATTTTTCAATTTTTCAAGGAACACTAAGCTTTAAATTTTCATTGCAATTCAATTTCAAATTAATTAAATTTTCAGGCAAGTTTTTGCATGAAAGAAACTGTTCAGATATCTTGTTTCTCCCTGGATTTTTCATTCTGCAACTTTCCATGGTATTTAGCTGATTCTCAAAAATGCCCAATAGCAACATGCCTCTGTTGTCATATATCTGTTGCAACTAAAAGGATTTCCACTTTTTTTACTTTTGATATTAAAATATAAATAAAATTTCATATATATTTCAAAGGAAAAATCCTTGTTTTGAAATATTCAAAAGAGAAAAGTTTCATTTAGATTTATCTACTTATTATTATTATTTTTTTTAATCTGAATTAAATTTTTTAAACAAGATTTTAAACCTCGTAAAATTGATAGATTTAATATGTCAATATTGTCTTGAAATTTTTGTTTAATGTTTTATTTTGAACCAAGAACTAATAGGTTCATATTTTTAAATTATTTACCGTTATTTTTTATAGATTCATAACATATTTAAAGTTGTTGCATGAATTATAATCTTATATGCATATATAATTTAAATTTTAGCTTAAATTTGAATAAATTGTTTTACAGACCTCTATTTTTCTATAATAATAAAATAGTGTGGGTTTAAATACGTGGGTTAAAGTAGGCAAAATTCTTAGATTTTTCTTGTTAATATTTTAAGTTTATAAGTACATTAAATGGAGAGGAATAGAAAAATAAACTAATCATACTATCTTTTGTATAGAACTAGAACATTGTTATTTTATATTGTATATTAATAACTATATAAAAACTTTTTTTTCAATAGTCTATTTATTCCATATTTACTAATTCTATATATTTTGACTAGAAATTGACAAAGGCTGTTGGTGCCCATGCTCATTTTCAAGACGGGGGAGGGCAGTTTATCATTCATCATTATGCTGGTAAAGTAAGTAAGTTTACAATCTTGATATAAAATTTTTGCATGAATAATGTTTAATAATTCTTACAATTTTTTTTTTCATTTGAATTTTCAATTTTCAATTAAATAAATTTTCATTTCTATCTTAATACTAAATAATGTTAGATGTTCATTGAAATAATGAACATTCTGATGGATAGTTTGAACTTTTTAGTGGCTCTGTTTGTATTCATATTTAACTGATGTTATTTTATAGTCTTATAGTGACTGCTGGGAATTTGTTAGTTTGTTTACAGGGAGCTCATTTTATTTCCCCAGATTTTTATTTTTTTATTTATAGTTTTCTAATTTTAAACTTGCAAGAATTGTAATTGCAAATGATGACACTCTTTCGCATTGGGTCAAATTTCACTCTTTCATGCTCATCTTCTTAAATTAGGGCAAATAAGTTTTTAAACAACATGTGCCTCTTCTCCCCCCCCCCCCCCCCTCCCTCTCTCCAGCATCACTGCTCGTTACAGGAACAAATCTTTTTTCTTGCCCCTCCTTAATTCTAAGAATAAGTGTCTGGTGTTTACCTGCCAAGGCTGCATTTAGAAAGCAAAAATGGCTACTGGTATGCTAAATTAAGAAAAACTTTTCTATTCTAGCCTTATTTGTATTTTCCAAGAAAAGGACAGAGGATCAACAATGGATTCAACAAGGAATCAGGAGGTAAGATCGAACTTGAAGGAAGCTCTTCCCTCTTGCAAGACACCCACTACTTTATTTGTAAAGCCATAAATGATGAAAAGTGCGACATAACTATGAAAATTGCCGGCTCTCCAGAACAAAAAAAAAAAAAAAAAAAAAAAAAAAAAAAAAAAAAAAAACATGGTGACTACAAGTAGAATGATATGCCTATCTGAAGCTTAACTCTGTTCCCAGAAACTCAGTATAATTTTAACTATCCAAGAATGCCACTTGTTTTACAGTGTGTGTCTTCATTATTTTTGTAATTAATTTAAGATATCAAAGCATTTGTTCAAGAATAGCTAAAAATATCATGAAACTGGTAAATTCTGTAGAAAGAAAAGCTTTTGGTAATTGGGGATCAAGTTAAAGTCATTAAACATATTGAAGATGGAACCAATCAATCAGCACTGTGGAAGGAATTTTCCAAACCTACAGTTTCAAACATTTGGAAAAATCACAGTTTGATTCTTACTGCACACAAAAAAAATTTGGATTCTTCGAAGAAACTACATTGGTCTAAAATGGAAAATGTGGAAGAAGTTCTTTTAAAACTGTTCACCATTCAATGGGACAGAAATATTGCTGTGACTGAACTCAAAATTGAAATGAATGTGTTTGTAAAAAATTCAGAGAAACGGTGTTGTGTGCTTTAACAAACAGCTGGATAGAGTTTCAAAAATGGAACAATATTTCTCGTGGAAAGATTGTTTGTGAAGCAGCAAGTGTTTGTGCATCAGATAAGGAAAAATGGAAACCTCAGTTGTGGGCAGATGTTGTCCAATATTATGAAGAGAAAGATATCTTTATACTGATAAAGCTTGATTGTCATACAAAATTCTTCTAATCAGGCATTAAAAAGAGAAAAGCACACTAACCGAAAGCTCTTGAAAGTGAGAATAAGTGTTTTTGTATGTGAAAATATGAAAGACTCAGTAAAACCAAAAATTAATTGTCATAAATAAATCTCAAAAGCTGAGATGTTTTAAAAGTGTTAAAAACTACCCATCACCCACAAAATCAATCAAAACTCCTGGATGACTACCAATTTTTTTTAAAGAAGAACTTCGACGATTGGACAGTGATTTGTTGAAACGAAAACTTAAAATTGTTCTCCTTGTCTATAATTGCATAGTTTATACCTTTTTAGAAAATCTAAAGTGCATTAAGCTTGTTTTTATGTCTCCAAATGCAATTTAAATGTTGATGTCCACAGACCTAGCCATTATTCACAATAGTGTTGAATTCAGACACTTTTCTCTGGAAGGGATGTCTGCTGCTCCAGGGGAAGGACATTATAGAGTTCGGGGGGGGGGGGGGGGTTGCAATTTTTGACCCTTGAAAATACAAAATCTCAAATTTTCCTTGAGGGACATTTCATTGCTCCAGGGGGGATGTCCCCACCCCCTGAATTCAACTCTGATTCACAGCCTGAAGTCCTATTATGAAAACAACTACTGATAGTGTTTTAGAAAACTACAAAGAGAACAACAACATGGAGTACAACATATCTCTTTAAGAAGCAATCATTCTGTTGAAAAAGTCATGGACGCAGATGGAATCAGCAACTATCCATAACTGTTTCCAGTGTGCGAGTCTTTCAAAGGATGTGTTCTTGGAGGGAAAAGATGCCAATGTGGAGGATTAAGACAACAAAGAAAATTAGATGTGTGGCTGGAAAAGCATATTGCAAACATTTTTCAAAGAGATGTTACTGAGCACTATGAATCTTGCGGAGTGAACTGTACCCTTCCAATACTTCTACAAATTATGACATTGTGTCTGAAGTTAAACAAACAAACAAAGATACTGAGGAAGACTTAGAAAATGATGCTGAAGAAGAACTAGAAATTTTATTATTTCTATTTCAGAAATGAAATTGGCAGCAAAAATCCAGAACTTTTCAAACAGAAAATATAGACCAAAAAATATTGGATTTTTTACTAATTGTAGATAAGAAAATTGATAAATTCTATGTAAAATTGAATTGTATTCAATCCAAAATTACCAATTTCTTCCATAGAATGTTAAAGTAATATCAAGTTTTAGTAAATACCTATTTTTCTTTTTAATATTTGATTTATTATCTGTTTAATTTGTTCATAATTTATGAAAAAATTATTTTTAACAATATTATAACATATGCTAAAATATATTGTTTTCAAAGAAACTGGATACAGTGAACCATCAGTTATAATGGAATAAATTATAATAAATTTAGTTATAATAAATCAAATAGTAGTAAATCAATTAGTTGTAATCAATTACATTAGTAGTATCAATTAGTTGTAATAAATAAAATCAGTTATAATAAATTTTAAATATTACCTTCAAAGACAGAGAGAATTTTAAAAAAAAGTTGAAAAACACAATGAACTGATTCAATTCTTTATTTTGAAAAAAAAAAAGTCTGTTGAAATCTAATTTTTAGTATTTCTGGTTTGTTACACTTCCATGTTTCTTTTTATATTAATACATTAAAAAAATCCTAGGATGTCTGTAAAAAAATTCACATATTTCAGTTAATTCCATATTTATACTCTTTATTTTAAAATACAAGATAATAGATTATAAGAACATATGTTTCAAAATCTTACCTTCTTGAATTTTAGATTGTAGATGTCTATGTGTGTAACTAATAATATACAAATTGCATCATTATTTATCCCATATTATTTTTCTACTTATTACTAGGTAACTTATACTGTAGATGGTTTCTGTGAAAAAAATCGTGATGTTCTTTTCACTGATATAATACAAGTTATGCAAAGCAGTGAAAAGTGAGTATCTTTTAGACAAGCCTTGGAGCAATCTCTTTTTATAAAGGCTAAATCAAAACTTTTATTACCATTATTTCTTTACAAAACTTTTCATTTAAAATTTATTTTGGAAATGTCATAGGAACTGGCTTCATGGTGTACTTTTTAATACAATTCTTTGCATTCAGAATTTCCCTTAAAAAAAAAATAATAATAATAAGGTAATAATAAGTGGTGGCTAAAAAAGTGACTGGTCCGAGGCCTGGTTTTAAATTACTTAAATTGTTGTTCTCATTTTGCCTTCTTTGTTGATTTAAATTGCAAACTTTGATTTAATTTTGTTGAATTTTTTATACTTATTTATTTTGTTATCTTTCCTTCCAGTGCATTTATAAGGAGTTTATTTCCTGAAGATGTCAGTGGAACAATTCGAAGTCGGCCTACTACTGCTGGAAGTAAGATAAAGGTAATTTTTTTTATCCTTTTTTAGCACAAAAATTAATCTGATGTGTTGGCAGTAATTTTCAATTGTAATTTTATGATATGTAATACAATAAGTTATGTGTTATCTTTATAAATTGATCTCTTTGGGGTTGTGCAAACCTAACGTTATCCCCTTAGGGGGCAAGGGGGCTGTCATATGATATTGTAAGATATCTCTAGGGAAAGGAGAGGGGGTTGTCTTTTGATATCGTTATCATTTTTTTATCCAATCAAATTTTTTTATTTTTAACATAGTCTTTGATACAAAATAGCTTGTTATTTGTTTTTAGCCTGTTATCTATTTTATGAAAATACAAAGTTATTATTAAAATCACTTAATTATTATAAAATTATTTAATTCTAAAATATAGAACACCTCAACGTTTGGCATCCCTTTTCTTCTTCATATGTATATGCATATATAATCATGCTTTGAGAATCCATATGTGAAGTATATTTGAAATGAAGCATATGCTTACTAATAAACAATTGCTTTGTTGATAAGAATTTCTATCTACACTTTCCTCTCTTTCGTTTTCTGCAAGTACAATAGGTTTTTATTACTATTTAATGCATTATGTAACAAAAAGCTATTAAATAAAATACTTTTAAATAATAACTGTTTCTTTTAAGTATATCTTTTTAGTTCTATAAAGTTTTTTCATGTGCAAAGTGATATTTTATTGACTTCTCTTCATTTGAATCTGAAAAATATGTAAAAAATAAATGTAACCAGTTTTGTATATCACTTCAAACAAAAGAAATAAATTCTAGAAATCAAAGAAATTTTATATTTTGATAACGATATCATTACAGGGGATACGGTTCAAGGGATGATAACGCATGATATCAGAAGGGAAGAATGGGGGGGTGAGAATTACCGAAATGTTAATGACATTATACTTGCACAGCCCCTTTTTTATGACTTATTCAGCCATAAGGTATTTTATTATATAAATATATGATTTTTTTATATGCTTTATGAGATATTTTGTATAAAAGATTAATATTAGATTAATTTTCATTAATAATTTATTTTGTTGAATGAATAATATTTAATTCATTTTTATGAACTTTCAACTAAACTAGAGATAAAATAATAATTTTTTATACAAGTTAATATTTATAAACTTGAAATATAGTGTTCAAACATATTTAATAATTTAAAGATTCTTTTTATTTTTGAATGGCATTTTTTTAGAATAAAAATTAGACTTAGAAATAATTTGATTTGAAAATGTCTAAATGTGAGATTTCATAGCTGCATACATAATGCAGAGATATTACTGAGATTTTACTAAAGGCAAGAAAACATTCCTTGATTTTATTTTGAATGCATGGATTTGATGTAGTAAAAAGTATAAAAATAAAAAAGATACATATAAAAAAGTACCTGCCCCCCCTTCCCTCCCCCCCCCCAAAAAAAAAAACTTTGCAGCTTAAGGCGGGAAGAAATATGTACTATTCTAAATTTTGCTTCTTATCATATTCAATAATATAAATACATTAATTATAAATTATATAATAGCAAATAACAAATACAGTAGACTTCCTCAAATCCGCAAACCAGAAATCTGCAACTCTCTAAAATCCGCATATATTTTAAGGATGTAAACAATGAAAATTTCAGCTTGAATATTGGGACAAAATTTGATTTTTTTAGTTTTATATCAATTCCATATATTTTTTATTTCATAATTTTCTTAATAATACTCTATTCATGTTTTTTTATGAAAAAAGAATATATTTTTTTGGAAAAAATTCAAGATATTGTTGATATCACTGGTAGTCACAATCTTCTTACCAAATATATTTATGCATTAATCAAGATTTTAGGGTTATTAAGCCTGGATTTAAAAAAAAAAAAAAAAAAAAAAAAATTCCTTATTTTATGAATTTGATGTGAATTATAAATGTACATTTATGAGGCAAGTTTTGTAAAATAATTTTTGAAAAATACATTTAATCTTTATAATGAATATTTACTCATACACTACTTTAATCATTTTAAAAATTATCTAAATTTTTATTATTTTTGTTTATTACTTATTTTAATATTTTATTATATTGTAAGCATTCATTATAGTTCCGATTGCATTATTAATTACACTCAAATTACTCTTTAAAAAATGTAAACAAAGCAATGACCAGAAATCCACAAAATTCTAAAATCCGCACAACCTCTGGTCCCGAGCTGTGCGGATTTGAGGGAGTCTACTGTATTAATGATATTGTTAGATATAATATACACTTGTTTCTGTATTATAATAACCTCATATATGTATTATCCTGAATTGAATAATATGTCATATGTTAAAAAATATCACTCACCTTACAATTTCTTTTATGATGAGAAAATCACATTTAATGACCTCCATTATGTACGAAATTAAAACAAAATGTTTACAAATGTTGTTCAATCTTGGTTTAACATTAGAAAGTTTTTTTGGTGATGAAAATATACAAAGTTCTTCTAAACAAGTGAACATTTTTTTATAAAAAAAATAATTACACAAAATTGAATGAATTTTAATAAGTTTTTAAAATATCTGAGCAGTACTTGTAATTAATTAATAAAATACTCTAAATTTTATTTAAAAAGTGTGAAAATATATACCCTTAAAATTTAAAGACTTACTTTTTTATGTGTAAAATATGCTTATAGAGAGATTAAAAATTTCTCTAATGTATAATAAACTGTTGATATTTTATAATAATTTTAGACCCAAGCCAATCAACTGGTTGAAGCTCTTATGAAATGTACTCCTCACTATATCCGTTGCATTAAACCAAATGAAACAAAGAAACCTCATGACTGGGAAGAAGACAGGTAGCAAATTATAGTTATTTACATCTAATTTAACTGCCTAAACTTTTTTTTATAATAAACTTCAGTTTATTTTATTTTATTTTACAGAGTTAAGCATCAAGTTGAATATTTAGGTTTGAAAGAGAATATCAGGGTTCGTAGAGCAGGATATGCTTATAGAAGACCTTTCAAAAAGTTTCTACACAGGTTAGACTATATTAAAATATAACAGTGTACTTATATATATTTTAGCATTATACTCATTTTGTAGTAGTTTATTATAGCCATAATTCATTTAAATTTTCATCTCCATAAATAAATATACATAAAAATATATTGCTTTAGTTTTAAACAGGTATAGTATAAGTAATACAATAACATACTTATGTATTATTGGCTGTTAGTTTTACATTTAAAAATTGCTTAGTGATAAAAACATCAGTTTTAGTATATTTTTTGTATTTTAAGGTTAGATTGTCAAAATCAATAAACAAAATGATATTTTAATATTTTAATTTGATTTATTTATGCCAATTATTTTATTATTTATTTTCAGTACACGTATCAGAATAATCATTTTTGAAAACTGCAAATATTTTTTTATGTTTAAAAAATTGTTAACCAATTCATTTTCTTTTCTTTTTTTTATAATTAAATATAATATTTTAATGGCATAAAAAAAGAAAATCCTATATATGTTAGAAGAAGCAGCATAAACTACTGTCTATGTCTGATTTCATCCAAATGTGAATAAAATTTATAGAATCAATCTTGATTATTCTTTTTCTTAGTTATATGGCCACTGTTGCATATTGACAACATACACAAAAATTGTCTATAGCAGATAATGTACAGTAACATTTTCAGAAACATTGATAAAGACAAGAGTTAGTTCAATATTATTTTCAAAATATATTTTAGAAAATAAAAGTAAATATGCTGCCAAAAAACAGCACAGGGTAATTTTTAAATGTTAACATTTGTCAGAAATAGGTCAATCATAGGCTAATTATCCAAGAACTCTATTAACAAAGCTTTTTTCTTTTTCTTTTTCCAAATATTGTTTTTCTTATGAGTAAAAATACTCTATATACTGAATGCAAGAAATCATAAGCCTTGTTCTTAGCATTACATGAAAGAAAATGGTGGCCAGAATACATTCTCCTTAGCCTTGATAAATTACACAAAATTAATAGTAATCACAAATGATTGATCTAATAAAGACATCTTTCTACCAAAAGGAATCTTCTAATCTTCTCTCATGCTTACCCAGACCAAAACTGTTTTACTCAAAGTTATTAAATTAAAAAAAAAAAACTTAGTGCAATCTGTCACAAATCCTAATTGAAATGCTTCCTTGAAAGATTGAAACATATCTAATTCTGCTTTCCATGCAATGTGCACAGTCAATTGCTACCTTTAAGGTTTAATTTTAAAAATCTGGTATCACATTGACTGTTCTCCAAAGTAAACAGAAAATTCATTATTTCCTTTTCTACTGGATTAACACCATGAATAAAATTCCATTCCTTATCAGAGAAAAATCCAACTGGCTTTATTTTCAAATAAAAACTAAAAGAGCCAAAAAAAGTATTTACATGCTGCAAACTGGGGATTAAATAGTATTGAAAAATTCAGAATTTAACTCTAGTTTTACTAGAATTCGATTACTTTAAAATTTATAATTTTCATAGTAATTTCCTTTTATTTCAAACAAACACAGGAAATTAAAAAGCCAGTGGAGAAAATAGACTAAGTATGTGCATGTAATATATGTGAGAATTGCAATACTTTCAAATGCATGTTGTAGTAAATATAAGTTATATTTTCAAATGATTTCAAGCATAAAATTGGAAACCCATCAAATTGACGGTTTTCACAAATCCACTGTTAATTTAAATTTTAGATTTAAGATTTTATTCCTTTTTATGCATGCAAGTGTATTAGTGACATTGTGATTTCTTCCTTTACTGCTGACTATTTCTTAATGTCTTTACTAATTTTTTTTAAGTTTTCTTTAATTTATATTCTAAATTTTAACACATTTTTCAACTACAATTTTTTTCCCATTTCATCCATTGCAATAAGCTTTTAAAATGTTTGTAATCCATACTATTTCATTAAAAATTATCATCATGAATTGTTAAATGTCTTTATCAATTTTAAATTTGTAGTCTTCACAAACATAACTAAGGCTCTTATTCATCTTAAGAAAAGGCGTGGATAAATACAGATGTGGTTTTAAAATATAATTCATAATATATGCTGATAATATCTTGTTTTTAGAATTAATTTTTAACTACATTTGGAAAATTCTTTTATGCATATTTTTGCTGAAAATATGAAAGAATATGTTTTAAAAATAAATTTTTATATGTATTGAATGTCAATTTCCTTCTTTTTTATTGTACTTCAGGTATTCAATATTAACCAAAGAAACATGGCCTTCATGGCGAGGAGATCCTAAGCAAGGAGTAGTACATATATTAAGAAGTGTGAATATGGATGATGATCATTATCAACTAGGGAAAACAAAATTTTTTATAAAAGCTCCAGAATCGGTAATAATACTTAAATATTATATATTATATAATAATATTAATTTAAATTGTTCTTATTTATTGTCAAATGTATATTGCATTTTATTATGACTATGTGTAACAAATAAAAGATTAAAATTGTTTTTACCATTAAAATAACAAATAAAGTCTTTGTACAATAATGAATAAGGATAGAAAACCAATGATTAGAAAGGCACAAATAATCCATAAAAAGGTAGCAAACAGCCTTTTCAAATCTATTATTTCAATTCTTCATCAGTGGACGACTCAGTGTGCTAGGAAAAAAAGAAAAGGCTCTTTGCTTTTTCTAGCACGCTCAGTCTTGCACTGATGAAGAATCTCGATAGTAGATTTGAAATAGTTGTTTGCTACCTTTTCATATATTATTTGTGCCTTTCCAATCATTGTTTTTCTACCCTTATATTTTTTACCACTTTTCTCCCAGATGAAAAATTTCTACAGAGCATAAGTTAAAGGATTGTTACACCTTGAAATTTTAAGGTCACATATATAATAAAAAGATTTCGATAAAGACATGTGTTACGTCTTACATAATTTTGAAAACTATTTCAGGTAGGTCTTTAAAAAATAGGTATATAATGCAGAATAATTTCCCATTTCAGAAATTCAAAGAATGACAAAAATCCACCTGTAACATTTTACTTTTCAAAAAGCTAATTTCTAGAAGGAAAAGGAATTGTATTCTGCATTTAATCCTATCACAAATTATTTAAATTGTATCATTTTCTGCACTTAATGCCACTGTTCAAAATTCAAATAAATTCATTCACATTTTTCGTGTTGAATTGGGATATATATTTTTCATAACATTTCAAAATTTTAAAGAAGGAGGATTCAATTGTGGGGACATTGTGTTTAGATACAAGGTGAATAAAAATTTTAAAGTTTGAACAAATACTTGATTATTTTGGTCATTAATTATCTGGTCATAATCCCTTATATCACCCTTTCTTGAAAACTTGAATAATTTTAAAATTATTATGGTTTTAAAGTCAAGTTTCAAGGAATTCCAACTTGAGTTTAATGATAAGAGTAACAAATTTTAACAGATAGTTTTTTGTTGTATTGCACATTCTAATAAATTGCTTATTTAAGTGTTTTTCAATTAAATTGTTTTTAAAACCAAATTACATCTGTTTAGAGATTATAAAGAATGTAAGAAGTAATTTGGCTATCTATCAATTTATGATTTCACCAGGGAAAAAAATGCTTTGTCACACATTAGAAATAAAATTCCTAACAGTTCATTTATATCATTAAATACAAATGTATGCATCAGTAACGTTCATATCATAACATTGTAGGCATTAGCAGTGGCGCAGCCAGAATTTGGTTCTAAGAGGGGTTTTGAGTTTCTGATAAAGGTGATTTCCGGTTATTTGAATCGCCGGTTAATAGAATCAGTACTAATTAGAACATTTACTGTATAATATTTAAACTCAAAAAGCATCTGTGTGGCCGGAAATCACCATTTTTTTTTTTTTTTTTTTGGCATGAAGCATCTAAGAAAAGTAATTTAGTTCAAATAACCAATTTTTACTTAACTGATTCATGTAATATGCACTTTCACAATTTTAAGTAGAATTTTCGCAATTTAATTGAATCACTTTATTAAATGAAATCTGATTCAATAAAGTGGCGGATTCCGAAATGCGGCAAAACATTTAAATATTAAGTTTGGATTTCATTCATATAAGCAGCAATTATAGCAATCTTTCTCAGCTCTGGGAGGGGTTTTAACCCTAAAACCACCCCCTTGGCTGCACCACTGGGCATAAATATGCTTAAAATGTGAGAGTCACAATAATCGAGCTGATTTTTCAATTAAAAATACAGTCAAACCTTCTTGTATGACCACTCTCCTGAACAGCCATTTTTTTCAATGGAATAAAAATTTTTCCCATAGGCTCAATTTAAATTTTACCTCCATTCAGAGACCATCCCAGTTGAACTTCCTCTATGAGTGATGAATTTCTTTGAAGAAAATCAAACAAATTCCGTTTTTTCCTGGTCACATGAAGAAGTTTTTTTTGAAAAATTTGGGAAGAGCAAATTCATTAAACTTTTAATTTTTTTTTATATAACTTTTGAGATTTCAAACGTCTTTGTGCCTTTTTAATCAATGAATTTAACTCTGATGATGTATTAATAATGATCAATAAGTTTCCCTGCCCTATTCTGTTAAAGAAACCGGTAATGAAATTATTACTATTTGTCCCCATCCAAAGAAAAATTGCATTTATTTACTGAACTTTAAAAGGACTTGGAAATAAAATTTATAAAAGATAAAATCATAAAATCAAAGCAAAACATCAATGTATCCATTTTTTAAACTCAGCGGTAATTAACTTATGTAATTTGCTTTTGTTTTTGTATTTTATTTTTATATTTTTTCTTAATGTGAGAAATAAATTTTAGTAAAATTGTTATCTTTTTTCAACAAATAAAATCTTCATTTAAACACAACCTCCATTAAATGACCACTTGACATCTCAGAGTAGCCAATTTTTATTGTAACAGAATGTGATTGATTTAGGGAAGTTTTATCATAAACATAGTGTTATCTGTATGAAAATAATTAAAAGAATTAGCATAAAACTGAAATTTAAAAAGACTAATCAAATAATTTAACCCTTTAACCATCTGGCCTGGCTTTTTCTGTTTCTAGAAATCATGTTTAAATGGTGCAGACAAAAATATTTTAAACGAAATGTTATTTTGAATCATACATAGAAAGAAGTGAAATTAAAGAGTATAGCATCAATCTGTGATTAATTAACATAAATACTTTGCAATTTATAAGCATTCTTATAAAAATACATGAAAACCCTTGGACAGTGAAAGGGTTAAATTCAGGCTTTGAGACACATAAATACAGGCATAGATGCACCTTCCTGTCAAATCTTGTTGTGCATGCAGTTTCTTCTAAACAGAAAGCAGAGACAGACAGGCTCACATACAAATTTAAATTATTATTATAGGTGAGCCAAATGTGTGCAGTAATAGATTATATAAAATTATTTTTTAGATAAAAAATACCTAGTACTTCTGTTTTTAAAATTTCTAATGTATTAAAAAAAAATCACTGCTATTATTTATTTATTTATTTATTTATTTTAATCTTTTTAGCCATTTTGTACTTTTAGCCCATGAACTTTAATCACAATGTATTAAATATGCATGTATTTTTTGTATTAAAAATAAAGATCTTTTAAACTTTCATAACTTTTCCTTTCCAGTTGTTTTTATTAGAAGAGATGCGAGAAAGAAAATATGATGGCTATGCCAGAGTTATTCAAAAGGCTTTCAGGCAGTACTTTGCTCGAAAGCAATATCAAAAATTAAAAGAACAAGGTAAGAGCTTTCTTTATGATGGAGGCATTCATCGAGAAATAGTTTCAGCAAGTATTTATTTTTAAGAAGCTGTAAAACTCTTACTATTTATATGTTTGTTTTCACAAAATGTCCTTATAGGCTTAATCAGAATTAAGAATATTGTGTTTATATCTCTTCAGTATTCCTAATATTAAATGTTGCACATGCGTCATTTAGATTCAACAGTAATGCTCCTATTTTTTTTTCTTTTTATTATTCCTAGTGTCATGGAACCACCACCAGGTATATTTCCAAAACTTCAATTTTCTTTTAATTTTACAAAAGTTAGCCCACTGAATAATCAAAAGACAATTTAATCAGCAAAATGAAACACAAAATGTGTCTTCATTGGGTCTTGTTACAATTTTTTTTATTATTTTTCAAGAAGAAAAAAATTTTTTGAAGAAAATAATATATCTTAAAGGTCCCATTCAAATTTATTTTTATGCAATTGTGTTTTGCATAATCAATTAGCCATATTGCATTCACATCCACAGCATTACTGACTATCTACAAATCAATTTTCCATGTTTATCAATGGAGACTCAACTGCTAAATGTTGAATTTTCCTACAAATTCCTTATTAAAAGAATCTGAAATTCAAGATCTCAAGGGTTTTAAAGAAAGTACTTTTTGCTAATTCAAAGAAAGTACTTTGATTTAATCCAGAAAATAACTCGAATGAATTTTTTTCATGGTACTGAAATTTCACAGTTAAAATTCTATATTTTTGCATTGACTGAAATTTTAGATTGTAAATTTCTTAATAGACATGCTAAATTCAATGTTTCATAGAAATAGGATGTTATTCCTTAACTGATTTTGTGTGAGATTCAAAATTTTACATGCATTGAAGTTAATGCTTGCAAACAGTAATTTTAATAAATAATGTTTCTTTTTAGCTTGTAGCCTGCTGGTCGGGAAAAAAGAAAGACGACATTACAGTATTAATAGAAATTTTGTTGGTGATTATATTGGTTTGGAAGAAAAACCAGGTTTGAGAGCACTGATTGGTAAAAGGGAACGAATTGAGTTTGCTGAGACAGTGAATAAGTATGATAGGAGATTCAAGGTAAATATATTAAATCCTTTTTTGTTTTAATTATATTATAAATCTATATTTTGATTTAATATTTCCTTAAAATCTTTGTTTTTAATTGATCACGATATTGCTTTTCATAATATATGATTTAAAATATTTTTTGTGTATCCAACCATGACATTTATGGCTATGTGTATGTTTGCATTAACATTTCATTTTGTGAGTATAGTTTTTTTTTTTTTTTTTTTTTTTTTTAAGACATTTGTATTCAGTTTTTTTTTTTTAAATATGTTCTCTTTCACATTTGATTTTCATTTTATCTACTCAGGGTACACAGGTTGTCCCAAAAAGGTTGAAATTCACTTTATTATTTTCTTCTATTTTTACAAAAAGAACATTGTAGCAATGAAAGTTTTCAACCTCTGATTTTCTATGGAAACATTTTAGGAGTCAGAGATACTAATAAATATGTTTTTACATAATGTCTGTGTGTGACTTTATCTGTCTATGTATGTATGTACTTATGTGACACAAATTTTGTTGCCGCTCTATCTCAAAAACTAATGCATGGAATTTAATAAAAATTTATATTCAGTTAGTCCTTGATTGAAATTGGTGCTTATTAATTTTTAGTGTAAATTGCTCAACACGTAGTGCTGTTATGCAGTATTTTTCTTGATTTCTGCAATAGTTCTGAAACCAGAACTAATCCACGGATTTCATCAAACTTCAGAATCAGTTAGTCCTTGATATGACTTGGTCCTGTTTACATTTATATGTTTACATTTACATGTGCATCATCTAACAGGTGGCGTTACTATGCTGAACTTCTTATGATTCCTGCAATAGCTGAACTAATGCATAAGTTTTGGTCAAACTTGAGATTTAGTTATACTTTGATAAATATTGGTGCTGATTATGTTTTAGTGTAAATTATTTAACAGATGGTGCTGCTATACTGCATTTTTCATGATTTCTGCAATAGCTTTATTTCAAGAACTAATTCATGAGTTTTGGTCTAACTTAGGATTCAGTTAGATGTTGACACAGGTTTTTGCTGATTAGGCTTCGTTGCTAATCGCCCAATAGGTGGCACTATTATGCTACATTCTTCAGGATTTAACTGTTTGGAGACAGTTATCTCAAGAACTAATGCACATAATTTCATATCTTTAAAATCCTCATGGTAGGTATAGATTGTCATTTACTTTTGGCACTGTGATAGCAAATTTTGAAGAATTAACATATATATGAGATAGAAGAAAGTTTTAGGATTGCCACATCTGATTAGATTTTAGGATTTTATTCATCTGACGAAACCCTATTCGCCTCTGTCCTATGTCTGTACGTCGCAGAGTCCACACACAAAAACTGTACGAGTCAGAGATTTAAAATTTTGTATAGTAACAGCTTAATACCTCATGTCATATGCCAAATCATAAAATTTTGGAAAAGTCTATTATTTTAATTAAATTTTTTTTTCAATCTCATCTACTCATTTTAGTGATTTAAAAAAGAGAAGCTTAATTTGAACGTTTTGTATGCAGACATCATGGCTTGGGCGAAAAACATCTCGCTAATCAACAGAATGTTTTTAGTTCGATCCCCAATGCAGCAACTTAAAATTTTCATCCTAAAATGGATTTAATAAGAAGAAATTTCACACTTTTGGTCAATTTAAGAATTTATATTGTTAGTTTTCATTCATCTGAGATTCATAATATTTTTTTTCAGTTTATTTTAAAAACCTTTACGATTTATTAATGATTCAGCATTTTAAATTTAATTTTTAAGCATTTTTTTCACTTTTAGAAATTAAAATTTTGTAAGAATTTAATAATTATAAATTAACAATTTGGATTTATTAATTGAAGGATAAATTTTTTTTGAAAGAAATATTAAATAAAACCCTCTGTGTGATCTTTGATCACACTTACCCACTTGTTTTACTTATTGGAGGTTAATAATAGGTGGTGGCTCATCACCTATTTCATAGATATTTCACAATTTTACCTTATGTCACCTTATGTCATTAAACTAGAGTCATATACTTAGTCAATTAGTATTGGTTTTTTATTTTCCATTACCGAAAGCACATTTTGATCTTTTTTGAGATATCATCTATACTAACATATATATATATATATATATATATGTGTGTGTAAATTTTTCCCTTGCATGTACAAAGTTGAGGTAAAATTCTTTTCAGGTTTTTTGCTGTCTTTTATTTTAAAAACTTGTACGTCATACATATAATTCAATTACTGCATACTAGAACTTTATTTTGAATTTATAAATTAAGTTAATATCTGAATTTGATATTTATTACCAGTTTGAATGTTTCATTTTATATTTGTTATAGCTTTCTATATTTATGGTTGAAAAATAGAAGCAATTTGTCCTTATTTGAGTTTACTAATGGAAATAAAGGCCCTAGAGCAGAAATTAAAGAAATAAAATGTGTGTAAGATCCTAATTATGTTAATGAATGAATTAATTAACAGTGCAGAACTATTTTAAACATTTCAATGATTTTTACTAGTATTGAGGTCAAACAAAGATTTGAACAGTCTTCTGTCCAGATTAACAAAATTCTGCTCGAGGTTATTAAAGAGAAACTAAGCTCCAGCACTTGTGCATTATTAGCAGAATTTTATCCTTTTCAAAGTACCATCAATCAACATGTCAACTAACTAATAACATCTCATAATTTTTGTTATGGTATTTTCGAGAAGTTCTCCAATATAAAAAATTTTAAATCTTTTTTTTGTCTCAGCCTTGTACAGTACATAGTATATAAATTAGGAATTAATAAAATTTTTTTTATTTTAGGTTACTAAGAGAGATTTAATATTAACTCCTAAAAATGTTTACCTCATAGGAAGAGAAAAAGTGAGTTTATTTTTCTTTTCTTTTCTTTTTTTTTTTTTTTTTCCTTGTTAAATTTAAATTACCTTATTCTATTTATATATTTTTTCCTTTAGGTTTCATCAAATTTTATTTCAAATTTTCTAAAACATGCTATTTAATGTTTTAGGTTAAAAAGGGTCCTGAGAAAGGTTTATATAAAGAAGTAGTGAAAAGAAAAATAGACATTGAAAATATTTCTCATTTATCCTTAAGGTTAGTTTTTGTATTTTCATGCCAAATATTTGTCATACTTTCAAGTGATTTTAAATATTTCATATTTTATTTAATGATTTTAACTCTCCTTTTTATTACTATTTGTGTAATGTGTTTGACTTTATTATGTTCTAATCTTTGTCTTTCCATCATTATCAGTTTGACTATTTTTCTATTTGCATAGCATTTATATGTTGCGATTCTAAATAGAATTAACTGTATCACATCATTAAGGTAAATTCTAGAGTGTGTGCTATTGAAAATTATGTATGTTATTGTTATTTAAAAAAATTTATGTGCATAAATTCTTATAAAATTAAAGGATGCATTTTATAATATGAATTATACTTAACAAAAAAGATAAAAAGAAAAATGTAACCCAAAAATATTAAAACTTTGCTTACTACAGAAAACTAAAGTTGAAATCAGTTATTCTTAATTGCTGTTTTATCTTCATTTTAACATTATTTTTTTTTTATATAAATTAAGTTATAGAACAATTTTTGTTCTTTAAGATAGTTTTATTGTATAAAGTTTTATTTCAATACATTTTTTTCTGAAGATTTTTTTAAAATATATTTTTTTTTCAGCACTCATCAAGATGACTTTGTTGTGATACATGTAAAAAATGACTATGGTAGCCTGCTAGAAATTGTTTTCAAAACAGAGTTTTTGACACTTCTCAACAAAAAGTATCAAGAAAAATTGAACAAACCTTTAAATATTCAGTTTAGTGATTTGTAAGTTTAATAAGCTTTTTTTTTTCATGTTTAAAATATGTATTGAATATTATATATTTAAAATTTTCAATGAAACTATTCATTTTATTTTTAATTGTGATTCTTAAATTTTGAGATCTGATCCAATGAATTTGTGTAGTATGATAATGTATATATTTAATAATATTGAGCTTAACACATACAGATATGAACCAGGATTTAAAACCAGAATATTGACATCAATCTATAATTATAAAAATAGCCATTTTCTGGAATTAATTTCAGTTAATATTTGTTTAATAATTTGACTTTAAACCCTTTGAGCATCTGGGGGTTTTTCTCCATTTCCATTAAAATTATTGTCAAATCTAAGTGGTATACATATTTTCATCACGGTTTGATACTATATCTTATGTATTCCTTTATTCTAAATACCTTTCAAAACATAATTTTTCTAAAAATATTTTTATCTACAGCCATTTTAACAGGATTTTTGGAACTGAAAAACATAGGCCAGATATCTAAAATGTTAAGATTATTTATATTGAATAATTTAATATACATATGCATACATATATTTTTTTCTTTTTTTTTTCTTTTCACTATAGATAAATATTTTAAAATATCATTTATTCGTTTTTGGTGTATAAAAGCAACATTCTTTTGAGCAGCTATTACAAAACCTTTAATTATAGATAGCAGAAGTAAATTTAAGTTTCAACTAAAAATTCTAAAATATATATTTTTAAAAAATGTTTGACTGGTTTTAATTTATTCTGTATTAGAAAGTTTTGTAATGTCCCCATTAGTTGTTTAAGATTATTAGGATGTAAGTTGAAATAATATTGCAAACTAGATTTATTAGAATAGAAAGTACTTGATGAGAATTGTAATTTACCAGACATTTTAGTACAGGGGCAGTGATAAAAGTGAGTTAAAATTCTAACACTAATCTGAAATAGAGAATAAACTAAATGATATGCAAAGATGATGAATGAAAAAAAAAAAAAATCAAGATTTGAAAATCTTTTTAAATGAACCAATTAATATTTGTCAACATATTAAAAGTGTATTTCTTCTGGATTTTATGGACATTAAATGCGCTTGGATATACAATACTATATATATATATATAGCGCCAATTGATGTTAAATAATCTTAAAAAAATTCTTTGCAATTGTTAGAAACAGCATTTTGATCAATTAAATTTGCCATAATTTACATGATGATAATTACTTGATGCTTTAATGAATGTTTTCTGCTGTTTTATTATTAAGGCTGTTCTAAAATCCAAACTCTCTACTTTCTGACACATTTTATAATTTGCAGATATGTTGGTTAAGAAACTATCTGTAATTGACTTTTGTTTTTTGATAAAGGCAGAATATTTTTAAGAAGTAAAGAACAAGAGTGTGAAAACTCAAAATTTTAAGTTGTAATGTTTCTTTTGAAACTTTCATTTTGTTTAATTCATTCTTGCCATTTATTTTTAAGCTTTGACTCTGCTGCCTAAACATAATTCTTTTACAGCAGGGAATTAGAATTCCTCTTAAATTTAATATCATTCTGGAGATGTCTGATTACAAAATTGATTGCATAATGAAAAGGTTATTTACAAATTCTAATTTTACAGAAAAAATAATTTTGTAAAATGCTACTGTATTATATTATCAATGCATAAAATTGTCAAAAGCAATAAGAAATTTATTGATTATTTAATGTCTTTATATATATATATATATATATATAAAAAAAAAAAGATATTTGCACAGAATTTTAAGAGAAAATATAAGAGATACTTTTAATATTGTTATTTTATTCTTATATGTCCATTCAGATTTTAATTAAATTTTCTTTCAAAATTTAAGGCTAGAATTCAAGGTAAAGAAAGAAGGATTTGGGGGAGGTGGTACAAAACAAGTCAAAGTTATCAATGGTCAAGATAATCAAGCTGTGTGTAAAGTTTCTGGAAAAGTTATGACAGTTAGCATAGGTCCTGGACTTCCAAAAGAAGCCCGTGAGTTCTAAGAAATTAATTTATTATGGGATTTTCTATCTTTTTCTGCATTAAGTTTACTTAAAAACTTCTCTTCATATAAAATAACATAATGTATGTTGGATGGATTTTGATTTGTTTCTGTGATTTTCAATTATGTATTTCTTGGTAATGGAATTTCGATATTATTTTATGAAATATATTGAAGTTACTATTATTATAGTTTTCCTTTATACAAATATATGCATGTTTACATACAGAGTGTGTCTTTTTATTGTTGACCAATTATTAAATCAATATTTTTAAAGGTACTCTTTTGATTACAAAAATGCTACAATTGTTGTTATTTATCATATAAAAACCCATTTGCATCTTTTTAAGTTACAAAATATGAATTTTTATTCAGTCATTGATTCTGTAAGTTATCATTATGTACTATAGGGGCAGATTAATGGCCATCAGTCATCATGTGGTGACTAAGTTTTTTGCTTTGGCACCTAATTTTTTATGTTTAAGTTGCCATCCTTTGAGGAAAATTTTCACGATCCACTAGCGAAATTCAGGTTTTTAAAGTGATTAGATTATGAAATTCATGCTTCTTTTGCAATCCGCTTTCGAAATTCAAGGATTTTTTGCAATCCTTTGGTGAAATTCATGATTTTTCAAATTTATGATAGACAATTAATTTTTTAGCAATTTTTTTTTGGTCGAAATTTGATGTATTTCCCTGATAATTTTTCATGACTTTATTTGGAGAAAACTTAGAACAGAATCACCCCTGTAATTCAATCTTTGATTAAAAAAAAAAAAAAAAAAAAAAAAAAAAATAACAATTTTCCTTTCACGTTTTTATAGATATTCCTTTACGAAATTCATATTTTTCTTCACAGTGTTTTGATGAAAATCATACTTCTTTTGCAATCTGTTTTTCAAAATTCGAGAACTTTTTGCAATCATTTCACAAAATTCATGTTTTTTTTTTTTTTCAGCTTATCATAAACAAAATTTATTTTTTCAGCAATTTTTTTTTGTTGTTGTTGAAATTCAATGTTTTCCCCTGATAATTTAAATTTATAAATATAATAAACCTTTAATAAAACCCCTGATTTAGGAGCCACTGGCTGCTTAAAAATTTTCAGAATCTGCACCTATATTATGTATCTATCAACTTCTGTTTAAAAAAAAATAAAAAAAATCAATCTTACTTTCAACCAGGGAATTTGGTTAGTTAAATTTTCTTGTTTCTATGTAATAGTCACTTGATTTCTATTTGATATCATTTATTAATAAAATTTATGGTACAATTAGGATTATTTGATTTGATAAAATGCTGAAGATTGGTAACTATGCATTTAGAATAATCTTCTACATGATCTAAAAAATTAAACCATAAAAATTTCATTATTTGATGACCCAATACTTGTTGAGTTGTTAAATTATGAGAATTAATGAAAAATTAATTTATGAGAGAGATTGAAATATAAAAATTTATTTGCATTTTCTTCCTCCTTCTCTCACATTCACACACATACACACACTCTGTCTCAGAGTGTGTGTAAAAAGTATTATTATTATTATTTTATAGCAAAATGTTGTGCTGTTATATATCATATATCTGAGTTTATAACAGTGTTTTGTTCTCTATTTTAAGTAAATATCAATGTTATTTCATAAACTGATAATGTTATTTTAATTCTATTTGTTTTGCACTGACAAGTAACTTTTATTTTCATATTGTCAGCCATGATTATGGATTAGTTCTATTACTGTTACATAAAAATATTTACTTTTAGTATTTTAACACAATCGCTGTATTATAAATTAGTGTATACAAGATCATTATCAAAAATTTTATTTAGAGTTCAGTTCTTAAAGCAGAATAGGATGTTATGTTTTTCTACTTTTTCCTTTTAATATCTTATATGCTAAATTTATTAACTTTATTTGTATTTGAACATATATTATTACATTGAACATTAAGCTTAAAGTCACTGTGGTCATCCAGTGACTTCAGGGCCCCAAACCCAATCCTTATCACTTTTCAATGTCTAATTTAATCAATTTCCTTTTCAAATTTGCCCGATTAAAAATTTTTGCTGTGTTTTTCTTTTCATCTTTTCCTTGTTTCTGCTAGCATCTCAGCATAAGAGATGCAGGTACAGAAATACTCAAAGCCACTCTGGTTGATCATCTGATAGCTGCAAAGCTTTGAGCTCAAGCCTTTCCACTTTTCTATGTCTTTTATTTGTTCAATTTCCCTCTTAAATCTGTCCAGTTTCAAATTTACATTTTTTTTCCCCTTTTCCTGACATCTGCTATATTTTTTGTACATTGGATATAGGTTGTGATGTGCTGGAATGCTGCTCTCTACAAATACTGTGACAGTCCAAATTGATTTTATGAAAATTTAAATGCTTCAATTTTGTTAAATAAATGTTCAATTGAATTTGTAGGACCTGGAGTTCGAAATACTGGAAGAGCTAGGACATCTATGCGACCTCTGGTCAATCATAGACAAACCTCTTCAACTCGTTTAGTACCCAGAAGAAATGCTCCTGCTCCTCCTTCCTCAAACCCTGCTTTACAGTTAGCTCATGCCTTGGAATCTAAAAAATTAGGTACAGTTTTTTTTTTTTTTTTTTTTTTTTTTTTACTTATTTATTTTCATTTTGTGTTTTAAAAGTCAGATATATTATACCACCAGAAAATTAGGAAAATAATCTGCACTTGTTGAGTTTTATAATCCAATAAATAAGGGATAAATTTACAATGATCTAAATATCTTATTATAAATAGGTTTTTTAAATCGCATCTGGTTTCGCTGAAAAATAACCCCTTGTGAGTTATTGTCATGTATTTTTATTTCTGTATAAAATATAAGCCTCATACAAAATTGAATAATGCTTGTGAATTGTAACTAATAGATAGCAGAGCCATTTTTTTATATATTCTCTTGGAAAGTAAATCTTTGATTAAAAAAAAATAAATAAATAAATAAATAAAATATTCCGCAAAAAAGAAATTTTTCTTTAAGAATTTCTCCTGTTTGATCTAAACATAAACATGACCATCATGCTTTTATTACTTTTTTAACACTTTTCAACATATTTAAAATGTGTTTATAAATTTGTCTTGTCAGGTTGTCTGTCTCTCCTGTTTTCTAACTCTTATAAATATGCTAAAATTACTATGTAATTGCTATATGTTATTGGGCTTTTTTTTTTTTTTTTTTTTTTTTTGACATTTTCACCATTGAAAGTGAAGTGTGTCCCATTTATGGTTAGCTTATAAGGACATTCAAAGGCATTCCATTCCATTACAGTCAATGATGAAAAATTATTTTTTGTGTATTTTAGTATTGCTGCTGTTTCAAACATAATGAAATTCAATTGTGTCACTGAATGTGGATGACGACATGTTTTTTACTGAGTATAGAAGAAGTAGCAATTATTATTCATTTACCAGGACATTTAAAAGTATTTCATTACATTCCAATTATTTTAAGTTATCTTTGTATTTATTTATTATAAAGCCATTTGTGGGAAATATTTTAAAAAAATGAATAAATAAAAGCACAGAAAATTTAGTTTATTAAATTTCAAAATCCAAGGAGTGGTAATGACACTCTCCTAATAAAAATCCTGCATATTTTCTGCATAATTGTTGTTTCATTGTGATTTTTTCCCCCTTGAATAGCTTCTTCTATGGGAAATTCGAAAAATAGTCAAAGGAATTCCTCATCCAGTGATAAAGTGCCTGCTATTACTAAAGAAATTTTAGAAAAGAAATTAAGCTCACAGAATAGAATTCATATGAATAACTCTAATGGAAGTACTCAAGATTTTCTCAGAACTCCAGAAGCTGGTGTAGCTGGGTATGTTGTTTTTGTATTTAAATGTGTAAATATTGTGCATTGTTGTTTTTTCATCTCATTATATGTATGCTGTGAAATGAAAAGGAAAGTTTGAAAAATATCATTGACAATTAATTGTTTTATTTATATTGTTATACAACAAACTTGAAAAATGATTATTTGTAAAGAGTACAGGAAAATGTGATTAAAATAAAAATATTCTGCTACTGTCAATTTTAGATAGTACTAGCTAAAATACCTGGTGTTGTTTTTCACATGAAAATCTTACAATAGAAAAGTTATGATTTAATGTTCAATTAAAAACTTTTCAAACCATTTATTTTATTTTCATTTTGTATGAGGAAGTTTTGCAACTGAAAAATAATTGTTATGGTAAGAATTTTATTGTGAATTTTTAATTTTAATTATTGGCAATTGTTATAACAAAAAAAGCTTAAATTTTACAGGCAATGGCTGTCGAATTGATTGTTTTTTATTAATTAAAAATTAACTACAAAATATTTTGATTTTGGATTAGTTTAGTTGCCTCGACTGTGATTTAATACAGATGTAACATTTTACAATTTTGGCTTCCAAACTGTGGATTTCTATAAAATTACAGACAAACAAATTTATATATATATATATATATATATATATATATATAAATAAATACTTTTAAAGTTATTCAGACAATACCATTAAATAAACCAATGAAACCAGTATTTTTACAATCATATTATTAAAAAACAGTTGAAGTTTGAAGAGAAATAGAAGGCAGATTACCAAATTACTAAAAAATATATGGATAAATGGACATTATATAACCAGAGTAATTCATATATTACCATCAGTGTTGGGCACGTTCACAAAATAAACGAATTAACTCAAACTCACGTTCAATTTCTGAAAAGTGATTTAAGTTCACGTTCAAACTCAAAAATTTTCAAACGAACTCGTTCAAATCAAACTCACTTGTAAAAGTGAACGAAGTTCACTAAAAAGTTCACTTTTTTTATGTTTGGATATTATTGTCCAAATTTACAAAATTTTGTGAACTAATCATTTGATTATTCAAAATGTAAAATAGAGGTACGCACGGACGGAAATTTCCAGGCCCGATCCATAGAAAAAAAATGTCCGGCCCGATATTAAAATAAAAATTTCAGCCCGAGCCCAGCCCGGCTCGTAGAGAAAATTTAGCGGCCCGACCCAGCCTGATATAATAGCTAAAATCAAGGCTCGACCCAGCCCGATATAATAGCTAAAAACAAGGCCCGACCCAGCCCGATATAATAGCTAAAAACAAGGCCCGAGCTTGGCACGGCCCGGGAAAAAAGTTGAAATTTCGCACCGAACCCGGTCCGACCCCGAGTACATTTCTACAGGACATTGATATTTACCCTTACGGAAGAGTTCTGGCCCAAAAAAAACTTACCTTAGTCTGTTTATAATCTCCATTTATGCAGAAGTGCCGTATATTAATAACATTACCACATTTCCATGGATTGGAGGCTTAAAAATATAAAAATTTCTATACTGGTGAATCTTAAAAAAAAAAAAAAAACCACTTAGAAAAATTCATTGTAGACAGATTCTTTATTAAGAAATTCGCCGTCTTTTACAAATGTGTTATGATTTTTTTACACGGATTATTCTATCCATTTTGCACTGATCTAGAAATTGTTTCGTTTAAGACAGGATTTCTCATATACAGATGTAGCACCTTTTATAATACTGTTTCCCCCATCCCCTAGCATTGTATATGAACTATTCTTTAAAGAAAAGTTTAATTGTTGAATCATGGTAATTTAAAATAAGAATAAACTATGGCTATAGCGGAATTGATCGGTATCTTGAAAATTTTCCGTAGAAGACAATATTCCGTCTTAGACAAATTCTACTCTGTCTGCAGATTCGCAGGAACTTGAAAAGCATTCCGATTTTGACATATTTCCGCCTTACACAGTCCACCTTGTACAGAGAGTTTACTGTATATATCTATTTTTGGCGAAATTGTGTACAGCCCAGGTCCAGTTCGGCACGACCCGAGTCTGCAGAAGAAGTAAGACTAGAATACTACTCAGAGAAGTGATATCCAGACTTAACTCGTCCTGAGGCTCATGTAGGCCTCTAAATGGCATTTGAAAGAGGGAAAAATTGTACTAAGGTCGGAAAAAATTTTAAATAAATTATGAAAAAATTGAATGTAAATTTGAACGTAAATTTCGTTCAAACTCGTCTATTTTTTGAGTTTTCGTTCAGTTCACGCTCGTTTATAAAATAGTGAGCGAAGTTCAGTTCAAAGTTCACAAATAGTGAGCGAGTTTTCGTTCAGTGAGCGCGTTCATACCCAACACTGATTACCATACAATAAACCAATGAAACCAGTACCTTTACAATCATCCTATTGAAAACAGTTGAAGTTTGAAGTGAAATAGAAGGCAGATTACCAAAATAATGAAAGGTAAATGGATAAAAAGACAGTAGAAGGCTTTTCTATTAAACTACTTCTTCAGGGGTGTATAGTTTAACAAAAGAGCAAAAACATCCAACCAGTTTCTGTTATGAGTCGTGCTAAAAGCTAAGAATTCGACTCACAATACACCCGACTGGCTGGAAGCTATTCACATGACAAATTAGCAAAACGATACTCATTGAAGAAAATAAAATCAATATAACAAAATAACAAATATATATATATATTAGATTACTGTAGTCTATTGGATTACAATGGACCAAAAAAATTGTGATTTGTACTGCACACTTATTTTTTTTAACAGTATTTTTTTTTTAATTTTATAATAAGAAAAAAGTGTATGCCTAAATATACAGTGGCTCACTTTGTTTTTGGACGCTTGTGTTTTTGAAACTTATTAAAAACATCATCTAAATATTAAAGAATATAATTAAAAAAAATTCACATGATCTTTCTTTTCTCTGTAATGAAACTCTATAATAAAATTGATTATTTGAATATTTTTGTTTATATTCGTTGAATGTTCAAAGTATTCAATTACTTATGTGAGATTGTTTTTAGCACTTTCTCAATAAATTAATTTTTTGAAAAAAAAAAAAAAAAGTGTTGCATTTATTTTTAATACAATATGTAAGTTTTATTATAGATAAAAGAAAATGAACGTGAAAAAATTTTAAGTAAATATTTTAATTTTTAGATGATGTTTTTTATAAGTAAGTTTCAAAAGCACAAATGTCCAAAAACATATGTGAGCCACTGTATCTTAAAATTGCTGGTGTTTTGTAGGTTATTAAATACTCTTGATTTTTTTTATTGTAAACTTATTGTTACATTTATATTTTTATTATTAATATCAATTTTTTTAACACATTCCTGCATAATTAAAAATGTGCAACTTCTGTTTGCCATGCCATCTGACTGTTCTTACAGTAACTCTCATAAATATCTTGGATTGCCTTTCAAATGATATATGTTATAAAGATTTATTGTAACATGTTCACTGTTGAAAATGTAGTCTGTAACATTTATAATTTCTTTTACAAAAAACACTCATTATAACTCAATTGCATTATGATCTGTTAGGAAATATTGTTTGTGTGCATTTTAATAATGCATTGATATTTCAAATTAAATGAAATTGATATGCATCACAGAGATGGACGGCAAATTGTTGTTACTAGTGAGTTTAGTAAATAGACATACAAGAGTATTTCAATTTATTTTAGGTGTATTCATAATTATGTAAATACATAGCACATATTGTCATTTTCAATCCGTCCATCTACTTATAACATAGCAAAAACTACCCAAGCGAATCTTTTGAAACATAAAATATATAATTGTTGCATAATTTTATCAAGTCTTTTTAAATTTTATGAAAATTGGATGTATAATTTGATTACAAGGACAATAAAAAATATTATGTTAACATTACGGCCAATAAGAAAAAATAATTTCAAGTGCATTTTAATGATGTTACACTCTTTCGAACATAATAAAGTTGATGTGTATATATGAAGTATATACTAAATTACACATTCTGTACAATCTCATGTGCAAAGAATATTTTTTATTAATTTACAGGGGCACACAAAAGTATTCCATTTCATAATGGTATAGAGGGAAATATTATTTGGGGCATGTTTTAATTATATTAAACTACTCTCCATTTTATAAAATTGATGTACGTTGCTGAGGTTTACTAGAAGTTACTTCCTGTGTAATAGAAAGCAGATAGCATTTACAGACACACACAAAAAATTTCGGCTATTATACTGTATCCAAAGTATTGTATATTATTATACCAAGATCTGAATATTTTTAAAACTTCATTGTAGTATGAACACACCACATTTGCTATGCTTAATGTGCAATTTCTGACTTGTTATTTTTGATAAAATACATTGTATTTTAACAATGTTGCACCATTTGAAATATAATGAAATTGATTTGCATTTTTGGAGTGTCAAAAAGATGGTTTGGAGTGTACTACAAAACATTTTCTATATAGATTATTGAATTGATAAAATTTTGCAAATCTTCATTTATTTATAGAGATACTCAAAGAATTCAATTACAGGGCTGATAATAAACGATAACTGCAAGATGTGTGTTTACAGCTGTGGTATGCATTTAAAAATGTAACCAATTTTTTGTGTGCTACAAGGCACATAGATCATACACAGGATTGCTCACGTCACACATACATAAAAAAACTCTCACACAGTATGAGCTATGGATCAAGAATGAATTTTTACTCTTTTAAGTGCTTTTTAACTTGTTTATTTAGACATCTCATTATTCGTATGAAAAAGAATGAAAATTTCTAACAATATTCTGGTTGTGTTCAAAAGTTTTTCTTAATCTATGCCCTATTGCATGATTTTTCATTCTTGTTTTTATTAATGCCCATATTTACTTGTACCAATAGTTATTTTGAGATTGGTCAAGCTTTATTTTTTTCTTTTGAAAAGACTGGTTTATTTTAGAAAAATTTTGCTACTTCATCAGTAACACTTCCAGTACTGATGTTAATGCTCTCATGCATGATTACTTTCCAATAGATAGAAAAGTGTTTTGCTCTTAAAAATAAATGTTACATGAATTATTTAAAAACATAATGTTAAATTTTTGCATTTTCTATAAATTTACAAAACTTAAACTTAGTAAAGTTTGCTGGCAATAAAAATATTATCAATATTTATTAAATTCTATTTGTATGATAAATTTAAGCTTTGTATACATTAACACAAAGTAGAAAGGTAAAAAATTAGTTTTATTTACCTTTTGCTTATATTATGATTGGAAGAAACTTAACTTAAACTTAGTAAAGTTTGCTGGCAATAAAAATATTATCAATATTTATTAAATTCTATTTGTATGATAAATTTAAGCTTTGCATACATTAACATAAAGTAGAAAGGTAAAAAAATAGTTTTATTTACCTTTTGCTTATATTATGATTGGAAGAAATACCTTACGTTTAGATTGGCAGTAAATTTTTAAGAGCATCTTCTCCCATGTAGAAATGTAAAAAAAAAAAAAATTGTTGAAGGTGATTTTACCATTATTATTTGGGGGAAAATGGTTCTTCTATTTATTGCTGCATCTTATGAGCATTATTAAACTTCACATTAGGTTTGTATATAATAAAAAATTAAAAATGAAGCACACATTGTTCTCTTGTATTGTTTTGCATTACAACCTCATATGAAGTTACGCTACATAAGAGTATTTATTTATTATTATTATTATTATTTCTTCCATCATTCATACCAATTAAATGTTATTTTAAAATATATATGCATAAATATAATCTTCTTTCCTTTTATTTAGTTTGCAGAGGTTAAACACCAGACAAGTAAAACCTACACCTGGTGGAGGTCGACCAAAACCACCTGCTAAACCTAAACCAGCACTTCCTCAGTGTAAAGCTATATATTCTTACGATGCCCAAGACACGGATGAATTATCATTTGGAGTAAATGATATCATTAGTGTGATAAAACAAGGTGAGATTTTCATTGTTTGTTATTCAATGCAGGCATGGATTCCCATTTTGTATGCCTATGCTTTAATGTAATCTATAGCCAACACCAATTCTATACACCAAATTGCTCTTTCTAAGGTTTAAGAAAGAAATATAGAATGCTAAGAAACAAACATTCTAGCTTTCTGAAAATTTCATTTTTTAGAAGGCAAGAATCTTTTGTAAGAAAGGTTAAAAAACATATACAGTCCACTCTTTGTAATCTACAACCCTATAATTCGTACTACATTTCAGGTGTAAACAAGCAGTTATTTTTTATTTATTTTTTTTAATCAGGATCATATACACTTTGATCATAATAAAAGTTGATTAATCGGATGAATTGACTTAGAATTTTAATAAATTTTAAATACATTAAAATTTTTAATACATTTTTGCATTTATTAGAAGGAAATATTCTGAGTATCTTGTAAATAACCATTAGATTGCTATATTCTGAAAGCATTTATTGTCTACATAAAAAGTAAAATTGCTTTCGAAGAAGAATTATCTCTTTTGGATAAATATCTTAGTTTTTTAGAAAAACAAATTTTTGTTATTTAAGAAATTCTGATTCTTAAAAGCCTCAAGATTAAATTGATGAGCATAAATTAAAAGCTATAAGGCAAACACCATTTTTACTGCCATGGTTAATATTTTAAAATAAGTAGAAATGTTTCTATTAATTTTGTAGGATTTTCGCGATTTTAAAACAGTTTTGGCGATCTTCTTGATTGATAACAAAATACACAGAAAATTTTGGAAGAACAATGGGAGGGGGGGGGGGGGATGCCTGGAAAAATTTAGTAATTGGACATTTTGTCTACTCAACCACTGTGTGGATAAAAAAAAATTTTTAATCTGTTTTCTCATTTCTCGCTTTTATGCCAGATTTATAAATTCCAAGTATTAGAATCAGGGTTGGCACGGTTTAAACCAATTGGTTTTTTTTAGAAAAAATCTAATGACATTTTCTTTTTTTCTTTATAATTTACATGTTTCAGATTATTGGACATAAATAATTTCTACTTTTAACACTTTATTTCAGTAATAAGTATTATATATAGTGGGTTTAGGTTTTTTTTTTTTATGCATAGGATTAAACCAATTGGTTTTTCTATATAAAAAAAAAAGCAATTTATTTTTTAGAAAAAATCTAATTACATTGTTTTTTTTTTCTTTATAATTTAGGAGTTTCAGATTATTAGATATAATTTCTATCGTTTTTAGAAGAAATCTAATGACATTTTCTTTCTTTCTTTATAATTTATGAGTTTAAGATTGTTGGATATAAATAATTTCTATTTTTAACACTTTATTTCAGCAATAAGCATTACATACATATTGGGTTTACGTCATTCGTTTATGCATAGGATTCAGTACACATTGGTGAACATATGTATTGCTCTAAAGAAAAAACTTCAAACATGTGAATTGATCAAAGATGAAATAGATTCAATATTTAGTATAAAATATTTTAATTTTTTTTAATAATGCAGAATATTTAATGCAATTAATAATGTAACACAATGATCTTTTAAGATTTTGCACAAGCTGTAAAAGAAATTTTTCTTTTGGGAGATTATCTTGAAGAATTAAAAGCAAAGACTGGTTGCTAGTTATAGTATTTTAATAATAATATTTTTCTCCTCTGCTACCTGCTAAATCTAACGACTAAAAACATTAACTTCAAATTGTCACTCAGAAAGAAAAAATACTAAAAACTATTTGTAATTAATTATTTGAATAACCGTGGAAAAGAATATTTATCAAACTACATCCAAATGTTTATTATTAGTTATCAAAAGATTGTTTATAAAGATTTACAGGGCATCAATGGTTCACTGTGTAGAACAGTTAAAACTTTCAACATAAGACTGCTAAAACTGTTTGAATTGAAAAATGATTTTTTTCAATTTTCAGCATAAATTCACTATACGTATTAAATTTAAATTATTTTAAATGAAATTACACTGCTTATAAACCAATAATGTCTGTTTTTATCAGTAAATATGCATGTATATGTAATAAGAAAGGATGTTTTTAAAAAACCCGGTTTAAACCAAAAAAAACCTGGTTTAAACAAAAAAAAACTTTTTTTTTTCGAAAAAACCTGGTTTTTTTCCAACCCTGATTAGAATATTAACAAAGAAATGCTCTATAATCTGCAAAATTCTATAATCTACAAATCACTTGATAGAGGTATATGCTATAGGCAAGGAATATTTTCTAAAGTTCATAGCTGGAGTATATATACTATAGCTTTATTTATGAGTCAGAGTCTATATGAAGCATCTTAAAAAATCCAGAAGCTGTACAGTGTATGCCTCCATATTCTCTCCGTTTACATCCCTTTTTATATAGAGTTTAGTTTCTGACGTATTAAGATCTGACACTAACAGACTTATTAACACCATAGATCCGAAAATTCTGAAATTTCATGAATAGTTACTTTATATAACACATGAAAAGGATTGTGAAAAATATTTAAAGTAAAGGTAATTTTTAAATGTATATATCTTTTATCATTTTCGCACTTAAGATATGGTAAGATTCCATGTTAAACTATTGTAAAATTTCAATTATTTAAGTGATTATTCATTATTTAATTAATCACCAAAGCACAGCATCACTTTCAAAAATTGATGTCCAATGGCAAAATAGTTTATTTTACAAAATCATCTCTTTAAATTATTTTTTTTTTTACTTTCTAAGGGGATGATAAAGCTAGAAAAAATGCTCTAAAGTAGAAATTTCAAAGTTTGTAGGGTTTTTTAAAATAATTAAAATTTCAGAAGAGTTTAAAAGAAAAATGCACCATGTTGACGTTGAATGTCTATTTTCTGATGGCAAAAACTTCATTTTGGTAATTATATTTTATAATGAATATTTGCCTAAATTTTCTCATAGATTAAAAAGCAATTTCATGTTATTAACGTGGGGTAAATTACACTGGTGAAGCATATCTTTAATTCTTTCAGGATAAATATGGCATATATGTGATGCACAAAGTGCTCAGAATCTTTGACTATTCCTATCAGTAGTATTTAGTGAAAAATTTGATTTTTTTTAATCAACGAATTTCTGTGATTCAATTAGGAAAAAATTTCCATTTTGAAAGATAAGTCATAAAAGATTGAAAATTCCGTAAATGGCATTTGTTCTGGCAGGGAAATAATACCTGCCAATGAGAATAGTTAATAGTTTGGGTAATTTTATACTTCTTATTGTTTTAATGTTTTATTCATTTTGTTTCTAAATCTAGATTTAATATTTGTTATAAATAATGAGAAATAAAATTAGTTGCATTGCAGTTTGTTCAATAAGTTTTATGTTTCCTAGATCCCTCTGGTTGGTGGCTTGGTAGATTAAAAGGTAAAGAAGGACTCTTCCCGTCCAATTATGTTGAAACTATATGAGGATACAAACTGTTAAGTTTTTTTTGTAAATAAAATTACAAACCTAGGAATTTTAAACTTTAAAAAAACATTTTGAAAACTCAGCCAGCGTGTTCAGTACATATATGAAAATTATATTTTATGAAAATTATATTTTATGTAGAATTATTGTGTTTTATATAAAAATCAGTAGAATATTATTAAATTCTGTTCTATTTTATCTCTGCTGGAATATGCTGTTTATGTTTAAAAAAAAAAAAAAAAAAAAAATACGTTGTAGTTTTATTATAGAGGTGCCAATTATCATGCATAGCTGTATAGATATAATGTTACACTGTTTTAAAAAGATATTGTTAAATTATTTTTTAATGTTAAACTATTTTCTCATTCTATGTAAAACAAAAAAAAGTAATTAGTTAGTCATGAATAGATAAACTTGCCCAGTTTTTTAATCTAGCTAAAACTTTCTCTTTTCAAAAATTTTATTAATTTTTAATGTAAGTATTTTAGTATAGTAATAGTAACAACAATACTGAAGTTATGGAGTTTGATTACATTGAAATTTTGATGTATTAAAATTATTTGAATGTCTACAATATGTAAATGTTATTTTTTCCCCCTTCATTTCATTCTATTATATAAAATGTATTTTTTATGGTTCTTATGCAGGATTTTAAAATTTATGCTACAGATTTTTGATAAAATAAAATAACTAGATGAAGACCATAAGATTATTAATCCGCCTTATCTTTGTTATCAAATAAATATTCTTAGAAGCACTGTAAGATGCAAATATTTAAGATATGTTATTATTTTTTTTAGTCTCACTTAATCACTGTGATCTTTCTCTTGACAGGTAATGTAGTTATTGCATGTAGATGTTTTATATATTTAATTAGCTTTGAATGTTTTAGAAACAATCAAACTTTGTAATCTTAATATATTTGGAGTAAATATAAAATGATTTATTTACTCCAATAGTTTTTTTTTTCTAAGTAGCCAATTTAATCCATATTTTAACATAATTCTGTATAGTGGACAGCTCTAATTTTTGAATCTTTACATGTAATACAGCATAATCTCAAAAATCCAGCAACATCGGGACTAACACTAACTTGAATTTTTTTATTGCTAAGAGAGTAACAAAAGTATTTCCAGTATTTGTAATAATGGCTTTATTCATAATTTAAGTGACATTTATATAAGAAAAGATAAAATTAAATGTTAAAAATAACTTACTTTATTTGATATGTTCTATGTTACAAAAAAAAAAAAAAGTAATAAATAATTTTGAAATTTTTAATTTGTAAAACAATGGCTATTTTTTTCCTCACATAAATTAGAAGCATAAAAATAAAAGGGGAAAAGATGACTTTGATGATGGATTTTTGACGTTGCCATATTCTCAAATGGTGGATTTTTGAGTTCACACTACATTACTATTTTTATTTCTCCTCTGCTACTAAAATAAATTTTAATAATTTTTATTTTGTTTTATATTTTTTAATTTGGCTATTTTTTATTGTTTTATCTCACTTGACATTTATTCTTTATTCATGACAAGCCTTATTTATTACTGTTAAATAAAGCTGGGTATTTTTCTGTAATTGAAAATTTATAGTAGTGAATTGTATTATTATCCTGCATATGGTACATAAAAATAAATAGCAAAATTTTTTTTTTTTACATTTTTGGATTTTATTTTATTTTATTTTTGTTGTTTTAATCCTCTGTAACATAAAGTATATTTTTAAATTAATTGTACCATATGTGGTAATTGATACTATTTATGCTATTTAAAATATGGGTTAAATTTCAACAAGTACACAAACTAATAATACCTATATACTCAATACTGCTATCTTGTATTAAAATTTCTCTAAAAGGTTTGATAATAATTTTTATCTTGTAAAATATTTTATTTACAATTTTTAATTTGTATTTTTTAAAACACACAACTAAAATATTTTTGAAAAACTTTATTGCATTTTTTAAATCTTTTTTTTTTATATATTGTAAAATATAACTGTTTAACTTTATGGTTTATATTTATATGAAGTATTTACCCATCATAAGTTAATTTGTATGTTAAATGATTGATTACAAATGAGAGAAATGAATCTTATTTTTTAAAGTTTCTTTTTGATTTAATTTATCAGCAGTATATCAAGAAGTGTTATGCATTTATCAGCTTATATGTATATATACATCCAAATGTTATGCTCTAGAGGTATATATGTTGTTTGTTTAGTTCTAATTCTAAATTTTCATAAATTAAAATGGGAAGTTCAAAAGAAATTTAAAGATTTTAAAATTGAAAATTTATATAAATTCCTAAATTTGTTTATAACAAGTGACATATCAAAGAGATTTTTCTTTCTCTTGCATTTAACATTTTGCATTTTTCTTTCTTAAAAAAAAAAAAAAAAAAAAAAAAGAAGAAGAAGAAACATTTAGAAATAAAAAGATTTAGATTATAATTTCAAAATTATGTGTATAAAATAAGTTGCATGAGATATTCTATTTAGCAAGCAGTGATGTATAAATTATTCATAAATCACTAACATTAGAAAAAAAAATTGAAACAAAAGTTTGCCTCAGTATCCAATCCAATGCTTTCTACTTAAAAAGTAAGGTCCCAATTTATTTGATGTTTAATTTGTTTTTAGTGTCTTTTTAGCAAAGGTTTTTGCATTCATATTTAAAATAATAATAATAAATGCTTATGTTTATATGTCACATTATTCATCTTTTTTTTTTTTTAATGATGAAATTGTTTATCTTGTCAATTTTTTCACGTTTTAATGCTAAATACCTTACATATGATTAGAATAATGTATCATACTTGAATGGTACAGAATTATACAACCTAAAAAATCCATTTACTTCAAAAATGTATTTGAAATCTTAGGTTGTTTTGTTTAATGATATGTTTAATTTCTTTGTAAATGCCAGTTTACTTTTCTCACAATTGTAAATTTCAGTAATGTTGGTTTGAAAAGAAAGTAAAAAAAAAATAATAATAATCTGTGATATATATTGATTTTTCATGAAGGAAATAAAATGTATATATAGATAGTTGTGTATGTTTTTATGTAAAATAACGAATTTCTTGTTTTACTTTTGCATTTTTATAATATGAAGATAGCTATTGTGCAATTTTTCATTGCTGTGAATTGACTTAATTTGTATATTGAAATCTGTTGTAAAACTTTTGTTAATCAAATTATTTTGTTGAAAATTATTGAACCCAATCTCTAACAAGAATAACTAAAGGTTGACAAAAGGAAATGTATGTAGAATTTTAGTTTTTGTACAAACTTTTACTAGTCTGAAAATAAAATATTTCATTTTATTTAAATATTGGTCTTTTTAAGTTATTATTTCAACTTGATCTTTTGTTTTTAAGGTGAACCCAGAAACACATATACTCCATGACAAAAAGTTTTTAAATTTTAAAAACTTCTTTCTCTTCTTTTTCCTCTTTTAATATAAGCTTAACACATTTGTAAATTCATGTCATGTAATTTTTAAACATAAACAACATTTATTAAAATTTTTAAATGATGTAAATATATTTCTTGTAAAATAATGACATAACATAGTTGTGAAATTTGAAATATTTGTTTTTAAAAGATTAAATCTGCACTTTTTTAGAACATTTTTTAGTTTTAAAGTACTGCTGCATTTAGGTGATGAAGATTTCTTGTATTAGTTAATAGTCTGTTTTACAATGCTTTTAAATACAAATTCATTAATGTAGTTGAGTTGCTCAAATTTTATAAATATGAGTTTTTTAATTTCTAGTCTTAGTACTTAGTATAGTAATAAACCACATTAGGATATGTATCAAATTAAGAAAAATAAGGTATTTTTCATTAATTATGTTATATTTTCTTGCTTTTATGTATGATACAATATCAGGTCAAGTGTAAGTTTTCCAGTAAAAATTGACAAATTTAAAGGATTTAAAAAAAGTAAAATCATATAATAATTAGAATTTTAAGCTTCCTTACTTATATGTGCATATCAGCAAATCTATATAAATAAATATTCATATATTTATAAAAAATAAGAATAAAAGTTTGGTTGCAAACAGTGGAACGGGCGGGGAGTATAAAACCTCTTCCAGAGCTAAGAAAGATGGCTGTAATTGCTATTTATATGAATCAAAACCAAACTTAATATTTAAACCTTTTGGCTTATTTCAAAATCCACCGCTTCATTGAATCAGATTTCATTTAACAAAGTGATTCAATTAAATGGCAAAAATTCTTCAAACTGTTAAGGTGCATGTAAAAATTGGTTATTTCAACTAAGTCACTTTTCGGTGACGTCTTATGGTAAAAGAATGGTGATTTTCTGCTTCACAGATGTTTTTTGAGTTTAGGTAGTATACAGTGGGCCGTTTCTTAATTTCACACCTATCTTTGCTCCAAACAATAATAGATCATCTAACTAAATAGAAAATCATACTCTTTGTAGATCTCTGTCAGTTTCAAATGTCTTTTTTTTCATTTTTTGCTCGCAATCATATCAAACTTTTTGGTATTCAGGTAAAAATATTTGTAAAAATAAGAATGATAAAATAGAACTATAAAGTTATTAAAAGTTGTTTTTGATTGTGAATGAACAAATTACTGCAACCAGTATTTCTTACAAATCATTTGTTCTGTAGGGGGGGGGGGTGTACACACATTTAAAGAACATAATATTCCACTAGTTGGTAATTCAGTAATAAGTAATGATGCTTTCTCTCCGGTGCACTCATAGCTGTGCCTCATAGAAAGGAAAACATTGATTGTAATTTCATTGAATTATGCAGGGTGTATTGGGTATTCGAGAAAAATGAATTGGGTATTCAGCATTTGCTTTTAAACAGAAATGTACTCTAGTGATAGGGCATTTTTTTAAAAACGTACTGTATAAGTGATCACATATACACTGGATGACATCATTCATTCAAACTGCTTCTAACCTTAATAACTAAATCTGCAGACTGTTAAAACTGCTGACCTCAGGTAATGAAGAGATAAGTGTTTAAAAACATTTACCACTGCATACACAATGACTGCCATGAGGGCTACTATATCTCTATGTGAATGACTGTTGGAGTCTCTCTCAACTATGCTGCATACATAATAAGCTATTTGGTCGATAACTAGGCAGCCAAGGAGGAGGGGCAACAAGTTTATGATGACATGATCATGAATGCTTTTGGCATTCATTTCTAGTTTTTACAATTCCTAATAAAATGTAATTTAGATCATTTTCAGACCTTTTATTGCTCATTTCATTTTTGAAATTGAAATTTCTTATAGAAACCGCTCTTGAGCATTTATACATACCAAAAGCTACCATCATGTCCGATTCTTGCCTTCTATATCAGCTGTATCATACAAATTGCAATTTTAGAACTTTTTTTTGCTTTGGTACCCTTTTTTATTTTGAATTTTTGAAAACTGCTCATGCTTAAGTCTCTTTGTTAACAATCATGCCAAATTTCACATTTCTAGCCTTAATTTTACCAAATACATCATAAATTTGAATGTTTTCTATTCCTTTCCAACTTTTAGATTAACTTTTTGAAACCATTCTTATGTTAGTATTCATAATTTACCTCAACCTAGAAAACCTGAATTAAACATAAATGTGTTATTCCTTAGTAAAATGATTGGTCTTCCGTCTATATCAAGTCTAATCAGGATAATCAGGGATGTCATTGAGTTTTCAACCCACGTTTTTCTAGGTGAAGGTAGATGGTGAATATAAGCATCTACATCTTAAATGTATCCACTAGACCAAATTTAAAATTTCTAAATTCAACAATATCACAGATCTCAATTTTAGAATATTTTTTTTGCTCTTGCATATCTTTGGAAGTTATTTTACTGGCGTAAAATATAATCAATGTTCGAGCAGAAATGGTCAGCAGCATTTTGCTACCATTATTAAGGTTCCACTCCATAGTTAAAAAGTAAAACGGAACTATTATATGATCAATTGTGTGTCTTATTTTGCTCTAAACAGGGGAGTTGAGGACACTCAGTTGTACTTATCGATGTAGAATTTTCCAAGGACTTTTGGTAATGATGAAAAGAAAATGTCTTTAATTGACCGAGATAACAATTAAAAACATATCTAGAAAATAGTGGCACGGATGAATTGAGTGTTGCAACTTTGAGATTTCCTTTCGAAGTGCACTTATAAATTTTATACAAAATCTTTATTTTAAGCAAGGCGAATCTTTGTGATAAATAAAATTTTTCTTTTCAACTGAATTCAATTATTGAGGGCAAATATTAAAAGAGTAATTCATATAATAATTCCAAGACATTAAAAGTCAATAATTTTGAGACAACAATCGCTTATAATTCAATAAGAAATTCATTTATAATGAAAAAACTTTTTGATTAGAAATTACATGTAATAAATAATGTTAGAAATAATCATGCCTGCATATGCTTTTATTTTTAAAAATGAATTTGAAATTTTAACGCTGAAATTTTAACATACTTAAAAAAATTTTTTAAATAATGTGCCATTATGTAAAATATAATTTACAAGTGACTTTTTGTGAGAATTTCTGCGATTTCTTTCTGTTATATGGTTGGTTTTCTGCCAAGCTTAAACTTTGTACAAGGTCTTGGTTTTAAAGTAAAAAATATTCATCGATATCCATTCCAAGACAATTAAATTATGGCATGTGTCATTGTTACACCTACAAAAGTATGTAATTTTTTAACAGTTTTGTTATTTCAATTGACACTTGAGTAAAATTCACACACAACTGATTATATTTTTTAATCCGTTCAGTAGTTCCAAAGTTAATTCCTACAAAAGAAAACTCCTTTTTTATAATATTAGTACAGATACAAGTTCAATTCGAACCCAGATATTTTTAGAGAATTTTAAAAATAATAAAGATACATTAAGGGAATTTTCAAGAAATTTACTTACTTAATGCCAAATTTGATATCATGTAAAATGTCATGTGTTGGAAAATACCTGAAATCTCAATTTTAGTGGTTGACACTTAGGTTTATTATTGTCTTTTCCTGGCTTTTATGTGTTTTAACTCTTTTATTGTAAACTCTGTTTAAATGAAAAAGGACCAGTATAACTGCAGAAAAAATGCATTATAATTTGATTCATTTAAAATACTGATTCTATTAACAAGCGATTCAAATGACCGGCAAACACCTTCATCAGAAACTCAGAATCCCCCTAGAACCAAATTCTGGCTGTGCCACTGGTTGCAAACAGAGCATGTAACATAAATATGATTTCCACCATATATGCATGTTAATAATTACAGTTGCAATAAAAAAATTACATATATGTAGGTATTTATTATGAAACAGTTTTAAAATAAAATTGATGAATATCTTCTAATTTATTAAAGTTATAATATTTAAAATTAGAAAAAATATTGTTATTTTTATATTATTTATTTACCTAGATGACTTTTTCATAGCCTGCAGAAAAAGACAAAATGTGTAATAAATAAAATTTGTTATAATAAAACTATTTAGTAATGCTAAATTCTGATAAATTGCAGAAGCAACTTAAACAAATAATCTAATTCAGCATTTTACAAATTGATTTTGGCATCACTTGTGTTATATAAATAGTTTCATTTACTGCACATAATTTAGGAATAGGAGAAACTTTTGATTTGAAAAATTATTATCTAATGTTCTAAAATGGTAAGCACGACATATTTTTATATCTTAGAGATAAAATCTATAAAAATAAAATATATGTTTTCTTTCAGATCAATGAGATTTTTATATTTTAATTTGATATTTTAGAGTTTACATTGATATTTTTCACAACTGGAATTTTAAATGGCAATTTGGAGTCAGGTTATCTTGGGACAAAGTCATCACAAATTTAGTTTATTTATTATATTTTATTTTCTCACTTAAGAAAGAAAAATCTGCACTTTTAGAATATTAAACATGAATTTTTACATTTACAATTGATATCTTAGAATTAAGGGGGGGGGGGGGGGGGGGACTGGAAATTGTTTAAATGAAAATTTTATTAATTTTTGTATTTTTAAAGACAAGACTCACAAAATTAGACAAAGTTGCTCCATTTGATGATATTTTAATTTTATTTCATGTTGAAAAAGACAGTGATGAACTGCTATTTTAAATTCATCACAGTTTAATATAAAAAATTTGAATAATTCAGAAAAGACAGTCAATGCTTCTTATAATGTCATCCTAAATTCAACAGAATATTCAGTAGAAACATTTCTATAGGAAGATACTATAATGGAAGTTTTGAAAGTATTGTATTTGTGTTTTTATGTATTGCATGTAGATATTTGTAACTAAACACTTTTTAATTGCTTAGTTACAATTAAAATATTGTGCTATATAGAAAACAACTATTTTTAAAATAAAATAGACCATGTAATACTTATGATGTTCTGCTCAATAATAAAAATCCATATACTAAAAACATCTTTCACAATTAAACATTTATTTTTTGCAAAAACAACTGGAATCTTTTTTTTCTTTTTTTCATTTTATGTTGAAATGTTGAGATATCTGAAAAATATGATTTGCCAACGAATGAGGAAGATATTCAACAAAGAAGCAAACATTAATATTCAATCGTCATTCAGTTAAAATTTTGGTCTGAAAAATATTTCAGTCAAGATAATTTATTCTTCTTGTTTTGTCAAATCTATCTTTTACTAGAGTATTTAATCTAACTAAACATATATCAGTGCCAACTATTCATTGTAATAATTCTAGATACAGATGGTACATTTTCTCTAGAATAAATATATTAATGAGGCTTTGCAGTATTTCTGTCAGAAAAAATGTAGAAGATTTTTTTTCCCTTCAAGATTCAATTCCAAAGCATTTTAAAGGTTCACTTATGTCTGAGCAGTCTAAAATAAATATGAATATAAAAACTGAAACAGATGTTGTAACAGAATGTTTAGTGTAACTGATTATTGTATTGAATATAAAAAGAACTTTGTGTGAATTAGTAAATATTTGGCACTTTTTGGAAATGTTCATTATTCTGTACATATTAAGGTACATAAAAGTCTTCAAAAATAATAGTATTAGAGAATAATAGTAAGAAATTATAGTATATCATCCTTGGTTTGAATGAAACTAGTAAATTTGCAGAGCCAGGCCTTCAAACTCAAGTTCTGGCAATTTTTTAAGGTTAAACCACAGAATTAACTACTACTTGGCATAAGATTTTTCAGCACTGCAATAAATTTGCTAATTTTATCAACCTAAACATTCAAATCCAATGTAAGCAAATATAAACAATAATGTTTACAAATAATTTTTGAAATTTCTGATTTGTTGATTTTTGAAAATCATGCCTAAATTTGTAATATTACAAATAATTAATCTTTGGATAAAATTAATTTTGAATTAACTTGTATTAAATTTATTATTCCGAAGAATAATGATAAGACACTGTACAATTTAATTTTTAAAATATCACAAAGAGTGTCTGTTAAAAAGAGAGAAACTTAGAGAATAATTTTACATTAAAATTCAAAAGGTGTTTTTTGACACCTCTTGGTAGAAATAGTGTTAAACTTTACCTTCTCTACTGAGAAATCATTCTTTGTTCATATATGTAAAAACAGATGAAACTCCATTTGTGTATGACTAAAACTTGCTGAATTACAATACATTGATTTTTATGAATTTTCAGCTTTTTTATTAGTTAAAAATAGAAAAATAGGTCTTTTAAAAGCCAGTTGATTTGTCAAATTATTTTCTTTTTAAATGGCACTTTATTGGGTGGTAAAAAGGTTTAAAAGTAGTATTGACCATAAACTGGTGTCAGATTGTTTGTATTCTCAAGACATGAGTTTTATTCATTTTATATAAATCTATGTATATAATAACGCCCCCCCCCCCCTCCAAAAATAAATAAATAAATAATAATATACATTATCTCTGAATTTAATATATAACATTTTAATTAATTACTCAAAAGTTAGTTGGAATTTTAAGCACAGTTCTAATTTATGAAAGAATATTTTTATAATTTGTACAAGTTAGAGAACTTAAATTTGATTATCCCATTAGCTCCAGATGTGATCATATGAACATAGTTAAAAGGGGCAGAGGAAATGTCTGTAGATTATGATATTTATTTCTTATTTAGAAAAATCATTTTACTTAACTTTCTCCCTGTAATTTAATCTTATTTTTAAAAATCTTATTAATTAATGTTTAACTTTTTTTATATTCAATTATTATACCTTTTATTTTGGTGTTAAAATCTCATGACAAAGTGCTGGTTAATACAATTCTTTTAGTTTTAGTACAATGATTCTAAAAATTTTGTTTAAAACAAACTCAATTGATTTAATTCACTTTATTTGAATTTATAAGTCATTTAAATACAAGATTTACATCACAACATCGACATGCAAGTTTTATAAAGAATGAATCTTAAGTCTTTTGTATAAGTATACAAAATATCAATACAAATAAATAAAAAATAATCACATCTTTCTCTAAATTATATCAAAAGTCTCAGTGATTGCAATAGCATTTCTAAATGACCAAAAAACTCGTTTAAATATATGTACAGTATTTCCTCTTCTCCTTTAAAATATATAGAGTACTTCAATTCTAAATAGAAGTCTTAACAGGTTTCAAATAATTAAAATGTATAACAACTTTTTTAAGACCAAAAGATTTACTAAATATTGGATACTAATTCCAGTAGCATTCAGTATACCATCATCAGTGCAAAAACTGGTAGAATTTCGACACTTATACACATTATATGGCCAAAGGTGACCGGCCACATGCGATTTTAGAAAATGTATTAAATATCTGGAAAAATACATGAGGCATTATCCTGAAACTCTAAGAGTGCAAACATAACAGTACAGGTCATAGTTTTCCTGAAACTCCATAGGAAGCCGTCCACAAATTGAAAAAGTATGAATATCTTTTGGATAACCCTGTCAACACTAATGTAGCAAAAGCGTTCAAACTGCAGATTATGATTCAGTGGTTTATTGTAATAAATTGTGTTCAGTTTTATATGGTTGGTATGCATACACATAGAAAAATTAAGGTTTTTATAAAAACAGTTCCATATTTTGCCAAGTTTTTTGCTTATAATTTTCAGAGTTCTTGATTAAAAAATGTTCTTTTCGAAAATATGACAAACAACATTGTATACAATATCCTGTAATCAAAATTTAAAAAAATTAGAAAATTCGTATGAAAGATGAGCAGATTTTCTGAATAATGTTTCATTGCGTATGTGTGAATGCAATCAAAATGTAATTTGTACAATGTGTTTACTAAATGTATAGCAACTTTTGCGAAAGTCTCAAAAGCATAGTTTGAAAATTTTGAAAATTATCATAGATAGAATAAGTTCAAAATCTGTTATTCGCAAAATGAAACAGAAAGATGAGGGACTGTATCCACATATTTTGGTACATGCAACATTGTGTATGCTATATTGACACTAATCAATGGATATATGGAATGGATACTATTTTTATGGAATGGATACTATTTACTACTATATTAAACACAATATGCAAATGAAATTTTGATAGTTTCCATGCTTGTGCAGCGAAAAATTATTTACTAAACTTGCTCATTTTTCATACATTTCTTATGATTATTAAATTTTGATTACAGGGTCTTATGCGCAGTGTTGTTTGTCATACTTTTAAAAAAGAACATATTTTTTTAAAATTAAGAACACTACAAAAATTTAAGCAGAAAAGTTTACAAAATTTGTGATTGTTTTTATAAAAACCTTAATTTTTCTATGATTGCATATCTTATCCACATAAAAATGAAACAGTTTATTACAATGAGCCATTTAATCATAATTTACAGTTTGAACGCTTTTGGTGTGTTAGTTTTGATAGGGTTATCCAAAAGGTATTCGTTCATTTTCAATTTGTTGACGGTTCCCTATGGGGTTTCGGGGAAAAATCTTCACGGTAATATATGATCTGTACTATTATGTTTACACACCTGGAGTTTCAGGATAATTCCTTGTGTATTTTTCTAGATATTTAACAAAACGCCTAAAATTGCAATTGGCCGGTCAGCTTTGGCAATGCAGTGTATACTGTAGAAACTGAATGGAGAAAGAAGTTTATTTCCCAAACCTGCGCAACAATTATTTTCTTTTCTTTTTATTCATCATTTAAGGATTTTTTAGCCAAAAAAATAAATAAATAAATAAATAAATAAAAGTAAACTGTCTTTTACATTTTAAAGTAAGTTTGTTTTAAAATATATTCCAGAATCAACAAATTGTGAAATTTTAAATCTTATTGTGCTGTGAGAGAGAAAAAAAGGTTCTTGGATCATTTAGAAAAGATTATATTTACAAAAGTTTTCATTTTCGGTTGTTTGATGAAATTCTAATGATTTCAACAATAAGAGAGGAAACAAACATGGTCAACAATGCAATTTCTTAAGAAAAATAGCATTTATGGCAAATAGCAATTATGTAAAGTATTTGTAATGGCATGGCACATGGAAAATAACAAGCATTAAATCTTTCATAACTTAGATAGCTACAGAGTCAGAGGTTGGGGGGGAAGGGGGGGGGGGAGGGGGATGCGAAGGCGTGTGACCGTCATTGTTCCGAGGTGCTAAAAGCTAAGAGGCGAAAAACAGTAAAATACATAGTTAAAGTACTTTAGTGATTGTTTTCAAAGTGATGCAAAAACAATTCTTAAGGAAATGGCCTTAGAAAATCTTTTACCATATCTAATAATTACCTGATATCATCAAATTCCATTAAATGTTCAAAATTACGAAGTCATATGAAAAGGATAGTTTTGGAACAATAGATATATATCATATTTAAAATTTTGAATGATTGAAAATTATAAATTTGTTTTCCAAATGGTTGATTTTTATGTATCATTATCATGTCAAAAACATTATGGTAATAAAGGTAAAACTTCTGCGTGTTCCTTGACAGGTATAAAAATAGTATAAATTCCCCCTCCTATTTTGTGTGTGTGTGTGTTGGGGGAGGCGGGTAAATTTCCATTAAATCTTAGAAATTGTTTTTAAGTACGATAACAATTTTTTTAAATTTGCATTAAGTTTAGATTTGAACAAAGAATGTAAATTTTAAGACTGCATATTGTCCTTCCCTTTTGCATTTTCTCATAAGTTTTATGTAGTAAAATAGAATATAAACACACTGAAAAAAAAAAAAAAAAGAGTTGTAAAAATCTTTGTAGTATTGGGATTAGTAATTTAATTTAAATATTAAAAAAAAATGTATTAGTTAATTTTGCAAGCATACATTTCCTGTGTATAGATAGATTCGAGAAGGCAATATTATGCTATGACATTTAGATTAGTACTTGTTTATGACAAGTTATAAAATATCTTTAAAAAATATAATATAATATCTTATCTTTGAATAATCGATTTTTTTTAACAATCAGATATTTTTATTTTTAATAAATGACTTTCTTGTTAAGCAGCTGCTAGATATTCAGCTTAATTAGGCCATCAAAATTTTAAATTTGCATTTTCGATTTAATACTTATGAAAGTTGATTTAAAAAAAAAAAAATCCTTTGGTTCTAAAAAAAACCATTTTGTTCTGGTTCTTAAAAAATGGAACAGTTTTAGTGTTCAAACTTTGTTCCACATGCTATAACAAAAAGTGAGATAATATGAATAAAAACAGTTTTTATAAAAAGTAGAACGATATTTCGAAATATTCAAGGTATGTGCCTACCCTCAAACGGCTGTTTTTGATAAATTTTTTCGATTTCTTTTTTGTTATTTTAAATTAAATTTCAAACATTTAGGATTCCAAAGAGGTTTTACTTTTGGTTCAGCGATAATAACAGCCAAAATTATAGCCCAAATACAAACCGGAAATGGACTTTCTGAAACCGAAAATGACCATTTAATAATTAAAGGTAGCTACAGAAAGGTAAAGAATACATTTTACTACACAAATATATAACATATAGGGTCAGGAAGGGGTAATTATGACCACTTTTAACATTTTCAACATTGTTATTATTTTTTATTCCTACTTTTTTCTATTTGGAAAAGTGCTGCTTTTAGTACAAAAAAAAAGTAACTTTGACCCTTTAGAACATTTCTTAAAACTTTTAATTCTCATAGCCTCCCTTTTATTAAGTTCGCTGCCGTTCACGCGAAAGCGCGTGATATGGCGCCAATGTTAAGGGGGCATTGTGATGATAGTTAATGCCGCGCCAGCGCGTGATGTGGGGTGATGTCCAATAGCCAGTCACGCGCTGGCGCGGGAAAATCTTTTACCGATTCTTTGTTATAAAAAGTAAGTCGGCTTCCGAGAAAAACCCACTTCTACAGTGCGGCATTAACTATCATCACATCTTCATGTAAGCGGCAGCGAACGTGTTAAGTTAAAAGGATAATTATAACTAGCCCATCCAAAACTCACAATCACAAAAGTTTAGGTTAATTAAGACCACTAGTGGGGAAATTATGAGCACTACATTTCTTCTTTATATTTGCCTACATACATTTGTTTGGGGGTAATTAAGATCATTAGAATATCAACTGAGAAATACGTTTATCAAAAATTTTGGTAGACTTTGTTCAAATTTCTATTTGGGTATCAAAAATGCTTCAGACTAGTGATAAAGAATATCTAAATGAAAAATACCGGGTGATCGAGGAGTTCCGGGAGTTTTAAATTGCTAATAATTTGTAAAGCATAAACAATAGAAAGATGCGGTTTTCACAGAAATTCTTAGAAACTTGTGGGATTTCGTTTTTTAATAACAAAAAATATGTTATATTAGTTACACTTTTTGCCAACAGGGGGCGCTGAAATGGATGGTATAATATTTCTATGGTATGATAGAGCTGATTAAAACTAAAGAATCAGTATCGAGTGGTTACAACTTTTCAGTATGACGCCATCCATAAGTACCGCCGTGAGACGGTGTAAAACAGCCTGCAATGCATTAAAAAGTAATTCAGAGAGTATCTTTGAAACGTTCTGGTGAATAGCATCTTTCTGCTGGATCAATGACATAGCCCGATCTCTGTACACATGAGACTTCAAGTAGCCCCACAAGGGCTAAGATCTGGAAATCTTGGAGGCCATTCGTGCTGTAAAGTGCGACTCAGGGCAAGGGTATCTCCAAACTTAGTCCTCAGGATCGTCATGACAGGAAAAGCGATGTGGGGAGGCGCTCCATCCTGCATAAATGTTACAGAATGGAGCGCTTTTCTCTCTTTCAAGTGAAAGATGACTTTATCCTCTAGAAGCGCTGCATATCTGTCACCTGTCGCAGAAACTTTTTGCAATCTACCACCGGAAATTTCCTCGAAGAAAAAAGGGGCAACAGTGAAATAATCTGTAAATCTACACCACACTGTCACTTTTACGTCATGAAAAGGGTTTTTTCCACCAATGCATGAGGATTTTCTCTAGCCCAAATGAGACAATTTTGCGTGTTCACGCTTCCACGTAGAGAAAAGCGTGCCTCGTCTGTCCACAAAACATTTGTAATCCAGTCCGTTAAAAATGTTAACTATTTCTTTAAAAAAATTCATTATAAACGAAAATCCCACGCTTTTCTGAGATTAAAGCCGAAAACTGCATCTTTCTAATACATACATCGTACATAGTTTTCTAATTATTAACATTTCAAAACTCCCGGAACTTCTGGATCACCCGGTACATTATGAGGTTAATATCTAAGCGTGAACAAAATTTTACCATACCCAATTTTCTCTATTATGACGGTGGTCACAACGATCCCCTGGTCGTAATTACCCCACCTGACCTTGTACAAATACATAAACTCCTACAAATAGGATGAATTTTAAAATTGTAAACTTTGTACAATGCTTTATTTATTTTTATTTATTTATTTATTTATTTTTTGGCTCTATCAAAATCTTAAATTGCGTTTTCTATAGTGTACATTTACAAAAAAACATTTTTTAAGATATTAAAATAAAAATTTCTGACAAAGTTCTGGTCATCTATAGGTATTTATAAAGCAAAATATAGTTGATAAGTTTGTATATATTAATTTGAGAGCCTTTTTAAAAAAAAAAAAAATGTTTTGTATACAAAATTTCGTACATATTAAAAAAAAATTAAGAGATATTGCGAATATTTTGCATCTTAACACAGGTAAGAGGCTTGCTAATATATTGTTGGAAAAAAAAGTAAAATATATTGAATTTATATCGTTATAGAAAGTTTGAAATAAACGCAATTTTTTTACTAAAATTTGATTAAATATTGCCTAAATTTGAAAAGTTAGTTAAAATTCAACTAAAAATTAATTTGAATTTATACTTTTATTCCCTGTTTTAACTTTAAAAAATATATATATTCGTTTGATAAAAATTTCATATTTTTCAAAAAAAAAGAAAAAAAAATGCTCCGATGGTAGGTACATACTTTAAGGTGAACATAGTGAATAAAGCATGTTTATTTATTTATTTTTTTTTTTTTTTCAAATGGAGGAAGTTTTGTTTAACACGACATCAATAACATCAAGTGAATGCACACATATAAATCAAATAATGTAATTTGAATTCATGCTTTTTTACCTCAAATTAAGTACCGTGATGTCTCTTCAATGCCATCTAATTACCCAATCAATAGATAGACATCACATCGTTCACGATATTCTCCATTTCAATCACAGATAATTGAAAACGACATTATATTAACTATGCATTGAAAATGCAAATACAGACATCGTTTCATTAAACCATAAAAAATACTTTCCTTAATGAACTCAATCTTTCTTCTTTCATACTGTTGCATCTCTATTTATATCTTCCTCATTACTCCGTTCTTTGTTATCTTCTTTGTCACTTTCTACTTCATTGTGAAATTCAGCATGGTCATTATCAACATCATGTCTCGATTTGCTTTTGACAATACGAATTTCTTCATCTTCATTAATGTCATTTAGAGAATGGGCTTTAATTGCAGAGGGGTCACATGTTTGACTAGCGTCATACGATGATGATCTGTGATGGCAGAATATGCACCCGCCACATCCAGTTACATTAGGACTTTCTGAAGATTCTGGGCCAGAATTTCTTTCGGATTTGGTAGTGGATAAAGAACGAATCAGGTTTGGGATCAAGGGTAAACTTCTCCAGCTAGTCTGAGATAACATGGTGCGTTGCCGGCGGAGAGTTTGTTCAGAATCGTGAATCTTCACTGAAATTTTAAAATAGATGATGTTATTCTTTTTTTTTTTTTTTTTTTTCAAATGTTAAATTATTTTAATATTATTTCTACTGGTGTTAAGTGACACCTCTTTTTTTTTCAAAGATTTTGGTTATTTTATTTGTAATTTTAAAATTAAAACAATCTTAAATAATTTTTAATGAATTGAATTGTTCTATTTGTAATTTTTAAATTAAAATAACCGCAAAACATGTTTGATGCATTAAATACACATTTGCATGTTTATTTGTTTAAAAAAAATCCAAATAAAATAATAATAAATTTAAAAGGGTCATTTGACACCAGTCTAAATCAATATTATTAAATAAAAACATCTCCATGCAAAAGTAGTACTTTCAACTGAATTGAATTTCGCTTACGTTATACTGACGATGACAACACTTTGCCATTAAGTTTTGCCGTTGCTGAAATTTTTTAAGTTTCTAAACATCGCACAATTTAAATTTTTGCAAATGTATAACAAAGAAAAAAATATTTTTTTCAAATACAATTTTTTTTAACTGTTGTAATTTACTGTCTTTTTGTTGATTTAAAACTAATTTTCAGGCATTATTTTTTAAAACAACGTAAGTTTAAAGCTTTCAAGTCGATTGTGAAAGATCAACGCGCTTGCTCTTAGAACGACATAAATAGTTCAGAATTTATTTTTTCTGCTATTCCATGATGAAATTTTAAATTCTCCAATAAATAAATAAAATATTAAAAATTAAATACAAATTTCACAGATGTATAATTGAACTACGCGCTGTAAGTAGTAAGATATTTGGCAATTTCTTTGGCTAATTAAATTTTGGCATGCGGCTAATGCAAAAGTATCACTTTTAAAAATTTTATTTGAATACATAATTGATATTTTTCACATAAAATGATTTTTGGGGGTGCTAGAAGGATAAGCTAAAACATACTAAAGGTAAAATATCTATTAGAGGTTTCAATTAAACATGGTTTTTACCTATGATCTGTACACTTGGCAGTAGGTTCTTTAACCCGAAAAACTGGAATTGGATCTCCTGGTAGTATTAATGATAGAACCAAGACAAATAGGTTAAATAGCATTTATTTATTAGAAACAGTAAATACTTCTATAAAATTAATTTTATTACATTGTTCATTTCTGAGGGAATACTTGAAAGAATCAAAGTGAATAACAAAAGTGATGATAGGGAAAAGGAAAAAAAACTATAATAATTTTTAAAAGTTAATAGTCCAAAAGCCGACCGCACAAAACCTAAGTCATCGAGCACAAGAAAAATTATTTTATTTTGTGGAAGAGTAGTAATAGGGTAATCTAATGATCCTTGTCTGCCGGAAGCGAAATGGTGCACAAGCCAAAAATTAATACCACTAGTGGTTGACTCGTAGACTTAGCATTGTGTTTGCCGTAGAATAAACGGCATGAAAACATGGAAAACTGGGTGCAGGAAAACATAATGCTAAGCCTACAAGTCAGCCACTAGTGGTATTAGTTTTTGGCTTATGAACCTCTCCGCTTCCGGCAGACATGGATCATTAGATTCCTCTATGACTATTCTTCCATAAAATAAAGGAATTTTTTTGTACTCGATAACTTGGGGTTTTATACTGTCGGCTTTTGGACTATAAGTGGATAACGAACGCAAATGATAATTTTAAATAACAGTAAAAGGAGATTTGTGTAATAATAATAATTAAAAAAAACAATTAACATGCATATTTGGATTAATTAATGCTATATGCATAAAACTTACCAGTAGAGTTTTTCTTCATTGTTCTTGAACGGAAACTCATAGAATTGACTAAAAAAGTGTAAGAAAAAAATAAAGAATTAGTTTATAATAATTTTGTTGCATTTTTTTTTTTTTTTATTGAAAAAAGAAATGTTTATTCGTTAATATACACTATATTGCCATTGATTATGGGACACTTGCGATTTTAGACATTTTACTAAATATCTAGAAAAATACATGAGGAATCATTTCGAAACTCTTAGTGTATAAATATAATAGTATAGTCATACATCTCCGTGAAGATTTTTTACCGAAACGCCATAGGGGACCGTCAACAAATTAAAAAAGAATGAATATCTTTTGAATAACCCTGTCAAAACTAATGTAGCAAAAGCGCTCAAACTCTAGATTATGATTGAATGTCTTATTGTAATACACCGTGTTCCTTTTTATGCAAATAGCATGCATACTCACAGAGTAATTAAGGTTTTTATAAAAATGGTCCCAAATTTTTCCAAGTTTTTCCGTTATAATTTTCAGAGTTCTTAATATAAAATAATATTTTTTTCAGAAAATATGACAAACAACATTGCACACAGTACCCTGTAATCAGAATTAAAAAATAATAAAAATTGCATGAAAAATGAGTAGGTTTACTATATAATTTTTTACTGCGCATGCGTCAAAGATATCAAAATTTCATTTGCATATTATGTTAGTTAAATGTATAGAGCAACTTTTGTAAAAGTCTCAAAATCATAGCTTGAAAATTCTGAAAATAATCGTCTATAAAAAAAGGACAAAATCCGTTGTTTCCAAAATGAAGCAAAAAAAATGAGGGATTTTATCCAAATGCAGTAGTACATCCCATATTGTGTATTCTATATTGACACTAATCAATGAATATATGGATACAACCCCTCTTGTTTTTGCTTCATTTTGAGAATAACGGATTTTCGACTTATTCAATTGACGATTATTGTCAGAATTTTCAAGTTATGATTTTGTGACTTTCACAAAAGTTGCTCTATACGTTTTGCTAACATAATATGCAAATGAAATTTTGATATCGTTGACGCATGCGCAGTAAAAAATTATTTAGTAAACCAACTCATTTTTTATATAATTTTCATTATTTTTTAATTCTGATTACAGGGTACTGTGTGCAATGTTGTTTGTCATATTTTCTGAAAGAAATAATATTTCATATTAAGAACTCTGAAAATTATAAGGAAAAAACTTGGAAAATTTGGGATCATTTTTATAAAAACCTTAATTACTCTGCGAGTATGCATGCTATTTGCATAAAAATGAACAAGGCTTATTACAATAAGGCATTCAATCACAATCTAGAGTTTGAGCGCTTTTGCTACATTAGTTTTGACAGGGTTATTCAAAAGATATTCATTCTTTTTTAATTTGTTGACGGTCCCCTTTGGAGTTTCGGGAATAAATCTTCACGGAGATGTATGACTTATACTATTATATTTATACACTAAGAGTTTCGAGATGATTCCTCAAGTATTTTTCTAGATATTTAGTAAAATGTCTAAAATCGCAAGTGTCCCATAATCAATGGCAATATAGTGTATACGATATATGCGTGTATTTAATAAAATAGTTTCAAAAGTATTTGTTAAACAGGAAATCACTTTCCAGTGTAGATGATTTACAGTTGAAAACATTTTCTCTAAGGACAAATCGTATGTTTAGTTTTATTTAATGCAATCTTTAATGTTATTTTGCGTTAGTAATCTCATTATACATAATATATGCACAGTTGTATCCAAAATGGCAAAGTTGATTCATTCCTGATTTCCTGAATCACATTCGGAAAACAGAGATGAGGTGCCCTTTTTCATAATTTATTAACAACCAATATTTTAAATTAGCTTTAAAAGTATAGTTCGAATTACAAAAAATGTTTCAAAATTCATCTTGATTCATCATATGAAAAGCCCTTTACGTCAAAATAGTTATTTTTTGTTGCACTTACAAAACTTATATTTTTATATGGATCTTGAATCCTAGAAATTATTTTCCATTCTCTAACAGTAAAGTAGTAAACATTCAAATTTTGTATAGCCGAAACTTACTGAGTTACGATTTTTTAAATTCTTTATTTTCGGCGTTTCTGGTTTTAAAACTAGGTTTTTTTCCCGTTTTTAACTTGGACAAGCAGGATTTAGTCTTGAAAAGAGTGGGTGAATACACGACTCAAACAGGACTGATTAAAAAAAAAATTTTTTAAGTCATCACGTCTATCCTAAATTTCATATGCAACCAACAAACACACGTAAAAAACAGGGTATACCCTCTAAGCAGAGGGTATACGCTCAAGGCAGAGAGTATATCCTAGATTGTATATACTATAGCTTTCTTGAGAAACAGAGGAGATACGGTATTACTTAACAAATCCAGAAGGTATACGGCGTATACCCCTGTATACCCACCATTACATCCCTGCTTAAAGCCATATTGGAACCAAAATCAAAATAGAAGAAAATTAATCGTTATTAGCCTCCGATGCTATTTCTTTCAGACAAGCTAAAATGTATCGTGTCAAAAATTGTGGCACATCAAGCATAAGTATTTTACTTACCTATCATACGTAGTATAGGGTAAGTCTTGCAATCGTTTTGAAACATCGAAAAAAAAAAATTTTGACGGATTTACACGTTTCAGATTCTGAAGATTCCGAAAAGCATATTTTTAGAAAAAAAAATTGCCGTCCGTCTGTCTGTCTGTAAACGCTCCATCTCACGAACAAATGGAGATAGAGACTTAAAATTTTGTATGTACTTAGTAAGTAAGAATAGGACGAAGCCTATTTAATATCAGTAACCTCGATTATCCGGAGCTATTTTTTTCGGGCTCTCGAAAAAAAATTGACGGATTTACACATTTCAGATACTGGAGATTCCGAAAACATATTTTTAGAAAAAAAAATTGTCGCCCGTCCGTCTGTCTGTCAGTCTGTAAACGCTCATCTTACGAACAAATGGAGATAGAGACTTAAAATTTTGTATGTACTTAGTAAGTAAGAATAGGACGAAGTCTATTTAATATCAGTAACCTCGATTATCCGGAACTATTTTTTCGGACTCTCGAAAAGAATTTGACGGATTTACACGTTTCAGATACTGGAGATTCCAAAAAACATATTTTTAGAAAAAAAATTGCTGTCCGTCTGTCTGTCTGTAAACGCTCAATCTCACGAAGAAATGGAGATAGAGACCTAAAATTTTGTATGTAGGGGAAGATGGGATACTTGAGCCACTTTTTAAATTTTAATTTTTTTAAATTTTTTGTAATTTCTTAGAACAAAATAAAATATTGAAAATGAAAATTTGATAATTTTTCTTCAACTGAAAACCACTTTCAATTAATTTTGAACTATTTTTCTATGTCTAATTAATTTTTCCTTTTTTTACATCGTGGCTCAAGTATCCCCATGGAGGGGATACTTGAGCCATGGTGAAGGGATACTTGAGCCAGTACGGAAAAAACCTACAAAAGTAATTTTTTTCGCTTCATTTTTACACAAATATTTTACAGAATGATAAATTATGATACACAAAGTCCTTCAAAACCAATTGAGAAAACAAAGCTAGTAATACGATAATTTTTTGTCATTAAAGCTGGTGATCGAATGATCATTGCAAAATCTTTTTACTTTTAGCTACATGGTAACTCAGTAGAGCCCTCTGTTGGTGACAATAGTCATTTCTTTGATTAAAAAAAACTTACAGTAACAGATGATGTTACAATTTCACTATAAAATATTAATCTTAACATATTATATTAAAAAATAAATATTTTAATATGTTGGACCTGACTAATTGAAGTATTAGAGGTTATGATTTTTAAAATAGTTTAAAAATCTTTTTTTAATGTAATAAAAATTAAATTGAAAACTATGTTTACATTTATCTAAACAGGCTATTTTTTTAGTCAAAATGAAAAATAAAATGGATATTTTCATTAAAAAATATACATTTTTAAACAATTTTTTTTCTTAGTCATTGTTTTTTAATGAAAAAAATATCAATTAGTGAATATAAGGACGCAATTTTATTTTTTGTTTGTTGCATCCATGTTTAATTTCCTAGTGGGGATGGTTGAGCTATGGCTCAAGTATCCCCATTCTCACTGACTCAAGTATCCCCATTACCCCCATTTTTGTTTATCAGAGTTTTACTAAGTAAAGCATGCAGCTATTTGAACTAGCTTAGATTCAAAATACAATTGAAATTATATTTATTAAATTTATCCATATGATTGCAACTTTAAACAAAACTTTTAATACAAAAAAATAGAAAAACCATGCGCCTAAATATTTACTTTAGATAGGGAAAAACAACTATTAATCACCATACTTTCAAAATGGTCCCAAGGTATGTTCTTTCTTTTTACTTACCCATCATACGTAGTATAGGGTAAGTCTTGCAATCGTTTTGAAAATCGAAAATTTTTTTTGACGGATTTACACGTTTTAGATAGTGGAGATTCCGAAAAACATATTTTTAGAAAAATATTTTTGCCGTCCGTCTGTCTGTCTGTAAACGCTCTATCTCCTGAACAAATTGAGATAGACACTTGAAATTTTGTATGTAGTTAGTATGTAAGAATGGGACGAAGCCTATTTAATATCAGCAACCTCGATTATCCGGAATTTTTTTTTCGGACTCTCGAAAAATTCGTTCTGATGAAAGGTATATAAAAATTTTCAAATGTTTTTGTTCTAAGGAATGGACGTAAAAGGCAATAAAATAACACACATTTTGCATATAGAACGAAGTCGATCGGATTATTAGTTGCCGAGATATTTGTAATCCTGTTTTCCACATTCTTCGATTTTTCATGACCCTGTATTTCATTCAAATTTCAATTCAGAGGTATATTTTAATTGAAAATGAGACGCTTAATCCAACGCAGTAAACTGTTAGTTTATATTATAATTATTTTTGGAGTTATAAAGATGTTTCTTTTACGCAGTTCGGTATTACTTGAGTAGTTTGGCGTTTTATATAATTTGTCGAAATTGGTACATCAGCAATTCATTAATAGAGCATTACTATGCATATTAACAATATTTAAATTTTGTTTTGGAATTGCAATGCACCGTATAAATAGTTTTCACATGTTTTCTTTTCATATGCCTATCCATGATGGGTAAGTATTACTATGGCCCCCAACGACTAGTTTACAAGTTCAGAAATATAAATATGTTACCATATTGCCAGTTTTAGAAAGAGAAATTAACCAACTGTAGAAATAATAGGGGTGGCTGAAGTATCTCCACTCTTCCCTACTTAGTAAGTAGAATAGGACGAAGCCTATTTAAAATCAGTAACCTCGATTATCCGGAACTATTTTTTTCGGACTCTCGAAAAAAAAATTTGACGGATTTACATTCGCCAAATGAATTCATGAAAAACTCATGAATGAATTCATGAATTCATGCATTCATTTCATTCGCCAAATGAAAAAAAAATTAGCAAAAAAAATTCGCCATGTAGCATTAAAAAATTATCTTTAATCCTTTAATGTACACTCTTTTTTTTAATATTTTCTAAAATAACCTAAGTTTTTATAACTGTGACGGCGATTGTTATTAATCTAATTTCAACTATGCGATACAAATATATTATATATATATATATATATATATATAACTGTGACGGCGATTGTTATTAATCTAATTTCAACTATGCGATACAAATATATTATATATATATATATATATATATAACTGTGACGGCGATTGTTATTAATCTAATTTCAACTATGCGATACAAATATATTATATATATATATATATATATATATATATATATATATATAATATATTTGTATCGCATAGTTGAAATTAGATTAATAACAATCGCCGTCACAGTTATAAAAACTTAGGTTATTTTAGAAAATATTAAAAAAAAGAGTGTACATTAAAGGATTAAAGATAATTTTTTAATGCTACATGGCGAATTTTTTTTGCTAATTTTTTTTTCATTTGGCGAATGTTCTTCATTTTTAATTAGCCAAATTACTAACGCTGATCAAATGTCAACGAGAACACTGCTCATGAACCTGCATCTCCAGAATGCTCTCAGAACCTGAATCTCTGATGTGCCATTATCATCAACTTCCTAAGATTTACATCGACACGAATGACGAATTCCAGCTTCTTTATAATGTCATATCACCGACAATGCTAATTCCTATAAGTAGCATTTGCCACATCAAGCCTGGCAGCCTTCAGTTCGCTCTTTACTTAAAAGACGAATGATCAGGGTGTTTCAAAAATGCATTTCTAAATCAGAATGTTCTTCGGCCTCTAAGCAATGACAGCATGCCTCTTTATTTCCTCAATAATTCAGGATTCTGACATGTTTAAATGTAACAAAAAAAGATTTGTTATCATGATGTACAGGGTAGCATTTCACTGGTGTATGTGTTCAAATACCTGCCGCATACTGTATGTTCATATAAGCTCATTTATCAATAGAAAAAAATATTAAACCATTTTTCATGCAAGTATTAAAACAAGTTGAATGTAGATTCCGCCATTGCAGAATTCAGTTTCGCCTCCGATTAGAAAGAAAAAAAAAATCGATAGAGGTTTTTTATATACATTTCATCAGAACGAATTTTTCGAGAGTCCGAAAAAAATAGTTCCGGATAATCGAGGTTACTGATATTAAATAGGCTTCGTCCTATTCTTACTTACTAAGTACATACAAAATTTTAAGTCTCTATTTCCATTTGTTCGTGAGATTGAGCGTTTACAGACAGACAGACAGACGAACGGCCATTTTTTTAAATGTTTTTCGTAATCTTCAGTATCTGAAACGTGTAAATCCGTCAAAAAAAATTTCGATAGTCCGAAAAAAATAGTTCCGGATGATCGAGGTTACTGATATCAAATAGACTTCATCCTATTCTCACTTACTAAGTACATACAAAATTTTAAGTCTCTATCTCCATTTGTTCGTGAGATTGAGAGTTTACAGACAGACAGATGGACGGCAATCCTTTTTTCTAAAAATATGTTTTTCGGAAACTTCAGTATCTGAAACGTGTAAATCCGTCAATTTTTTTTCTTTTTTTCGAGAGTCCGAAAAAAATAGTTCCGGATAATAGAGGTTACTGATATTAAATTACTTACTAAGTACATACAAAATTTTAAGTCTCTATCTCCATTTGTTCGTGAGATAGAGCGTATACAGACAGACAGACTGCAATTTTTTTTTTCTAAAAATATGTTTTTCGGAATCTTCAGTACCTGAAACGTGTAAATCCGTCAAAATTTTTTTCGAGAGTCCGAAAAAAATAGTTCCGGATAATCGAGGTTACTGGTATTAAATAGGCTTCGCCCTATTCTCACTTACTAAGTACATACAAAATTTTAAGTCTCTATCTCCATTTGTTCGTGAGATAGAGCGTATATAGACAGACAGACGGACGGCATTTTTTTTTCTAAAAATATGTTTTTCGGAATCTCCAGTATATGCATGTTGAAAATGAATTGAATATATATATATATATATATATATATATATATATATACACTATATTGCCATTGATTATGGGACACTTGCGATTTTAGACATTTTACTAAATATCTAGAAAAATACATGAGGAATCATCTCGAAACTCTTAGTGTATAAATATAATAGTATAAGTCATACATCTCCGTGAAGATTTTTTCCCGAAACTCCAAAGGGGACCGTCAACAAATTAAAAAAGAATGAATATCTTTTGAATAACCCTGTCAAAACTAATTTAGCAAAAGCGCTCAAACTCTAGATTGTGATTGAATGCCTTATTGTAATAAGCCTTGTTCATTTTTATGCAAATAGCATGCATACTCGCAGAGTAATTAAGGTTTTTATAAAAATGATCCCAAATTTTTCCAAGTTTTTTCCTTATAATTTTCAGAGTTCTTAATATAAAATATTATTTTTTTCAGAAAATATGACAAACAACATTGCACACAGAACCCTGTAATCAGAATTAAAAAATAATGAAAATTGTATAAAAAATGAGTTTGTTTACTGAATATTTTTTTACCGCGCATGCATCAAAGATATCAAAATTTCATTTGCATATTATGTTAGCTAAATGTATAGAGCAACTTTTGTGAAAGTCACAAAATCATAACTTGAAAATTCTGACAATAATCGTCAATTGAATAAGTCGAAAATCCGTTATTCTCAAAATGAAGCAAAAACAAGAGGGGTTGTATCCATATATTTATTGATTAGTGTCAATATAGAATACACAATATGGGATGTACTACTGCATTTGGATAAAATCCCTCATTTTTTTGCTTCATTTTGGAAACAACGGATTTTGTCCTTTTCTATAGAAGATTACTTTCAGAATTTTCAAGCTATGATTTTGAGATTTTTACAAAAGTTGCTCTATACATTTAGCTAACATAATATGCAAATGAGATTTTGATATCTTTGACGCATGCGCAGTAAAAAATTATATAGTAAACCTACTTATTTTTCATACAATTTTTATTATTTTTTAATTCTGATTACAGGGTACTGTGTGCAATGTTGTTTGTCATATTTTCTGAAAAAAATATTATTTTATATTAAGAACTCTGAAAATTATAATGGAAAAACTTGGAAAAATTTGGGACCATTTTTATAAAAACCTTAATTACTCTGCGAGTGTGCATGCTATTTGCATAAAAATGAACACAGTGTATTATAATAAGGCATTCAATCATAATCTAGAGTTTGAGCGCTTTTGCTACATTAGTTTTGACAGGGTTATTCAAAAGATATTCATTCTTTTTTAATTTGTTGACGGTCCCCTATGGCGTTTCGGTAAAAAATCTTCACGGAGATGTATGACGTATACTGTTATATTTATATACTAAGAGTTTCGAGATGATTCCTCACGTATTTTTCTAGATATTTAGTGAAATGTCTAAAATCGCAAGTGTCCCATAATCAATGGCAATATAGTGTATATATATATATATATATATATATATATGTATATGTATATGTATGAAAAACGAAAAAGAAAAGAAAGAAAAAGCAAAAATTTAATATTAGCAATTTTACGCAATGGCGAGCGACAGCAAGAACACTGTTCATGAGGGTCTCATGCGATGCGCGATTCGTGAAAGCCTTCGTTAGAGGTTGTATGTGATGAGGAGAAGACAGTTTCTGTTCAAGAGAGCCAGAGATGACCGAGAGAGCCTGACCAGAGTAAGATGCTTCTTTAGCAAGCTGAAACATCAAGATGAGTCAGGAATACTATTGTTTTTTCAGATGACTAAAACTTTTTTTTGGACCAGAAAGTGAACCGCGAAAAGATCGGTGGTTATAAAAAATCTCCGAAGACATTTCGGCCGTCATGCAAATACAATTTCTAGCCTCACTGGTGATTTTGGTAGGTCATAAGCAGCGAAGATGACTTAATGCCTCCACATTACCCTCACGAAGATGCTAGATTCAAAGCCATTCTTTTTTTAACCATTGTGTAAAAAATCTGGATTACTTCTGTAACATGTGGGAAGCCGTATGTTTTTCAACAAAATTCTGCACTACCCCATACAGCCCAACATTGGATGGTCAAAAATTTTCATGACCATTTCATCCTCAATTGGTTGACCCCCATCTCTAGGTATGCCATCCATTGTGTATGGCGTTACCTGTGAAGAGCTTTTAAAATGTAAAAAAATGTTCTATATGTCTGGTTTGAAAGTAGGTGCTATTTTTTCAGGTTTTTGGAAAAACGGATCAGCCTGAATTCAACCCCCCCCCCCCCCCCTGCAAGAATTAAATACTAACCAAAAACAATTAAAGTCAATCCTACCCGCAATGAAAAAAATTAGCGTAATTTCGAATCTGGGATTGGATTCAGGTGAAATCTGATTAATCCATTAACGCCCAGCATCCTCTTTTGAGGACGGTTACAAAAACAGCAAGAAAACGGTTTTCCCATCAGTAAAGAGGAAGATAAATATACACCTTCTTTCACGAGACAGAATCCTCGATAAATTTAGATAAAAGTTAATTTGATTTTAAAAGTGGTGGGAAGTACAAAATTAAAATTTTAGCGAAGAAAATAATTCGGGTGTTAATGGGTTAACTCTAGAACCAAACTCTAGTTTGGAAAATGAAAGCTTTAAAAAAAATATATATATATATAGAACTTATTGAACTCATGGACCGTTTAAAAAATTAAGCTGTGTTAAATGTGTTTTCGTAATCTTAGTGGAATAAATCTAAAGAAAAAAAATTCTTTAGAAGAAAATATTTTCACATATATTGTGTAACTCGGGATGCCCAGGTCGAATTCAATAGTTTTTAAAATTAATTAAAAGAAAACTACGAGAATTTCATTTTTTTCTAGATTAAATAGTTTTTCTTCATAAAACAACTTAATAATACGTCAAAAAGGTATTGTAAAGAATTTAAATAAAAAACAATTTAAAACATATATCGAATCTCCATAAACGGAAATAATGTAATGATATATAATTGCAATAAAATATGCACGGAAATAATGTAATCATATATAATTGCAATAAAATAAGTAATGATTGGTACTTATTTTTAATTCTGAAGAAAGACATTCAAGATTAGTGATAAGTATTTAAAGGCTTTTTATGTATGCTTATTAAAAGCGTATAGTGACAATAATGATTAATTAAACATTTAATTTCAGACACTTGTTATTTTTACAATTCATGCATTCTGTTACCTATATTCTAACATGCTGTTATATTTTTTGTTTAAGCATGCCGGTTAGTTTAAAAATGTCAAATACCTGTAAACTCCAAGGTTCCGTAAATTAATTGCTGTATTATTTTTAAAAATTGGACTTAAATTCACGTTGTGAAGGTAAATATATATTTTACTTTGTTTTTCAAAATTTGCGTATTATCGCTAAGAGTTTGTAAATAGTAATAAGTATAATACTTTTATTTGCACTTGAATGTTTGATTATATACTCGATGCGTATAAGAAGGTATGGGGCTCAAGTTCCTTACCACATTCAAATGAAGATTATTTTTTATCACTTACGTTGTTCTACACACTTTTTTTTTCTTCAGTTTTTGATAATCATTTCTGAAATCTGTCTCTGCTTATAAAAAAGAACTATAATTATGCATTATATTTTTAATGTATAAGTGTGTAAATCAGCAAAACCAGTGTAAGCTCTTCAAGTCACAATTTTATTTCAAATTCATTTCATTCAATATTTTGAAATGTATGTCTCGCAGTATCATTTCCTTCATGTCAATATTGCCCAATAACTGTTAATTAAGTTAACTGTTCCGAATTTTGGCAGAAAACACAAATAAATCCACTAATACTGTAAATCTATCTATTTTCTTTGAAAAATATTTATTATATCAGGGAAAGATCTACACATCTGAAACCTCAACTTCTGCACGTTCGTATTAATTTGATAAGCGTAATTCTTTAGGAGTTTCATTTACTTCATGTTAGTATTGCCAAATAATTGTAGGAGACTTAACTGTTCTGAATTTTGGCGGAAAATACAAATGTATGCACTGATACTGTAAAATTGTCAATTTTCTTTGAAAATGCAGGGGGAAGATCTATACATCTGAAACCTCAACTCCTCGCTGTTGTTAGCATTAATTTGATAAGCATAATTCTTTAGAAATTTCATTTATTTCATATTAGCATTACTGCAAGTAGAAATTTAAGTAGTTTCAGGCTGTAACGGGGGGGGGGGGGGGGGAGAGGAATGTAATAGCACACTCAGATAGTCTAAAACTGTATATTTTTGTGAAAACTTATTATTATATAAGTGGAGCTCTGCCTTCTTTGTCTCATAGTTTGAAAATTGTAATTCTCTATTTTCAATTTGTTAAATTTCTTGTCTAAAATAAATAAGCTGATTTTGTGATAATGGTATCAGTATCTCGAAAATCATCAAGTCTCATAAACATGTCATTAATGATTAATCATTGTAGTTGTTCAATTTATTTGAACAAGACTAACTTAGATCTTTCATCATTTTTTAATTGCTACATTACTGTAACGTACAAATGCTTTTTTGCATTTCTTTCACTTTTAACAAAGTTATTCATAGGCTTCATAGAAACTTTCTGAAAAATCGGCATCTTAAGACAAGTTTATTCTTATTATCTGTATTGCATGTCAATGTAATTAGTATAAATAAAGTCCTTTTTTACACTATTTCATTCTAAATATGATTTTCTTGCACTATTTAGAACGTATTTCATCTTTTCATTTCGTAATTGTCAGCCAATAAAACAAAGGATTTTATTTTAATTAGCTTAGTTCTTTTTTATAATATTCGTATACATTTTTACGAGTTGCTTCTAATTTACAAATATATAGTAACGAAGCAGGTTGTTTCGACGCCGACGGTTCGACGCCAACGATTCGACGCCAACGTTTCGACGCGTGGTCAGTTCGACGCCGTACTTTTCGACGCCGGGGCAGTTCGACGCCATATATTTTTTTCCGTATTTTTATTTATTTTTAGAATAAATATGCAATATGCCTGATATAATATATATATATTTTTGTTATGTATATGAAGCGTGATTCAAATAAATAAGCAATATGACTGATTTTTATTTATTGAATTATCGATTGTTTGCATGCATATTTGAAATAAATATATGTGTGAAAGTGTTCTAGATTTTTTTTTTTTTTGTCCCAGATTAGTGAGAAGCCCCCTCGCCAACGTCAAGGCCCTGGGACATGAGGGAGGTTGTTTTTTTTTATTTATTTATTTCACAAAACAGCATCAAAAAGGCAAAATACAGAAATGGTAAATAAACATATGGTTACAAAAAAGTTATATTGCAGACAAATTTAATTACAGAGTAACAAGATTACACATAAATAAGATTACATCACAAAACTGTTATTATACTAATCCATTGCAAAATTATGCGCCACACCTTTCAGGTATTCCATTATTTCTCGATTTTCAAAATCTTCAACTATTACTTTAATTCTCATATCAGCTCGCAGATACTTATTCCGCTTGTGCGGCGGTTCATCTCCACGTACAAATTGCTCATAACATTGGTCAATTGTTTTTTGAACACGTCTGAGACCATCTATGAATTTCCATAATGTGGGGTGTGAAACACCAAATTCGGACTGTAAACGTCTGTGTGCTGCTTCCGCGAAATTATTGGTGCGTCCTTCGTTATTTAAGGTTCTAGCATAACATGACCACATTTCTGGTTTAAAAATAGGACGACGGCGACGATTATTTCTCTGAATCCTTCCAACATAATAATCTTCAAAGTAATCTAAAATTGGGGTTAACTGATTAGGTAAATTCTCACTCAAAACTTCTAAAGCATTTTCAAGTTCTTCGATAGGCACAAAACTTAACGCAGGAATCATACGTGCATAGAGAGCAAAATCAGCATCGGTATTATATCGTTGCATTAAATTGAATTCTGCTAATTTGCGCTTCATATTTTTCACAAGGTGGAACAAGCACCCTTGAATTTCGGCGTCTGGAAACTTGCTTGAAAAAGTGTTAATTAAGGCAATTTCAAAATCTAAAGAAATTTTTTTCGCCTTAAAAAATGGCCAACTGTCTTGAATCATTTCAAGCATTCGTGTATATGTTTCTTCCGCCTTGTCGGGTAAGAGGGCATAAATGATTGGCAATACAAAACCTCCACGTTCGGCCATAATAACAAAAACCTGGTAAAAATGATGTGGTGCTAGACTAAAAGTTCCATCAACGTAAATTTTTGTTACGAGGTGAATCCAATCGCTGACACTGGCTTTTCCGAAAATTAAAATTCGGTCTTTATCCCCCACTCCCGAATCGGCGATAACAAAATTTTCCTTATTTTCTCCGTAATATTTATAATTTTCTGGCAATTCAATGGAAGCTCTGTCAATTGGTTGCGACGGGAGTGCATTTATGTCTTTTCTACGTCTTTTAATAACTAATCTTACAGCTTCTCTGCTTGGAAACTGTCCTAATGCTCCAACAGACAGCTCTTGCGTTTCTTCAATGCGAATTACTGCGGGAGTTTCTTGTGTTTCACCTGCCCTTCGCTTTATTGATGTTAAAGTGCGGACAACTTCAACACGTGCTGCATTTCCTTCATGAGCATGATTGCGAACAAGTTTTAAAAATTCACTCGTAACTGCATCAGTGTAAATTCTTCCTTTACATTTATTGTTTTTGGAAAATTCAACTTCACAACGCCACGATTTTTTTGCTCCATTTTCTATATATTTATCGAAACAATATAAATATCCATCGTGCTCATACTTTTCTTTACCTCTCTTAGTCATATATTTTCGGCTTTCAGACATTTCTACGGTTGAAAGTGCTAACATTGAATTTAAAAATATCGACAGGCTTCCAAATAGATTACGGGCGCTTTAGAGAAGATAAGAAATGCGCATGCGTTGACAATCGGCAATACTTAACGACAAATCTGAGGCGATTTCATAACCCCCAACTGGAGGAGGGGGGGGGGGTTGCACTTGTCAAAAAAGAGTTAGAGTTATTTACAAGCCTGTAATATGTTTCAAAGAAAGAAGAATAGATAAGGATAAGCTAGTCACAGGCGTCAATGCGAAGTTTCAACCCGTTTCTTCTTATATCGGCAAGGGTTTCTAGGGGAAGCGGTGTTAGCTTTTCTGTGCAACATTTCTTCCCCCCTGAGTGGGAATGTCACGGTTCCTTTGTACATTTACGTGCGCCCTCATTGTCCCCATTATGGACGCTCCCTATCCCTTTGTCAAGGTGAGGACAAAGGAATTGCATGTGAATTCTAGTTAATACGTTATGGAAGCTGCTTTACTTACACTAAAGGTATTTCCAAATTCTGAACAAATAACGTTAACAGTTTTACTGCGTTTTAGTCTTTAAAATTTACACAACTATTCAAGGATTAAAAATTACAAAACAGGTCTTTATTAAAGAGTTTCATTTAATTAGTACTTTTAAAATGTGGATATTTGTGAATTATATTCCTATAGCAAAAAATAGAATAAAATACATTGTAAAGGAATTTAAAAGTTTTGAAGAAAATAGCTCATTAGCAATTAATTTAAATAAGAATGGGTGTTTTTTAGTAAGAACATAAAAATAAAGATATTTTACATTGTAAACATTTTTTCTTTTCTTTTTTTAACACAGAAAAGTAAAAAAAAAAAAAAAAAAAAAAAAAAAAAAAAAATATATATATATATATATATATATATATATATATATATATATATATATATATATATATATATATATATATATGCTGTTAGAAAGTCTAAATAAGCTGTGCAAACGTAAATAAAATCGGAAGTTCCTAAGTTTCATAAAAAATATATGGCGTCGAACTGCCCCGGCGTCGAAAAGTACGGCGTCGAACTGACCACGCGTCGAAACGTTGGCGTCGAACAGTTGGCGTCGAAACGTTGGCGTCGAACTGACCTGTACCGATATAGTAATACGTTCATTCTTACACAGAATTATTTTTATGATCTATCAAAAAAATCTTTCCTTTCACTTTTTCTTTTCTTTCTTTCTTTTTTTTAATCCATTGATACTTTAAAGAGAAATTAGTTTAATTTAAAAAATCATAAGTATTTCTTTAACATTACTAAACAAATAAATTCTTGTTGACTTCTTAATCACTTATTCATCTCTTTATGATCTTATCCTCTTTCATAAAATCAACGTAATGTACATTCATTTTAATTCCGCGATAACTGATGGTATTATATTTTTTCAAAAATTACCAATAGCATTTGATGTTCTTTCATAAATAATAATAATAATAATAATAATAATAATAATAAATGATGCTATGGTCGGACAGATTTCACTGATGAAACATATTTAAACTTTTTTTTGAAAACAGTATTTTATTTCATGTCGTTAAAAATAAAAAGTAAAAGTATGATTTTGGATTTATTTTATGCTTTTGTTGGAATATTGTTGTTTTTCAAGTAATATGGTATTTTAAAATATAAAAAATATCTCCTTTTTCAAAATAATTAATACAGATTTTAATTACAAAAAATCTTATTGATTCACTTGTATATTTAAAAGGAAGTTTCAACGAAATATACATGAAAAGCAAAAGTCTTCCTTGAAGTAGAAAAATAAGATTGGAAATTTTAAAATATTCTTCTCATAATAATTTTCGTTTACAAAATATTGTTAAAAAACAATTTTAATGTAAATAGAAATACTTAATTTTTTTTTCTTCATATTTTTCTTCGTATAAAAACATATATCTTTTTTAATTTATCTAACTTATGAACGTTCTAAACATGTTATCTTTCAAATCAAAAGTCAGACATAGTTCTATCCCTATTTCGATTACATAATTTTTTTATGTTCTTTTCATAATAACTTTTATTTATAAAATGTTGTTAAGAAAAAAAAAATTAGTGTAAATGAAAATATTTAAAATGTTTTCTTCTTTCTCTTTTTTTAAGTCTTAATAAAGTATTAATTTTTTTTTTTTTTTGAAAAAAATTATCCAACTTATGAACGTTTGTAAACATATTATCTTTCAAATCAAAAGTCAGAATGCTCTATCCCTATTTCTTATCATATTTTTTTAACGTCCTTCACATAGTAACTTTTATTTACAAAATATTGTTAAGAAACGATTTTAATGTAAATTGAAGTACTTAAAATCTTTTCTTCCTCTTCTTCATTTTTAATATAAAGTCATATACTTTTTAAATTTATCCAATTTATGAACGTTGTAAACACATTATCTTTCAAACCAAAAGTCAGACATGGCTCTATCCCTATTTCTGGCCATATATTGCAACTGCCAAGAGTAAGCAGTAGGTCTCCGCCGCGAAAGGACGCCTACAAAATAAATTACGTATTTTTCTTCAATATCAATATCAGAAATACAATGTATATATAAATGTAGCATTAAATAAATTAGACTTATATCATTAAGATGATAAATCATTTAATTATTAATATTTTACCCAAATAAAATTTACATTATTGAATAATCAATTTCTAGTAATCAATCAATTTCACTTTTATAATAAAATTGTGAAAACAAATTAATAACATTTTCAAAAAAAAAAAAAAAAAACACACACACACACACACACACAAAACCACAAAATTTTTGTGTTTTGTAGTTTGTGTTTTATTTGTTTTTCATATTAGATTATGCTTGCTACGTCTATCAACATTATCACAATAAATAAAAGGTTGGCTTCAAGAAGCCTGACACTTATATATGTCACGTCAAAATAATTAAATTACATATATTTTTATATTTTAAAATTTTATTTACTTATTTATTTTTACAAAAATTAAAATTTAATACCCAAATCAAATTTGTGCTTATATTACTTTCTGCACAAACACACAGTGGGAAAGCCAAAACAGAATCTTGCATCGGGTCGGGTTGATTTCTACTTTTACACTGTGAATCGGGATGATTTTCAATGTTTCGTGTTGAGTTTTGACTTTTGCGGATCAAGTCCAGGTTGATACAATTTTATAAAATAGAATCACCAATATTTTTCAGTTTAAAGATCTGTTTAGTAAGATTTCAGTAATGGACATGCCCGAAATGCAGACAACTCCTTTTAGCAAACATTTTTTCAATTCCTTACATTTATACATTCGTACAGTTATAACTTTGAATAGTGGGCACCTTCCAATTTACACACATGTAACATGTGTAAGTGGTGTGTGCATAAACTATCACAAATATCATACAATGGTTTTTGTGTCATCAAAATTAAAATGTTGATAATTTTTTTTTTTAATTCCGAAAAAAAAAAAAGAAAGACTATTTTAAAAAAGAATGATCAGAATGATCTATGAAAGAGATCTATGAAAGAGAGTGATCTATGATAAGAAAAAAATATCCATGAAAGAAATCTATGAAAAAGAATGATCTATGATAAGAAAGAAATATCTATCAAAGAGATCTATGAAAGAGAATGATCTATGATAACAAAGAAATCTATTATCTGATTTTTTGCATATCTTTTAGTTCTCATGCAGTAAATTGAATATGTATACTCCTTCATACTCAAATACATATTTATTTTGATCTGAAATACATTTACAAAAACCTAAATTAAATATGATCTACAAGAGATATTGTAGGGTAAACTCGACGCGCATAAAGAATAAAGTCATTCCGACCAGAAAAAAAAAAAAAAAAAAAAATAATTACAACCCGACTCTATGCAAGATTTTGTTCAATGATCTCGCGATGTCCGCTAATCAGAGGTTTTACTATTTGAATAATAAACAACATTAATTTGTTCATTTTTTCTATATAAAACATAAAATGGTATTAGAAATGCAATTGTAGATTATTTTACATAATTGCATTGAGACATGATTTACTTTCCTTTCATTTCAGATTCTGATCGGTTTGCGGATCGACTTCAAATAGAATTTTCGGGTGCGAGTTGGGTACAACCCGACACATCGGGACTCTAAGACAAAGTGGACAGATGTTTAGAGGCGAAATTTGAACAAATACATGATACACAGGATGAAAATATTTGTATCTTACTCATTGAGGAAATTTTACGAGAGGAAGAATTATCCTAGAGCTTTGTTCTGTTGAGCTGTGTGATATTGTAGACGTCGATTGATATTTTATTACCAACAGGTTATTTAAGTTCATTTCGTTGGTAAGAAATGTTTGGGGTGTCTCAGCTAGTAGAAACCATTGGTACGTTAAGACAGACCCAGGTTTAACTTCTTAGCTGGACATTTTTCATTCGAAATTATAAATGTATGCATATCTCACATGATAGGGTGCTCTACTCTGTTTCCCACCGCTTTATACATTGTTAAAACTCTGTAGCAAACTGCCCAGTCATAAATCCGTCTTTGTAAAAAATGGTTACGTAATCATAATTAAACTTCATTTTGACCATGATACCCATATAGCAATTTTAGTTTGCAGAAAATTTACAGCAAACTTGCTTTGCAAACCTGCAAATTTGCAGCAAGTTCGGCATGACAAGACTGAAAGTTTATAATTAGACTGCAGCAAGATTACGCAAACGCCGAAGTCACCACACTTTGAATTTGCAGTTAACTTGTCATACAAATTAATTTCTTTCTGTGTCAAATTTATTGCAAATTAATGGCAAATAAGTACACAATTTAGATCTGATGGCTAAAATACTGCAAATTCTTTGCAAGCTAGTAAAAAATTTTATCCATGTCTTGTCGAAAATACTTCAAACTTATTATAAAGTAATTATGTTGTTATGCCACACTGTTTACGACTGTCACACTATAAGTTTAACCTCTACAGGACTATTGTTGCATATGCACTGACGTATACGCACGGTCAGAAAGAGCATGGACCATTTCTATCACCATTACCAAATAAAGGTGATATTTGTACTTTTAAAGTAGCGTCATTTTTGGTATTTGATAAGTAAAGCATTTTTAAAAAAAGTGGTGCCAAGTGAATAAAATTTGTGTAAGGGATGCAGTCCCGAAAATTGTCTCTTCTGTCAACAGAGAGATTTTTTGCTTTCGTCAATTTCGTAAAATAAAGACAATCTTGTATCAATACCATAACAAACTACTCATGCGAGTGGGTGATGGTTTACCTTGCGGGAGATTAGCTGCGAATTTGTCAAGTCAAATTTGTCACGCCAAGATAATATCAGAAAAAAAGTCAAACTTGCTGCTAATGTGCATGATATTTATGTATGGTCAATAATATTGTCACATGCGCTTCATAATACGGTCACGTAAACGTTATCTTTAAAAATAGTCGAATGACTGGACAGTTGGCTGCAGATTTTTAACAGTGTATTCAATCAGAAAAGACTTGTGATTGAGTTATTTCAATAATGAGATTGTCGGTTAATGCAAAATATATTTTGGAACTAGATTCCCTCGGGTAAATCCCTCTTTTTATAGATGAATCAATGTAGCATTGATCAAATATAATACAAATATATTTGGTTTTAAATGTATATTTTAGTTATAATAGTAATGTTTTTTCTTTTCTCTTAAAAGCACAGTCAAGTGACTTTGAATATCATTAAAACTAAAAAATCGATGATGCAAATACATTGGATATGATATCAATTGTGTTTAGCTGATGTGGAATAAAAGTATTTGTATAATTTATTCGAAATATTGAGTGCAACAATATTTCATACTGAAGATTATAAACAAGAATGCCAATATAAAAAGTGACAAAGTACCTGCACTGAGACCAGGAGAAGCAGCACCACACATTATTTCTTTATATCCTTTTCTGAAAGACGGACTTCGGAAAGCGTATATGATTGGATTACAAGCCGAATTCAGGTAGCCACACCAATAAGACTGCAAGAAAAGAAAGTATTGTACAATATTTTATAAGTTGTAGTTTAATCCTTTTCAAAATTATATCAACATTGTACAGAATGATCGGAAAGTCAAAGAAAAAGAGAGATTAAGTAATTCAAATAGTATTATAGACAATAGCACAATGCGCTTTTTGTAGAAATACACCAAACAGCATGGATTTCTTTTTAATAATGCAAAATGTTATTGCAAGAATTTACCGCTGACAGTTCTCTTAACCACTGGTGTAGCCATTAGTGCAGTAATGCAGCACTGTTTGCCGTGTAATCAGGAATGCAAATAGACGTGGCACGACATTGTACAACTGTACACAAAATCAAACAGGATTTATGCTGTCTCTAAAACCGTTCTTCTTTTAAAACACTTAACTGCAAAGTTTTTACAATTGTAGTAAAATCATATGAATGCTTGTTCATTATCAAATCTGTTTAGTGAAGTCACTGCACTCGGATTAGTTATAACGTGGAGCGGAGGAGGGGTGGGGTCAAATAGTTTAATGTCTTCTTTACATGATAACACTTATTTCCAGCTAGACTAAAGGATCTTTTTTAAACCATTGAAAAACATTTGAAAATCTCAGTTTTTTGTACTTGGATCCACATAAGGTGTTCACTATCTTAATAAACTTTCTAGCAAATCCTTTTAGCCCTTTCCAAAGCAGTTGAAAATTGCTTAAGAATTCGGTTTGTCTATATTTATTTAGACTATTTATGTATATAGAGCGTCATATTCTCATAAACTTATGACACTGAACAATTTTCTAAAGTTTTCGAGATAAGATCGCCAAGTTCCGTCCTTTGTCAATAAAGGCGTAAAGTGTGATTAATCATCATCCTATGTATGGACACCACTTTTATAACTGTGTTAACATTCGTTCTCACATTACACTGATAGACACATACGCTTTATTCCCTATACATCGCTTTCTGCATCATAAAGCTGAGATGTATAATTCATTTGTGTGTATGTGTGTTTACTTATCACACACATTTCATCCAGTCACAAAATTTATCATTATTATTATCTTAATTAAGATTTTGTTATGTGAGTATAAAAAAGCATAAATCACCGATGTCTCACTAATTTAAGAAGATGAAAACCGAAAAAAACTATGTATTAGTTCATTAAAACTAAAATAATCTTAGTGGGTCATTGAACGTACAGGAAGGCAAAACACGAAGCGGAAATTTCAATCACAGCGAGGAAAAGCTGTTGTCGATCAGGAAAGCTTTATACTATACGATCCTTTAAAGGAAGTTTATACATACAATTTCATTGAAAAATAAAAGCAAAGAAAAAATATCAAAATAACTTTCATTAATATTTTAGCCAAAAGCATTAATTAAGAAATTATCGCGTATTTTTACTTGAACTTAATTATTTAAGAATGAATTTGAATGAACTCAAATTTATGAATGTAAAAAAGCTGTAGAATTTACTTCGACAATGTATTTCTTATTGCTTCACCGCTATACATGAGCTGCCCACTATTTTACTAAGAAAAAAATTATCTTACTTTGTTTCTTAAAGAAGTAATAACTAATTGAGGTTTTATATCCTTGTTTCAGGAAAAAGGGATTAAAAAAAATCGAATCCAATTTAATCCGAAACAAGTTTGAAACGACAACCGTCCGTTTTTAACAATAAAACAGACGCTGTGGGAATTCAATTCTGACTGCCATAAATGTGGATGCAGAGATGTTATTACAGCCTATACTACAATTAGCTGCTTCAAATATTCGTTTAAATGGTGTGCCATTTTGTTAACAATCGCGCCCTAACAGACAAAAAGTTATTAAGCACAAGTTCTGGAGAATAAGATAGCTACAGAACGTTTGATTCTAATACAAATTTAATCCACAAGCGTTAAAACTTTTGAATTAAAAATACTTATGTTTCGAAAAATACAGAATTTTTCGAAAAATAGCTCAGGGCTCCCAAATGGTCCGCCAACTAAACATCAGAATTTTCTTAGAGAAATTTTCTTTTTAGATTTTTCTAGCAAATTGCCGAGAAAACAGCCTTGGAAGTTAATTCTAGCGCATATTCCGTAGAAACCTTTCATGAAATTTTCTGTTAAAAAATATTGATGTTCACTTCGCTGACCATTTGGGAGCCCTGTAGCTGTATATTTCATATTTTATAAAGAATAAAAATAAAAAAAATGGATCAAAATCATATAATACTGCTTGATATTCTTAGTACAAATACCGGAGAAATAAAATAAACAAGAATAAAACTTTTAACTCTAATAAATAAAAATCAAAGGTTTTTGGTTAATATTTGTATTACACTACATGCATATATTTACCAATTTTCATCAATTATTTTTTCATTAAAAATAGAGTCTTGTCTGTGCTCCTTCATATCCGTTAAAGAGTCTTAATATAATTATTTTAAAAAGTTCCAATTCATAGCATAAAATACAATTTCAATTGCTTTGTAAAAGATTTCATTTTCATTTATCTGTAAAAAGTAGTATTTTGTACTGGTAAAGTAAAAATATTAAAAGGAAATATTATATTGAAATAAAAGATTTTTATCATACCAGTATGAAAATACTATTTTCTATGTGCGTTCGTAAATATGTATATATGCAGCAAATATAGTCGTCGTTCAGTTTGTCCGTCTGTCCGCATATAGCAGAGCAAAAACTACCCATCAGTCGAATCCCTTGAAATTTAACATATATAATTGTTGCATGATTTCGTCGAATCATTTCAAATTTTATGAAAATCGAATGCGTAGTTTAATTACAGGGACAATCAAAAGTACTTCGTTAGATTATGGCCAATGAGACAAAATAATTTCAAGTGCACTTTAATTATGTTACATTTTTTCGAACATAATAAAATTAATTTATATCTATGAAGTATTCATTAAAATATACATTCTGTACAATGTGTGGTGCAAAGAATATTTCATATTAATTTACAAGGCCACACAAATTATTCTATTATATAATAGTATAAAGGGAAGCATTGTTTGGGGCTCATTTTAATTATATTAAACTAATTCATACTTTATGAAATTGATATACGTTGCTGAGGTTTATTAGAAGTTACTTCCTGTATAACATAAATCAGATATCATTTACAGGATACACAAAGATTTGGGCTACTATACTGTATCCGAAGTATTGAATATTATTACATCAAGATCTGAATATTTAAAAAACTTTGTTATAGTACAAACGCACTTCATTTGTTACGCTTAACATGCAATTTAATCTTGTTACAGATCAAATGTAAATGAAATCGTTTACAAAGCAATTGAAATGATATTTTATGCAATGAATTAAAACATTTTTTAATAATTATATTAAGACTCTTTAGCTCTTATCAAGGAACACAGGCATGTATGAAATACCCCATTTGTAATTAAATACTACCTGATCAAAAGTCGGTAAATATATTAAATTTGGTAGAATTCTGATTTTTCAAATTTTAAGCTCCATTTTAATATGTAAATGACTCCTTAAGCAAAATAAATTTAATGTAACTGAAAGACAATTCTTTTTTAAGGGTACGGTGGACTCTCAAAACTTTTTTTTTTTTTTTAATTTTCAAATGATTTTTAAAAAAAATTTTTGGAAATAGTCATAGTATATATCTGTTATTTCACAATTTTTTTAAAAAATATATTCAATAATTTTTGAAATACAGCTTTTTTTTTTTTTTTTTTTTTTTTTTTTTTTATTAACGAAAAATCACAATATTACAAAATGCTCCATGCGCAACCAGTTTTCACATACTTGTTCAATTTTTTCCATAATAACCCTTTCATACATACAAATAAATGTTACTAAGCATTTTTAGCATATTATTTGTAAAACATTAAAAAAATGATTTTAACTTAATGTTTTTGTATTTTTCAGTAAAAAATCATTAAAAATTCCACATAACTGAAATTTTAAAAATTTAAATGCGTTAAACAAGTTTATTTTTAGTAACATTTGTTAACACATATATAGAGAGCATTTTTTTAAAAAATAAGAAAAATTGGGCATAAAGTATTGTGCATGGAACATTTTGAAATCATGAAAACGACGAAAATTTTCATTCTAAGAAAAACAGGTTTCCAGTACCTACAATGGTTGTAATTGCTTAACATTTTCCTACTGACACAGTTTCAGTTATATATAAGGGATATAATATCATTTCTAGCTTATATGTAACTGTGATATGGTAAGGAGGTAACTGTGGTATGGTTAGTGATAGAAATTGGGAGATAAAAGGCAGGCGTCATATGACAACCACTGTAAAAATCTTAGGCGTCAAATTAAGATTTTTAGTTGCAGTTTCTAAAATTCATATTAATATTACTATATACAATTTAGGAATAATTCTGACTAAAAATTTTTTTTGAAATTCGAATCAATTTTTCTGAAAGATTACATTAGAGACGGGAGAGAAATCCACTCCCAGTAATTTTTTTTTTTTTTTCGCGCTCTTTTTACAAAATTTGCGTTTTTTGGTATATTTTGATGAAATTTGCCGTTTTTTGCGATCTTTCGATGGAACTTGCCTTTTTTGCGATCTTTTGACAAGTTTTTTTTCGTGATCTGTTGACGAAATTAGTCGTGTTTTTTCGCAATCTTTTGAAGATACCTGCCGATCTTATGACAAGCTTTGCCATGTTTTTTCGCGATCAATATGCACTTAATCTGTGTTGACGAAACTTGCCGGGGGTTTTTTACGATCTTTTGGCGATACTTGCTGGTTTTTTCGCGATCTTTTGAAGAAACTTGTCAACTTTTTTGCGATTTTTTGAAGAAACTTGCTGTTTTTTGGCGATTTTTTGATGAAACTCTCCGGTTTATTCGCGACTGTTTGACGAAACTTGCTGTTTTTTTTTTTTTTTTGCAATTTTTTTGACAAAACTTGTTTTTTTTTTTTCAATTTTTTGACAAGCTTTGCAATGTTTTTTCGCAATCTTTTGACGAAATTCACGGGTTTTTTTTTTAGATTTGTACTTGTGATCCTTTGTAAAAATTTTCGTTCTTTTACCGATGCTATGACAAAGTTCGCATTTTTCCAGGGATTTTTTGACGAAATAAGAATTTCTTTTTGCGATTCTTTAATAGAATTCACATTTTTTCAGCGATTCTTTGACGAAATTTGCATTTCTGTTCGCAACCCTTTCTAGAAATTTGCGTTTTTTTTTCCATTATCATAAACAGAAATTTGCTTTTTTGTTATTTAAAAAAAATCGCATTTTTTCGCAATCCTTTGCCGAAACCGGTGATATTTCATGCGAACAATTGACAAAATTGATTTTTTTCACGACTATTTGTCGAAATTCGCGATGTTTTTTACTTCCAAATTTTCAAACTAGACCTTTTTTTTTTTTTTTTTTTTCAAACTGAATGTCTAATAAATATTTTTTTTTTTAAGCTAGGCATCAAATTTGACGACCGAGAATAATTTTGTAGTCGTCAAATTCAATTCTTTAATTACATTTGACGACTAACGACTGCTAATTTCTAACACTGTGTATGGTATTTTTATGGTAAATTCATATAAAATGTGTGGCTTCGTCAGTAATTCATGTAAAGGACGTAAAATATCTCAATTTTAAAAAATCTTCTCAAAACTAACTTTTTTCATTTTCTGATGAATTTTTTTTAAAAAAATTCTGGAAATATTCATTGTATAACTACATGTTATTGTATAAATTTTTGTTAAATATATTAAATAGTTGTTGAGAAATATAATTTTTTTAATTTTACGCTAAAAAGAATGGGGACAAAAAGCAATACTGTAACTGTAACAACATACATCTGACTTGTGTGCTCGACATGAATCCTGCTTATAAGTCATCGTCAATTTTTGCAGGGACGAGATAGCACAAGGAAATTTTACAACACAAGAGAAGTATAACCGGGAGCTCCACACAAAGAGTGTGTGCAATGGAGCCAGTGGGCATCGAACCCACAATCTCTTACGCTCGCAAGCAATTAGCAGCGTGGTGTCTTAACCACTCGGCCACGGAGACTCCGACAAAAAGCAATTCCTCTAAATACATTATAAACAAACGCTAAAAGAAACAGTTAAAAGTTGCAGTTAAAGTATTGTTTTGCGAAAACACAAAATTAATAAGTATTCAGTGCAAAAATAATAACATTGAGTAAAGTAAAACGAAAAATTAGGCTAAATTTTACAGCTGCGAATCGGCGAAATAGTAAACAAAGGGGCGTGGCAGAATCAGCTGATGTGACAAAAATGCTTGTAACTCCTGTAAAAATAGTCGAAATTAAAGATTCTTTTTGCATTCAATAGCAGGGACTTCATATAATGTTATTATGCTAAAAATGAAAATTCGATAATTTGATGATATTTTGCGATTTTGCAAGTCCACTGTACCCTTAAGATTAAAATGGTATTCACATTATAGTCATGATTCAGATATTTATTTATCTTTAGGCCTACTGTACTTTTAAAGTGTTTTTCTACACTGTAAAACATTTGTGTAACGTTACTCCATAAAATTGGTGGCAGCCTTGCGGCCACCATTTTCAATCTTGTGGAGTGCACCCTTTTAATTTTATGGAGTATTTTTTTTACTTATATAATGGTATAATTTAAACATATGTTACTGGTGAAACATTACATATTAGTGTAATGTTACACCGATTATACCGGTTATGCCACCCTAAAATTGGTGGCAGCAAGGCTGCCACCAATTTTATGGAATAATGTTACACGAGTACGAGGCGATCTCTTTTTAATTTAATTTAATTTATTTACTTATTCAATTTTTTAGGACAATTATACAAGTGACCCATAGAAAATTACTTACCAAAGGATTCATGATGAGAGGAATGGGAGAGGGAACCTTCTTATTAAAAGCCGCCCAATTCGAGTATATCACAAACGGAGTCCAACATAGCAAGAAACAGGCCAGCACCAGGAAAAGAGTAGTGGCTACTTTCTTCTGCTGCTGAACCGAATTTTCTAGGTCGATGTTCGAAGTCTTCCGGATCCGATCCATGTGCACGTGGATTTCGCGAAATATCTTGTAGTAACAGAAAGACATGACAGTCAAGGGTATGATGAAGTTGCTGGTCGTGATCAAAAGAGAGTGAGAACGAGAGTTGAAATCTCTGGGAATTTGGGGACCACATTGGCTCGCACCCTACAAAAATAAATAAATAAATAAATAAATAAAAAGGGAGCATCTTTTATTTTTCTAATTTTTAGTAGAAAAACTAGAAATAGCATAATTTGTTTCGATAAAATCAAGATATTCGCCTACTGTAAACGCAATTTTTCCGCGATGCTTTGGTGAAATTCGCGTTTTTGCCGCGATCTTTTAGCAAAATTGGTGTTTTTTAGCAATTATTATTCTAAATTTGTAGTTTTTTCACAATTCCTTGACAAAGTATACGTTTTTTAAAGTCTTTTGAAGGTATTCGCGTTTTTCTCTGATCCTTTGGCAAAATTCACTTTTTTGCAATCCTTTGATGAAATTTGCGTTTTTTCGCAATCCTTTGATATAATTTGCATTTTTTTGCAATTCTTTAAAACAATTTCGCTTTTCTGCGTTCTTTGACGAAATTTGTGTATCTCTGCTTTCTTTTGATCAAATTCGCGATTCTTTTCTACGAAAGATTGACGAAATTGATTTTTTTAACAATCATTTGTCGAAATTCGCGATATTTTTTTTAATGTCCGAACTTTTTGGATTGATAATTGATTTTTTTTTAATTTCGGAATCCAATGCCTTAAATTTTCGGAAAATTCGGAACATAATCACCCCTGTCCTGCGATGCGAGACAGAACTATTGATTCTCTATTGATTTTCATATTTAATAAATTAGATTTTCTTTTATTTTATGATTTAAAAAATAATTATTCATATTATGAAATATTCTTTAGATATGTTGCGACGATATAACTGGATCCTTACAGTATTAGAGATCTTCTTTGTCAAAATAAGCGAATCACATCTAATTGCATGATTTTAATGAAGTCATGTTTTAAAAAAATGCAAAATGTTTACTTCGTATTTTCTTCAAATCAATTCAATTATTCTTCAGATAGATATTCTTTAAAATTTAAACTAGAATTATTTTTACCTTATAGAGCTGTATAAAAATATCAATATGTGAAAATAAATATCTGTTTCATTTTGGTACTTAAACATAATTGTATAAATTTAAAATTCCAAACGGTCAAAAGATACTATATAAAATTACTTATCAATTTAATTTAATAAAAGAAAAGTCTTTTTCAAATAAATTTTAATATGTAATTCACAATAATAAAGTTTTTTTTTATATTTATTGAGGCGAAAAGCAGTATAATTAGAAACAATAAATTATTAACTGAATGAAACGTCTGATACTAACTAAGTATGTATCAGTTTGGGGAAAGTTTGCTAACACAACTTATTTATTTTGAAAAAAAATTAATAAATAAAATTTCTGTATTAAGATATTTTAACACCTTTTAAATAAAAGAGGGATAGGAAGGAGGAGGAGTAGCAAGTAGAAAAAAATGAAAAAAATGATAACTGAAAAATTCAAGTTTTTCTTGATATATTTTAAAATTTGAGTATAGTACATATCATAATTTAAATTTTATCGTGTACTAAAAACAACAAATTCATTGAACCAAACTAATTGGCAAACAGAATTCGCTTTTGTTTTTTAATTTTTGTCCGTATATGATAACGTAAATATTTCTGACGCATTTATAAGCTTTTTTTTTTTCATTTTTATATGCGTAGTTTTGGGCAATTCAAATACCAATAATCGAATTTTTCTATGAATTTTAATTTTTCTAAAATGATTATTGCATGTTACTCTACGCTTCGCGTTGTTGTGCTTTCGAAATTGCTATAAAGAAATTACCTTTTTAGAATTTTCTGGAAAATTTGTTTCCTTTATAGAAAAATTAACAAGTAAGAAAAATCATGCGTTAAACATAGATTATGAAGCACTTTCCAACACTTAATGAAATCTTTAACAAAACTTTGTTATTTAGGGAAATAATAGTGTATAGCCAAATGTACCCAAATATGTATTCCAGTACTTTTGAACAGCCCTGTATTTCATATTTCAGTTGATATAATGGGAAAATTTAGTTTAGCAAGAAAATACCCAGTAGCTTGAAATTTCTTTTCCAGCAATTCATACTATTAGATGGAAACATACTTAATTACTTTTGTTCAACCCTGTAGTTTACATTGTACCTTTATTACACGTCAGCATTAGGCTAAAATTTATTGTAAACTAAAACACTTTTAAAACAACTGAAATCACATTCTCAGAAATCATCATTCATAAGCGTCCATGTACCGAATTCTTTGCGTGTCCCTGTATATCCTTTTATCTAAATTCTACAAACAATTCTCAGTAAATTGAGTGAAGCTCAGCGTAAAAATACATAGCTTATTTAAGAACCACGTTTAAATAATTTACGCTCATATTCAGTAACGTTGGTGAGCTCTTTTGGGTAGCCCTGTATATCAACTATAACATTTATACACCACATAATGTGCATATATTTAGCGAAATATAAACGCGCATATCATAATTAAAATGCATTTCATCCCTCCATCAGCCATCTTCGGACACATATACGGTACTTCGGAAAGAATATACTATTTGAAATCTTTTGTATAGCCCTGTAAATGCTATGTACTTCATATTATGCAAGACAGTAGCGTATAATTTATATTAAGCTTCAGTGACATATATCAATTTTACTATACATGAAAAGGCTTAATATATTTAAAATATGTCACACACAATTCCCCCTTTTACCATTTCTAATGGAATTCTTTTGTGTGGCCCTGTAAATGAATAATAGCTACATTTTCACCTTATATTTTATAGAATGCATATTTTAATATGTTTGACAGGATATAACATCTTTAAAATTCCTTTGAAACGATTTTTCCCCATAGGCCGTAATGTAATGTGAAACTTTTGATTCACCCTGTAGATAAACTAATCATGGTAGAAACTTCATTTTCGATAGGACTTGTGCTAGGGTAAACGTCAATAACGTCCTAAAATTTAATGGCAATCCGAGTATATTAACGATTTTTCCCCATGGACCGTAATGTAATGGAAAACTTTTGATTCGTCCTGTAGATAAACTAATCATGGTAGAAACTTCATTTTCAATAGGGTTCGTGCTAGGGTAAACGTCAATAACGTTTTAAAATTTCATGGCAATCCGAGTATATTAACGATTTTTCCCCATAGGCCGTAATGTAATGGGAAACTTTTGATTCTCTCTGTAGATAAACTAATCATGGTAGATACTTCATTTTCAATAGGTTTCGTGCTAGGGTAAATCTCAATAACGTCCTAAAATTTCATGGCAATCCGAGTATATTAACGATTTTTCCCCATGGACCGTAATGTAATGAAAAATTTTTGATTCGCCCTGTAGATAAACTAATCATGGTAGAAACTTCATTTTCAATAGGGTTCGTGCTAGGGTAAACGTCAATAACGTCCTAAAATTTCATGGCAATCCGAGTATATTAACGATTTTTCCCCATAGGCCGTAATGTAATGAGAAACTTTTGATTCTCTTTGTAGATAAACTAATCATGGTAGAAACTTTATTTTCAGTAGGGTTCGTGCTGGGGTAAACATCAATAACATATAAAAATTTCATTGCAATCCGAGTATATTTACGGTAGTTACAGCGCGGACAGACGGCCAGACGGCCATCCGGCCAAACGGCCATCCGGCCAGACGGCAATCCCGACATTACGGCCATCCGGGCATACGGCCAGACGGCCAGACAAACCGAATGCATAAACATTTTTCAACTTTGTTGGAAAGTACTAAAAACGTTGTTCTATTTCTTTGAATCTGAATTATTTATATATGTTCGACTTTATGACTTCAAAAATAGTATATTTGAAATAACAAATTTGGATTTGAGAACACTATTGTATTTGCATGCATTTACACTACATGTGTCTGTGTGTGTCATTGACTCTGAGACGACAAAGAATTTAGTTTTCGATGGTATTTAAAACACTTTTCTATTAATATAATAACTAAAGCGCTTTTTCTAGAATAAATATAATAATTAATTAAAAATCTTCTCTAATCAAAATTTTGGCCGCGCATATACTTTTTTTTAATTTTTTGTTTCCGATAGATGAAAAATCCAGAGTTTTAAAAAATTTAATAAATTCAAAAGTAAGAATTACAATTGTTTCAAACAGATTATTGTACATGTTATATGTATATGTATGTGAACTAGGGTGGAACGAAAAAAATTTTTTTTAAATTTTAATATGTAATAGAGATAAAAAGTTGTCTAATGCCTTTGTTAAAACAGCATTAAAATATTTTAACAAATATAATATATTTAGAGGTGCCGCAAAAGACTTGAATATATGATTTTTAAGCAGATTTTACGAATTTTGATAAATTTGGTTTAGTAAAAATATATAGATATATATTTTTTAAATATCAAATGCTCTTTTCCAATTTTTAAATAATACAGATAAACTACTTTACAGTAGATATTTATAGTTTTATACTGAATGCCTTTATTATTTATGCTACTAAATCTTGCACTTTTTAACTTCCATTTCTTTAGATTTTAAGTATTTCGAAATAGAAAAGATTAACCTTACTTTTAACTTAAAAACGTGGCAAAACATTTTTTAGTTCTGAAAATTAATAGTGAAAAGGAGAATAGTACATGGTTTGAAACCTTGATTCAGACGGCATATTATTGGCTGGTGTAGGGTGGCAAAGGAGTAAGGGATGCATGTAGCTGTGGCAATGGTCTGGTCACATGTTTCTGTCGCTAGTCCGTGCAAGCAAATGAATCGTTTGAGTAACAAATGTTTTTATGCTATTCTTTGTTGGATTTTGTTTTGTTTATGAATATGTCAACTCTAATATTAGTGAAATAATTTATTAGTTAATACTTTAACTTTAGTGTGATGGCAGAGTCAGTTCAGACGAAACAAAAGTTAGAATGCCCAATATTTGGGTACCCTAAAGAATTAAGCGATTTAAATCTTCCAACTTATTATGACATTATGAAATATTTTATTTATATTTGACATGAGCTGAAACCAGAAAAAACATCGAAAGAGCCAAAAGTGAATGAAATACTTGATATTCTTATTAAGAAAGTTGAATCTATTTGGTCGAAAGCTATTCCTGTAGTCCTGTAGTATCTCACACACGCATGTTACAAATGGGGAAAACCTATCACGATAAATAAAGAAGTATTTTAAGATAAAAAAAAAAGAAAAGGTACAGAAAAATATGATTTAATTGCAGCAAAGTTTTTAAATGAAAACAAACGTCTTTTTGATGTAGCAGATTGTAAGTGCAAAGAATTTTCTGTATGTAAGTGCGAAAAAAGAAAAAAAAGTGCCTAAACTTTAACAAGATTTTTTAATTGACCAAAGAACTGTGAGAAAAATGAGTATAAGTGGAGTCGATAAAGTAATTTCCAAGATTTTAACACAAAGAGAATAGAAGAAGCAACAGGTAATACAGAAACAATTAAAGTACTAGTACAATCAAAAATTAGTCGTTAAGATTGCTAGAAAAGCTGAAAATGATGCCCTTCAATGAGATCCTGAGCAAACATCTTAAAGAAACTTAACATAAATCCCAAAAATTACTCTACTTCTTTTTTGGATACAACTGCAAACGAGCAAAGCGAAGTAGCATTAGTATGGTTGGTAATACAGTTGGAAGTAGTACTTCCAACAGTAGCAAGTGCCTGTGACCGAAGTGGGGTTTCAGACAGAGTTGCTGCAACTATCGCAAGATTCGCAAGTGCTGTTTCTAAAGATGTTGGAATGATTATAGAAGAGAATAAAGTTAAGGTAATTGTTAGGGTTAAAATTTGAAGAGAGAGAGCCAAGAATCGGACAAAAGAAATCGTAAAAAAGCCTTAACCAAGTTGGAGAAAATATAGGTTTGTTTTTCGATGGAAGAAAAGATAAAACAATTGTGCAAGATAAAAATGGAAACAAATTTTAGAAAAAGACGGTTATCGAAGAACATATTTCTAAAAATTAGGAAGGAATTAGGATTCGTAAAAGGGCCCAATTCATCCTTTCTAGGGCTTGTAATCTCTGCTTTTGGAACAGGCGAAGCTATAAAAAATAGCATAATAGAGTACTTTGAACAATCATTTGAACACATCAACTGTAACTGCTATACATATTATTTTAAAAAACTCTGTTTGAACAACTATTTGTAAGCAAAAAAGTAATTACAACAATTAAGTTCAAACTCCTATTACACCTTTTTTTTTTTTTTTATGAAAAAAGCTTATTTATTTGACTTTTGCAAAAAATTAATGCATAAATTTACTTCAGTTGAACTTAATATTATTATTGTTATAGTAAAGAAGCATCTATAGATTGCTATTAAAAACAATATTTGATTTTTAAAATGTAAAAATAAAACAGTGAAAATTTTTTTTAATTTTACGTTAAATTTGGATATTTTTTTAAATCCTCATTTTTAAGGCTCTTGCGACACCTTAAGATATAAATTTAGAACGAAAAAACTTCGTAATTTTATTGTTAACATACAAAGACAACTTTTGATTACTATTAGAAAATTATTTGCTGAAGAAAATATTTTTCCCTATACTTTCGTTCCACCCTAATGTACACATGCATTTAGTATTTTATTTAATTTGCACTATTTCCAAAAAATACAAAGCTTATAGTTTTCTCTACTAAGTCTTAATCTGTCTTCTGTCTTCCTATGTCCCAGAAAAAACACACATAAATGTACGGGAACTTGTCCTTGTATTCTTCTAATAACTATTACGGTAATAAATATCATAAAAGTAGATACATATTCATAATATTACATCTTCTATAATAAATGATAATAATAATGAAGTAAATATTAAAAATATGGTGCAATATTTCTGTCATTTATCTTAATAAATGTTTTTTCCTCTTTGTAATATTCATCTCTTTATTGAATTTAAGGAACACTTACTCGTTAATGTTCGACATTTAGATTTCTAGAACTTGGCTTTGGTAAGTAAGCTATTATACATGAAATAGTTAGACCATTTTAACGCTTTTATGCAACTTTTTATTCTTGCATTATAAAACTCCTTTTACCCAAAAGTAGGTAATCTTTTGATTTAGAATTATATTTATACCGGAATATTGTGTTTTTAACTTTCTTTCAAAATCTGTAATCAGTATTTTAAAATATGTGGCCAATTATTGGTAAATTTTAAAAGTTAAAAAGTCTGTGTTAAAAAAAGAAATGGACTGGATATAATTGGTACAAATAATTAAGGTACTACTTGGTTATCCCGTCGACCAATTTCGCCAAATAGTACAAATCGTCAAACTCATAGCCAAATTATGCATATTGACATAATTTTCATTTTAAATAACGAAAAAACAAATAATTAGTAGAATATAAATAAAAATACAAATAAAAAGTCGAAATAAAAATCACTTAATGACGTTTTAAACACACGTATCGTATTTGATGTTATTGAATGCGACATTCACGATCATTATTGGCATTTAGTCTTATAGTTTGGCGATGGTTTTTTGATCGAAGGAATAACCAAACGGTACCATTATTAATAAAATGCATCAATAAAATTCCTCATATGGTATAATTTTCATATTTTGTTATGATGAAGTTGAGAACTATACAATTTTGATGGCAATACCTTTTTAAAAACGTTCTCGTTCCAGCCGATGACGGGACCAAGCGCACAGAATGCTGCCCAAAGCCAGCAGGCTGCAATCATTATTTTTATCCTCCTTGGTGTCATGGCCCTGAAAATATAAAAGAAAAGATACTTTTTAAACTATACTGGTAAAATACATAAAGTCCCCAAAGAAAAAGGTAGATTTAGATGTAGTATGTCGTAAAAACGGTTTGCAATATAGGATGCGCGTTATCGTTCAAATTTGAATGCTTTCATTCGGCCCAAGCAAACAAGCACGTGAAACAGGGACCGAATTCTTTAATATGAATTATGCATTTTTTTACTAAATGAAAACGATCTGATTTATTTAAGCATTCTAAAGTAGCAATTCATTGTATTATGAATGTCAAAAGCTCTCTCTCTCTCTCTTTTTTTTTTTTTTTTTTTTTTTTTTTTTTTTTTTTTGCAAAAGCACACGGTTGTTTTTGGACTGAATGTAGCAGATTTTAGGATTACATTTTTGCCGTCATCCCCAGCCGTTATACTTTATCTCTATTCTTTTTCTTTACTTTAGTTCATAGAACTAATCTTTGGACTTCCCGAACCGATACCAAAAGTAATGGTAGAAAATTGTCGATGACAGTCCGCGTTCCACATAAGCTATATTTTATGTCAGTGCCACTATCTCCAAAGGGATGGAAAAAAATCTAAAAATCTGAGTTTTATGTTATTGAAGGGCCTAGAAATTTAAACTTGGCATGGTAGTAACTTATAAGATATAAATGCTCTCAAAAACCATTTTCTAAAAAATAAATAAATAAATAAAATAAAAGGGGGAAATTAAGGAAAAAATTCTAAAAAAGTTGTAAATTACAATTTCTATGTTATTTTACGAAATACTAAACCAATTTCAAAAGTAATGGTTGGTAAATAGATGGTGACATCTATCCCTACTCCAGTGTCGATTCTCTGTCGATAAGTCTCATTTTCGCTTAATTCAGCGTAAAAAAGAAGTTTAATCAAACTATGAGTTAATTAATAATTTTTGAATTATTCGTAGCAATATATTTTCTTCTAAAAAAATAAGTATACAAATGTCACCTGGCGTTTTTCAACCATTACGCGAGCAAAGCTGCTGGTTTTTGCCAGTATAAGTTTAAATTGATATCTAAATTATTCGTTTTTCGTTAAAATTATCTGTGTTTTTTAAGGTTGGTAAATGCAAAATAGCTACATTCTGACATATTGATGAAGTCATTTTCATTTGTAAGCTGAAAACATTTGCAGATGTTCTTATTCGAAAACTAAGAAATCTAATAGCGTTTTGCATTATCCAATAAAGGTAAAGGAATGTCATAAAATTATGTCAAGGTTGGCATTTTGAACCGAATTTCCTAATACTACAGCCCAGAACGATGCAGTCTTTTCTCCGTCAACTGATATTTAATGAAAAAAACCTTTTCAATAAAGTATTAACAACATATAACAATGTTAATCCTATTATGTTAACAACCAACAACCTGAATAAAAAAGGTGCTTTTCATTTGACCAAATGCAATTAGCATTATTAATTAATTTCGGAAATACAATTCAGTTTTTCTGAAGTCATATTACTTAAAGAAATATGAACGAAAAATGAATAAAATCTCTTGAATAGAGGCGATACTGAACAAAGCATACCAATTTTCGACATAATGAAGAATATGTAAATTGCAACAGATTATAACAAGCCATTAACTTTATTTAAAAATGTACGAAAATAGCTATGAATTTCATATTAAAGTAAAAAAGCAATTAAAGTTTGCATCATTTATAAAATTCATTTTAAGTATATGGCATTTCAAAATACAATGAACGAATAAATTAACTTTTTACCGGCTCCTATTGTTATTGATTTTTAGCCCTTTGAAAATCTTTGTTCATGCTAATTATTTACAAAGAAAAAGTTAATTTCTACGGCTTTACCGAGAATTTTGTTTTTTTTGTGTGCTCAGGAACAATTTCAAGTGGCCACTGACGCAGAAAATTTCTTTAAAAATTAATTACGGCGTGAAACTGTGAAGGATTGTATTGCGATTATTAAAGTAAATTACATTGTCTAAATATTGTCTTTCTTTTTTTTTCTTTCTCTACTTTTTTCTATCTTTACAAGAATAAAGCACCTGGATTTGTGGAAATTTTCGACTTCCAGTTTTCGACGGATTTACATGTTTCAGGGATCAGAGATACCGAAAAACACGTTTTTACAAAATGTCTATCTGTGAGTCTGCGACTTTATCTGCACGAAAATGAGCAGGTTTTAATAAAAGTTTATATTCAGGTAGTCCATGATACATAATGATATGCTGATTAGTTTTTGGTGGAAATCTCTCACAGGTGGCTCTGCCACGCTGTATTTTTTATGATTTCTGAAACAGCTCTATCTCAAGAACTAATGCATTGATTTTCATCAAACTTGAGATTAAGTTAGTCTTTGATATGAGTTGGTGCCGATTACGTTTTTGTGTAAATCTCCAGACAGGTGATGCTGCTGTGCTTTATTTTTCTCTATTTTTGCAATAGTTCTATCTCAAGAACTAATGTAGTGATTTTCATCAAACTTAAGATGCAATTAGTTTTTGACATGAGTTGGTGTTCATTAAGTTTGGGTGTAAATCTTCCAACAGGTGATGCTGCTGTGCTTCATTTTTAACAATTTTCACAATAGCTCTATCGTAAGAACTGATGAACGAGTTTTCGTCAGATTCAAATATGCCCTTATAAATATTGATGTTGATTGTGTTTTGGGGAAAATCGCTCAACAGGTGGTGCTGTTATGCTGCTATTTGAAGGATTTACACGATTTTAGTGATAGTCATATCACTAGAACTAATGCACGAAATTTTCTATCTTTTAATTCTCATGATGGGCATGAACTGACACTTTTTTTAGTACTGTAATATCGAATTTTGAAGTATCAATATGTATGAGATAGAAGAAAGTTTTGGGATTGACACATCTGATTAGTTTTGTCTTTTAAAAATCTTTCTATTTTAAAACAAAGTAACAATTGCTGCTGCCACCGCTGCTGTAATTGGATTTTTTCTGACCTTTCGACATACTCGGCTTATATTACTAATAATAAACTATTGCATATAAAAACATTGAAGATGATAATTTTACAGAGAAATATATGATAAATACTTTGAAGCAGCCAGTTTTTAAATCGAAGTATTATTGTAAGAGCTGTTTAGTGATAAAATCGGTCAACATATTTTAATTATGAAAGTTTTATTGGGATAAAAAAAATATACATAATAATTTAACTATCTTTTGCAGGTACAAACTTGACTAGATTGTGGTGTGCAGTTTGCAATAATTTTTTTAGATAAATTTTAAAATTAAACTATTATGTTCGAAAAGCATAAAATGGTGAAAATTACGTCATATTTAAAATGATATAATTAAAATACCATATTTAAAACCATTTTATTATAGCGTTTCCAGACACATTTTTAATTCAAATCTATATTTACACAGAGCATTTAAAAAGAAAACAAACCTTTAAAAATAATTAAATTATTATAAGTGAATGACATTTTGTGGCAAAAATTACGGCATATATAATAAACCATATAGTTAAAATATCATATTTAAAACGATTTTCCAATAGTAATCAGAAAGTCCAAAAGAGGTGAGTCCCGGTGAGTCCAACCTTTTTTTACTTAATTATTTTATAAATCTGTTTTTCAAATGTACAGTTGATTTTTCTCAATCAATCCCTAACTCAGTCGTCAATTGTCGCAACATCTGTGAATGCGGTCTTAGAAATCGAAAATCCCCTGTCAAAAGGGAATATGAATGGCAATCTGATTATAGAAGATCGTCTCTTTCGTGATAATATCACTTATTCTTTTCGCAGTCAGGTAATTTTTTTAAAGCAGAGGAAATCAGCCTGTTTTTACAGCTTCCGGGGTCTATACGGTGCAAACGTACCTCATAGGCACGTTAAAAAAGGCAAACACTTCTGTTATTTAATGAAATATCATTTTTCGAAATTGAATAACGAAAACGAGCTGATTTCTTTGTTTTTATTTCATTCCAGTCATTTTGCACTTCTTTGTACATTCCTAATATTACAGTACTTTACACGTATTTGCTCATTTGTGTTTGTAATTAAAGTTTGAAATTGCAAAGATATCTTTGTGTGGCACCCTGTAGATTGCAATACGAACTTCATAGATGATCCTACAGAAATGATGATATGTGAACCGTAAACCTTTACAAAAGAAAAATATTTAATTTCAATTAAATGTGTAAATGTCATCACTTTAAAGATACTAGTATCATACATGCCAACCTCCGGCTTTTTAAAAATCAAACAATTATATTTCCACCAGAAATTTATTTAATTAATGAAATGAAATAAATTTTAAACGACTATCTCATTTAATGCAAAACACTTCTAATTTAACAAATTTTTCTGGTTCAAAGTATATTTTTTTAACTAAAAAAAAAGCCGGAGTAACTCTGTACTATATTATTTGAAAGTTGGTGTACTATTGAACAGTAAAAGCGGGATTTCACTGTATTTTTTTTTCTTTATTTGCAGTGTACTTTTAGGTAAAGAAAAAGAATTAGCCGTACTACAATAGACTGAAAAAAAAAGCTTTGTTTTTACCTGAATAATAAAATTTGAAACAGCATAATAAAGTTATACAAAATGATTAATAGTGTCTGGAATAGCTTTAGCATTAACACTTTTTTTGCTCTTTCATTGTACAACAATGGCAATTTAAACACTTCTATATTAAGGGAGAAAAAAAATAACAAAGCTAGAAGTTAAGTTGATACTTTAGTCAAACGACCAAGAGCTGTGTTTAACTTCGCTGTGATGCATGTCCAAAAGTTTCGCATGACAGAATTTGCATGTCGTCGTTGCTTTTGAATTTCAGTTTAATAACAATCTATGTCCTGCAAAAACATTTCCTCTGAACGACAAACCTCGTTTTTTGCTTTTATATGATTTGAAAATGTCCGCACAGCTCAAAAGAAAAGCGAAATAAAATCAGGAATAAAATGTTGTCAAAGCCATAAAGTAGAGCAGATGGACGCTATTGTTTACAGGTAATGAAGATTCACAAGCGAGATGTCATTTCCCCCTATCTAATGTTAATTTTATGAGCATAAAATAAATGCATTATTATTATTAAAATATCTTTTCGGGAAATAATATATATTTTTAATTATTTTTTTCTGTGCAATATTTTAAAAATATGTCTTTTTCTTTTTTAGCTGTCAAAATAGTTCTAAAATGTATGTGTATACCCACGTACGCTTAATTACATATTCTACGCGTTGAAAGCTAAAGAGCTGTGAATAAGATTTCCACACTTCAACTAAAATTAAATGTGTATTTTGAAGTACTTTGACAAATAAGAAAAAAAAAGAAAAGAAAAGAAAGAAAAGAAAAGATATCTTTTAAAAATATCAAACAGAAAAAAGAAATTAAAAATAATAATTTCCAGGATTTATATTTTAAAACTATAAATGCATTTCAAGCCCGCAGGTTTAAATTTAACGAGATAAATTTGAGGTCTCATGGAACAACAATCTTAAATGCTACAGACTGTAAAATATATAATTTGGACGAATGCGAAACCTGTCTGCTTAATATGTATCTAATTACAGCACGTGTTACACAATTTTATTGTTTATATATATTGTTTTATAATTAATGTTTTTGTATATAAAAATATATAAACAGTTGTCAAATAAAAAAAAAACATTTGTAATATGTTATGAGATATCTGATGACAGTGAAAATGAAATAAACTTTAAATGCAATGTTTAGATTTTTTTTCTTTTTTCTTTTGTCTGTGTGTGTGTGTGAAATCAATAAATTAGTTTGCCATAAACAAATTTCCACATGTCTTTCCAACATTAAAAAATAAATAGATCTGAATTTGTTTTTAAAGAATTAGTTTGTGACACAACTACGAAATATCTTCACATTATGCGTAAAATGGTATAAAAATTGTTTTTGAAGAATAAAAACCATGATGTACTTTATTTTTCTTAACTCCAATATAAACTAAAATATTTATAATTGCAATACATAATTAATGTGACATAATCTGAAAATCTCAAATCAGCCAAATTAGCTTCCCTATTAAAAATCAATCAATAACCAATAATAGCTGTGAAATGTTGGTGAGTTTTAGTGATCACAATGAATGTCAGTAAGATTTTAAAATGATAAAATACATTGTTGGTGATTCTACGCAAACAGGCCATTTTCGTCATAATAAGAAAGAAAAAATAAATTATATCAGAAGTTTCTAGTTTTTCATAACAAGGCACTAAAAAAGACACTTATTGGCAAAAATAGCTGTCTGGCTTAATATTAAGAAATTCTACAATAATTAGATTTTTAACACTTGAGGTGCCGGAATTTGCACTAAAGATTTTTAAAAACAAGTGAACACCGGAATTTTTATTAAAAGCTTTTTAATTCATCTATTAAACTTATTTTTGTACGACATATGCATTTAATAATAATAATAAAAAAATCTGGTTTGCATCTAATTATACATATTTGGAATTCTTTTCGGTTTTCTTCCTGACTTTTCTTTGCCTTTTACATAATAAATAACATTTTATACATCGTTTTGGTTAAAAATACGCTTTTATTTTCACCAAGAGCATTAAATTTTCCAACAAAAATATCTTTTCTAGAAGTTTTTAAAAATAATAGAACAATTCCCTCAATCATTTCCTTAAATGAGAAATGATAAAATGTACATTATTAACTGTTGAAATTTGCACGCATAAAGTAAATAATAATAATAATAATAAACAATGTTCTCAAACTATCCCTTTAGTGAAAACTAAACCGACCATTAATACATTTCTTAAAGAATAAATTATTTTTATAAATTTAAATGAGAAAATGATAACATCATCTTAACACTTGATCAATTTTTTTTTCAAATAATATAACAGATGATTAGAGGACTATTTATCTTCTTCAATCATATGATTAATTCATTGTTTTTCTTTCATCACATACTACCTTTATAATATGAGCTCTCCAATTAAGCACTGTTCCGCATAGGAAAGAAAAGAAATTTCTGTTTCAATTTTCGCCCCACCAGTGGCCGAGAGGTTCTGACCTCAAACTGGTAGACGGTAGGTGCTGGGTTCGAACCCAATCGCGACCGTCGGCCTAACCGTTCGAAGTTTTCCGTGGTTTTCTTCGAACCTTGCGTAAATACGGGTTAGGTTCCCTTAGAAAGACCCCCACGGAGGGCAACCCACCCCATAGGGCCTATATCCCATAGCGTAGATAATCGGCCGACAAAAATACACCAACACCAACACTGTTTCAATTTTCTTTTTGAAAAATGTTTGCAGAAACATATTTTTGAATGTTTATTTATTTTTACTTCCTTCTATCTTTACAAGAAAAAAGTATTGGATTCGTGAAAATTTTTGAATTCCGGCTTTTGACGGATTTACATGTTTTAGGGATCAGAGATAAAAGAAACGTGTATACAAAATGTCTGTCTGTGAGTCTGTCTATCTGTATGTGACATAAATTTTGTGGGCGCCTTATCTCAAGAACTAGTGCACAAAATTTCACAAAACTTTACATTCAGTTAGACCTTGATATTAAATACACTGTAAAAAATATCCGTTAATATACACAAACTTTTCCCTAAAATTTTACGTAATAGTTTGATATTTCCAAGAAAACAGCAGTATTTCCGTTTTTTGCTATTTTGAGATTAAAAATACAGTAACTGTTCCGTAAATCTCACCGCAAACAGAACATCTTCCGTTTTGAACAGCACAAGTTATCAGTATTTTTAACTGATGAGTGTCATGGCGCCATCTGTATGACAAATAGAAAAACATAGCAACATTTCTCTTATTTTTTTCTGTTTTAATTATAAAATGATGGCATATTTTTACAATATTAAAATATAATAATTATTATTATTATTAATTCTTTTTAAGTTTGAGATAGTTAAGGAAAGTTTTTTGTTTTTTCAGTTTGATTTTGTTTAATTTATTTATATTATAATATAAAAAGTGCGTATGTTATTTAAAGTGGAAAAAAATCTACTTTTAATTTTAATATATATATTTTTTAATCTATTCAAATTAAGAAGTTCGCACATAAAATTTAAAGTATATTAAAAAGATAGCATATTTTTACAAATTAAAAAAATAATAATAATAAGATTTATTAATTCTTTTTAAGTTTGAGATAGCTAAGGAAAGTTTTTTTTTTTTCAGTATAATTTTAAATAGTATAATTTTAAATATGTTTAATTTATTTATATCATGATATAAAAAGTGCGAAAGATATTTTAAGTGGAAAAAAAATCTTCTTTTAATTTTAATATATACATATTTTAATATATTCAAATTAAGAAATCGCTCTTAAAATTTAAAATATATCGAAATATATTACCGAAATTATTATCATTTTGGCGATTACCTAAGTTATAAAAATCAATAATTGTAATTAATTTTAATAACCCATAACCCATAGTAATTATCTTTATTGAGTTTACAATAAATCGTCATACAAAATATTTTTTAAAATACATGTTTTTTTTGGGGTTTTTTAAAGTGTGTTAGTATCCTTTTATAAAATAAATAAAAAAATATGAATAAAATAGCTTTAAAACTCTTCCAAAAAAGAAGGAAACAAATTTTTTTAATACTTTCATTTATGCATGTAATATTTTAAAGGTTAAACTTTTTTTTATATAAAGCTAAAATTAAAAAGCTAACTATTAGAAATTATAGAAAGAAAATCTGTAAAACTTGATTTAGAACTGTCCATTCAATAAAAAAATATTATCTCTACAAAATTAAACTTTCACACGTTCTTTTATCTTGTCTTTACTTCATGAAATGCATCCGAAATAAGCAAAGGTATTTGAAATGGTGGTGTATGAAATCATAGCGTAATGGTATTACACTACCGGCTACGACAGACAAGGTCGTGAGTTCAAACCCCATGGAAAGTTAGTAACATTTCTCCTCTGTTGTTTAAATTAAATGTATATAATGTGTCCCTGATATTAACGTGCCTTTGTAAAGTAAAGAATAAAAATCACATAGATGTTAGTTTGTCCTTGAAAAATTCTTTTTAACTTTTCAAACGAAAATTTTTACATAAGGAAATATTAAAAAACGGAAATATTTTGTGAAAAAACGGAACTATTCCTGGATTTTTTTTCCGTTAAAAAACGGAAGTAGTACTGGCGTTTAGATTACCAGTACTATTTCCGTTTTTTAACGGCAAAAACTTTTACAGTGTAAAGCTGATTAATTTTTAGTGAATATCGCTCACAAGGTGGAGCTGCTATGTTGCTTTTTTTCACGATTTCTACAATAACTATATCTCAAGAACTATTAAACGAATTTTCATAAATCTTTAGATTCCGCTAGTCCTTGTGTAATATGGTTTTCATTATGTTTTGTTACATATCGCCAAATAAGTGGCGCTGCTATGTGGTATTATTCATGATTATCGCAATAGCTCTATCTCAGGAACTAATGCACGAATTTTCATCAAACTTCAGATTTAGTTAGTCCCTGTTATAAATTATTATCCTATATTTTTTGGAGTAAGTCTCTCAACAGGTGGCATTTCTATGCGGCATTATTCATGATTATCGCAAAAGCTCTATCTCAGGAAAGAATGAACGGATTTTCATCAAACTTCAAATTCAATTAATCCCTGATATAAATTACTATTATTTAGTTTTTAGAGTAAATGGCGCTTCTATCCAGCTTTTTTACGATTTATGTGATAATTCTGTCTCAAATACAACTACTAAATGGATTTTCTTTAAATTTCATATTCAGTTAGAGCTTGAAATAAGTTGTCGCAGATTAGATTTTGGCGTAAATTACCTATCAATGACGGTGCTATGGTTCAGTTTTCTGGAAGTATAACATGTATGAGATAGAAGAAAGTTTTGAGATTGCCATGTCCGACTAGTTTTAATATAGATTTCTGTGATGGTTCTTATACGAGTATGTTTAAAAATCGTCTTGTGTAAAAGTTGTTCTGATTAAAAAAAAACTTTAGTAAGTTTATTTTATTTTATATTTATATTCTCCCATAAAGAAAAAATAAGAACGAAAAATCTTGCATACGGCATAGAATATGAAACACTTTCCAACACATACAGAATACTGTAGCAAGACTTCACAGAGTAAAAATGATGTCTAAATGGATACTGCTTCGGAAAATGCATAATTTATTTGAAAACCCAAGTTCTCCTATTATCATGGATAGTAGGGAAAATATATAATTTTTTGTGTCTATTGATATGTATGTTTACTGCATAGTATGCTAAAATTAGTTCCATTAAACACATAGCACAGTAGAGAATTTCCGACTATAAACCAATGTATTTGAAAACTTTTGTGCAGTCCTGTATTTGGTCTACAGAATTTATACACACGAAGTAAAATCTAAGAAATAATCAAATATTAAAACGCATACCATAACTGAAAAAACACTTCCAGGAAATATTGTTCATAGGTTTCAGTAATTCTATTATTATTATTTTTTTAGCATTGAAATTCTTTTGGGTGTCTCTTTAAATGAACGATGAATAGTTAAACCTTGTAGTACACTTCAGTGGTAAATATCAATTTCAATATATTTTAAATACTGTAAACGTTTTTTCCCCATGATTATAATTTAACGGAATTCTTTTGAGTGTCCTTTTAAATGAACCGTAAATTCTATGCACTGCATTTTCAATACCGAACATTTCATAGTGATAACTAATAATACATACCAATTTAATATCAATCAGACTATATTTACGCAAGTTAGAGCACGGACAGACAGACGAATAAATTAAATTCATACCTTTTCAGCTATGTTGAAAAGTTAAAAAATAAAATAAAAATAGAAAAAAAAAGCGATCAAGGCGTTAGACTGTGAGTAAAATTTACAATAACAGTATATAAACTCTCTTATAAATCTTACCCCTCCCTGGATTTCATCCTACCGGGGCTCATGAGTGAAGTGATAACAAATAGTTTTCTTTTTTTGTCTCTTCAGCATTAAAAACAAATATTTAAGAAATTTTACTTTGACACTAATGCGATAAAATATTCACATAGTAGCGAATTGCCACAACAGAGTATTGAAGTATAGATCGATAAACATTATCTAACGTAGTAATTTTCTTTAATGACTACGATAAAAGTTATGAGTGCTTTGTAATGATAAAACAGGTTTGGCAAGCAGTGAAGAAAAATAAGATTGTAATTTCTTTCAAATAGCTAAGATCAAATTTTACTTTCTTCTATATTGTACCTATATTCTTAAAAAGAAAGTATGTGCTTGGCGTTTGCTGTATAGTATACAAATTTTGTACCTGTTTTAACACAAATAACTAATAAACATGAAATTTAAGAAAACTTCGTATTTAGTTAGACCATCAAATAAATTTTTGCTGATAAAATTTTGTTCTGTAGTGCAACATGTGGTGCCGCTATCCTGTGTTTTTTGCAGTTTGCGTGATCGCTTCAATTCACAATTGGGAATTGCGCCGAACTTAATACGTAAGATACTTATTAAGCAACATGCTAAACCAATTTTAATTTTAACCTCTAAACAGTGGACGCTGATGCTATGCTTTGTTTTTTGCAAGGGAAATTATAGCTGTATTTCGATTTCTATTGGGCAAAAAAGCACCGAATTTTATGTATGAGATTGTTTATCAATATGCAAGCTCAACACTATATGAGTTGTCCATTTCTGAAACTCGTTATTTCCCAAAACTGACATTTTGCAGGAAACAAAAGAAACATTTTACAATTCTAAAGATTTAAATACTGTTTCGATTTTTAATTTTAATTTTTAAATTATTTCTTCACAATTTCACAAAACTAAGTTTAAAAGTTATAGTTTTAGTTTATTTATAGTTTTAGTTTATTTGAACATAACGAGAACTGAATAATAGACATAATGAGTTTTGGGAACATGTTCCAGAACTGTTTAAGTATATTTCACATCGTTCAGATAAATATTAACAAAAGACAATTTCACAAAACTTTTTTACTATCTAAAAAAAATGTAGACTTAAGCTAAAAAAAAAAAAAAAAACTATTAAATAAAAATTAGTTTTTTAACAACTGTTAAACCGCCAAAATGTTTCCTTTTCCAAAAGATATACGTGTACCACCAGCATCTCCCGCATGATGTATTCCTAGCTGTTGTAAAATAATTTCTTGATCAATGAAAAGTTCTTTGTTAAACTGGAGGTTTGGGTGCATCATGGAATTAAAAAAGAGGAACTGACACATCCTTAACATGGTAAAGCATCACCTGCAACTGCTTTCGTAAGGATTCACTATCACAGCGGAAAATTTCCACCAGTAAGTTTAAGCAAAAAATTTCTTTTCATTCAAACGCCTCGTTAATAGAAAATTTCAATAAAAAATAATGGCAAAAACTGATATTCATGTTTATAGATAGGGGTGTACTCAGCACCATGCAAAGGGGCCGGCCACCCCGGGGGCGGAGATTTAGGGGGCGCAAAATTTATAATACTAACGTCATTTTTGGCCCATTACAAGAAATATTTGGGAGGGGGGGGGGGCGCCAAATTCTAAGTTTGCCCCGAGCGCAATTTTATCTTCGTACGCCCCTGGGTGTACTTCAGCAGTAGTAGTTCCTGCGCAATGTGACAACAAAGACAATCTCCTCTCACTAGGGACCTGCAAGAAGTGTAAGCCACCGATTTTGACGAAAGTGGTATCGTTGGAAAGATCTCATCGAGTGCAGTAAAAACTTAATGAGACTACGCGTCGCAAATGAGCGGTTATCGGACAATTTATGTCACATAGCTAGTGCACACTTAATGGAGGACCGCAAAAAATTTTATTCTCGATTTTAACGAAAGTGGTATCGTTGAAAAGATATCATCGTGAGGATTAAAAAACTCAATGGAATTACCCGTCGGAAATGAGACGTTTTCGAGATATCCAATAATTTGTGTCACATTGCTAATGCACACTGCTGGGAAACTGCATTAAGTGACATAAATTGTTGAATATTTCGAAAACGGCTCATTTCAGATGGTTACTTTCTTTGAGTTTTTCACTTCTCACAATGATATCTTTGCAACAACACCATTTTCATCAAAATCGAGAAAACAATTTTTTTGCGGTCCCCGAATAAGTGTGCATTAGAACAGTATGCGCTAGCTACGTGACATAAATTATCAGATATCTCAAAAATGACTCATGTCCGACGGGTAGTTCTATTGAGTTTTTTCTCCCTCATGATGATATCTTTTTAACGATACCACTTTCGTTAAAATCGAGACTAAATTTTTTTGCAGTCCCCTATTATGTATGCACTAATTACATGACATAAATTTAGGATATTTCGAAAACGGCTCATTTGGGACGGGTAGTTCCATTGAGTTTTTTACTGCTCTCGATGAGATCTTTCCAATGATTCCACTTTCGTCAATATTGGTGACTTACACTTCTTGCAGTTCCCTAGTCAGAGTCAATGAAAAGTTTATAATGCTTAATAAAAGTGACACCAGTAAAAATAAATTGAAAATTTTTACCACATTTGCGAGATATATTTCCCCTCAATAAGGTGCTAAAATGAGACGGAATTTTCTTTTTAAGATTACTGGTGGAGATTATCACCACCGGTAATCATAAACTGTTGTTCCAATTAAAGCAAAACAACCTGCCATATTTTCACAACCTCTTGAGTTACTTCACTCACAATTGATAAATAATACACTACATGCTCCTCTTTTTTATTCATAACTCCATTTCCTGCATATATCCCACTCAGGCGCATGCGAGTAATTCTTTTGAAGAAGAGATGTCTCAAAATTCACTTTCTCAGTCTTTACAGTGACACTTTTATTAATCCTTTGCACTCGTATGTCCATTCTCTTGGACATTATCTTTCTTTGCAAAATTTGTTTCTGGCACCAGTAATAAAGGAAAATAAATTAAGCCTAATTTAATTAGAGCATTTTTAATTCTGTGTAATTGAAAGTAACTTCTTTTGAAAAAGTGGTACCGACCGAATAAAATTTGCGTAAGAGATGCTGGAGTAGAAAGTGTCAATAGGTTGTGGTGCAATTTCTTTCTAGGTTTTGCACTTTTTTTGCATATATTCTGTGTAATACAAATATTCAAATTATAAACAGTCTCGCGATACTTCTCGTGCACTTTAAGAATCTTCATGTACTCTGTCAGGATAATTTTCTTGGTTACATAAATTTGGAAAGTGCCCATTTCCTTAAGTTTTTGCACAACAGGAAGTTTTCCACGCTTTGGATTGCTCAATATGGCTGTTTTTCAGTCATATGCTTCCATATTTGTATCTAATTTAACCGCTTCCTTCATTTGCCCGTACGCCGTGTACAACATGTCGCACAACGTGTTTTAACCAATCATGATTTACCTATATCACTTACGGGCTTCTGTATACCAATCATAATTTTTTCTCAACAGTAAATTATTATTGTAAATTTTACATTATTTAATTGGAGCATTTTTCTGATTCAGTCAGACAAAAATTTCTGTTTTCAGAAACGGGTGATAAAAGATTAAAAATTCTGTAAAAGACATGCAAAAAAAGGCCTTATTTGAAGGATTTTTCAAAAATCTTGATAATTTAAGTGGTTAATAAAAAGTATATTGCCCAGTTAAATTGATGGCATTGAGCTCACAGGCTACGTATACTAATTGTACATTACAGCCTTGTATTTTCGTTAATTCCGTTCGAAAAAAAAAAATTAAGAAGGGGAAACAGCTCTCCTCTTTCTCCATTTTTTATACTTAACCATTGAACCTCCTAAACTATCAAGTACATGCTTTATCATATTAAAAAATCTATATCCAAAATTCAGGGCAAATCGGATAATTCTTAATAAAAACCCATTTAGCATTTATATAATTTAAGAGGAGTCATTCTCCTCTTTTATACTTAACCATTAAACTTCCAAAACTATTCAGAGATTTGAACGAAATCTGACAGTTCTGCTTGAAAAATACATTTATACAAGTTAAGGGGAGGGGCATTAGAACCCCCGTTCCCCCTGTTTATACTTATTCAATGAACACCTAATAACAGCTACGGACTCGCCTCATGAGAATGATCCTATATCTAAATTTTGAACGAAAACTGTTAATTCTGCATGAAAATCCCGTTTATATCAATTAAGGGAAGGGGCATGAGCCCCCCGTTCCCCCTGTTTATACTTATTCAATGAACACCTAATAACAGACACGGACTCACCTCATGAGAATGATCCTATATCTAAATTTTGAACGAAAACTGTTAATTCTGCATGAAAATCCCGTTTATATCAATTAAGGGGAGGGGCATGAGCCCCCCGTTCCTTCGTTTATACTTATTCAATGAACAGCTAATAACAGCCACGATATCGCGTCATCAGAATAATCCTATATCTAAATTTTGAACGAAAACTCTTAATTCTGCATAAAAATAACGTTTATATCAATTAAGGGAAGGGGCATGAGCCCCCCGTTCCCCCTCTTATACATATCGAATGAACTCCAAAAACTAACCAGGGAAGCGCCTTATCAGGATATACCTACATACAAAATTTCGAGTGGATCCGATATTTTTATCATGAGTTATCGCGTTACGCACGAACGTACATAGAACGGACGGGCACATAAGTTCTCAGGCTATGATAGCCTGTGAGCTAAAAACAGTTCCACATTGTTAAAAATTTCATCATATTCTTGCGGATTTATAATGATGGATACGAACCTAATTTCTCTTTAAATTTTGCCAAAAATACGATCTGGGGAAATATTGAAATGACTAAAAACAAGAAACAAAAAAATGATTTTTTTTTTACTGTTGATGGGAACATTTTTTAAAGAAAACTAGCAAGGCTTATAACTTGTTTTGGTCATACTAACAAATGAATTACATTGACAATGTAAGCAGTGAAAAAAGAATAGGACATAACGACTTTTGGACCGATAATTGTGTGGTGGCCATAACGAACTATAGACCTATTGGTGCTATGGACATGACGAGTTCTGTAACTGTACCTAATTTTTAATTTGATTTACACTTAGAAAATAACGGCATTTAGAAATGTTTGACTTCTGAACTGTGTGCACATAGCTAAAGTTTTAATCAATTTATAAAAATAAATAAAGAAATTCATAAAATTTCTTTCGTGGTCGTAACGAGCTTTGGTACTTGGCAAATTTATATTCTCCATTTCTGTATCAAAATATTCTGTAGGCATCTTAAGAATACACCCTTACTACATTTTTAGCATAAAGTAATGAATATTATAATTAATTAAACATTTAAAATAATATTTATATTGTAAAACTTACCTATAATCTAATTCAGAAATTATGTTCTGATTAGAAATGCTATGTAATATTTAATCTCCCTTTCTGCTGGGATCCGATGAAATTAACTGTTTTAATGAGTTTGAAATATTATCAATGATTTTCGAACATTGAACTAGAACATTGAAGTCATTGAACTAAACAGCGCCCAGTTTAAATTTAGATGTCGTTAACCAAATAAAGACAAATCAGATTTAAAATAAAAATACATAAATAAAAGTGAAAAAGAGTGAAAATCCAACCCGAAATATTTAAATTCGCAAAGAAGGATGCTTACTCTCGAATAAAAACGGCAAGCTAAAAGAACTTACTACTCGTAATCGTATCTTAATTTATGTACAATTGTCCTTATTTATCAGCTGCACAGTCCATTTCATATTAATTTTCAAGGATTTATTAGCACTTGATTACTGTTTTTGTACGTGTAAGATATAAGTTACGTAAAGTTTATTTTAAACTTTTTTATTCATTTTTATTCATAATAATTTTTTTTTTTTTTTTTTTTTTTTTTTTTTGCGATTAATCCTTTGTTGCTCAGTGTTCCACTACATTGAACACTCAATCTGATTCTCTCTCTCAAATGGTTAAATAAGTTTCCTAAATAGGTTTCTGTTTACTTTTACCTTTCTACTTAAATAATAGACGGCAGTGCCGCTATAGATGACCAAAATTGTCAATTGTGATAAATTATTTAAAAACCTTACATTTCCAAAGAATTTTGTTTAATTTTCTTTTATTTTCTATTTCTTAAAATACAAACATGATTGTTTGAAAAAAAATTATACTGTAAAATGGGGTGAATATGGAACAGCGGGATGAATAGGAACGAAACTTCCCGGTCGTACAAATAAATTCATTATAAATATATGTGATGATATTTTTAGTTCCCAATTTTTTTATAAGAAGGTAATAACATTAAGAGTTGGGAAATTCAGTTTTGACATGTTTGCACAGCCACAGGGGTATATAAAAAAAGTTCAAGAGGATCCTCTAAAACCTCATTTTTTTCAAAGTCTTCAAAACTTTGTATGTAACTACAGTATTTTTCGTAATCTAAACCTAAGAGGGGGGATTTTTAATTAATGATAGACCTGTAAACGATATGTTGTATTAAATTTTATTTATTTCTAAACTACATAATAAAAAAATGAGAAATGGCTTATAACATCAGAGGTTTAAGATTTACGGGGTGAATCGGAACACGTTTTCTCTCATGGTTTATTTTTCTATACAGTAATATTTTCATGGAATATATGAAAATATACGTATGAATATGTATTCTAACAATATTTTGTTTGTTTTAATTACTTGAAGAGTTTAAAGGTGCCAAGAAAGTACTTGATTAAACAAAAAAAGTCAACGCCTAATCCAACAGACATGGAACACACAATAAAAGAATTTAAAAATAGCAAATTAATTAGAAAAACTGCACAGAATTATTCCCTGACATCCACAACATTACACAAACATCTCAAAATGAAAAACCAATTAAAAAGAGAGGGATTCAAACAGTACTAAGGGCTGGGGATGAGGGGGTATTAGTAGATCGTATTAATACATGCAGCGATTGGATCTACTCAATAGATTCACTTATCCAATGACTACTAGTAAAGGATAAATTAGAACAGGGCTGAATTTGTATCAAATTTTACTTCTGCAATTCGAATATAATTTCTAAAAATAAATTTTAATTTTTTTCCTCATTTCAAAGAGGTTTTCTAATTTTTAAAAAGGCATATCTTTATGTGTATATAAAATAAAAGCTTGGTTTCACAGTAACTATGTGTTCCTATTCTTCCCTTATCGTTATTACCTGTTTTTATTAACCCTAATAAAGTTTGAATCGGAATAAATAAATATTATAACATTTGTTCCGATTCACCCCTATCTGCGGAGTGTATCGGAACACCATTAAAAATGTAAATAATATATATATAAACAGTAAAAATGTTTCGTTTTTGCTTAAAAATTAAAGAACAAAACAAGACCAAAGTTTCTAGTAGAAAAATAAAAGAATTAAAAAATCAGTTGTTGCTTTTTTTTAACGTCAAAGTTGAAAAGTGTTCCGATTCACCCCATTTTACGGTATCTTATTTTGCTGGCTACGCTTTAAACTATTTATTCCATATATTTTTTAATTTCTTATACAGAAAGCATACGTAGAATCATTGAATAAGATGGAATATTCTAGGAACAGGAACTTTGCGCCTGTACCACTTCTCATATTGCACATTTCAATATTATACATCTGAAATCCATTCCAGCGAAAACGTCTACGTTTACGTTTTCTGTTTACCTCTGTTATAGCTGCCAACGCCTCCAATTTTTTAGACCAGAAAAGTTTAACTGAATTTTTTACCTTATTTAATTGACGGCTATTTGTAGCGATTAAATTTACTGTAAATTTCTTGAGGTACAAAAAAACGGAAGATATTGGTAGCAATGCTCTGTGTGTGCACCAGGGTTGAAATTTGGAGGTGGCCCAGGCCTGAACATTGAAATGTCCTCCCCCCTCCACGGAAGGTTTGAGATTTTATGCGTTTTAATTTTATACGTTATAGTAACGTCGAACACATCTGATTAAAAATACACGCAGAATATATGCATTCTGCAGCATGAAAACGAAATCACACAGAACAAGTTTTTTTTTGCAAAACCTGCAATGTTCTTTTGTGATTTTACCAGAAGGGCGCGACTTGCTTTTAGTAGGGTTTGAAATGTCGTAAAATGTAGCTCCAGCTGGATTGACGTGCCAAGTTTGATATTTTTGTCTTATACTGGAGATTTTGACATGGAGATTCCAAATATCTTAGGTGCCATTTTTTTCTTGCACGTTTTTGGGGTTATTTTTAAGGTGGCATCCAAGATGGCTGCCATTTACTGACTTCTTTAATATTTGTTGAATATTAATGACTAATATGTCAAACTATATGTTTCCGGGGTCAAGAAATACAAATTTTAAGCAAAATTAGGAGTAAACTGAGTTTTTTAAGTATTTTAAGTGATAAGATGCAAATAAATTACAAACATATGAAAGATATCGGATATACTACAGTTTTATTAATCAGTTATACACAACCAAAATATTTAAATGAAACAACATAAATAACTGAAAATATTAAAAGTAATTATTAAAAACTGCATTTATATGTATATACACTACTGGGATATCACGTATCCTCTTCTGAATCGCTATTATCACTGGGATGGTATTGATAGTCCTTTGTATTATTGCAGTCACTGCATTTGCAAAAGGTAGTACAAACCAAAGAGTTCTTTAAACAGGAACATTTCCCAACTGTACATGTTCTTTTACACTCGCATTTCACGAGTTCAATAACGCCTTTAGGCGCAGGTAACTCCAGGGATTTGACTGGAGTAATTTCTCCTTCGCTATCTATTTCCCAATCATTTCCAATAAGTGGGGGTACAATAGGTCGGGGATTTTTGTAGCCCTTTCCAGTGGTGCAAATTAAGTTGGATCGTAGAATATGTGGCTTCAGTGCTCCAATAGTTGGCGGTAATTTCTCTCCCTCAAAACTTTTAGTTCTGAAAAGGTGCCATCTTAGCTCTGAAATGCTTGAAAAATTACTATTTCTCAAATAAGTCAAGTTGGTGAATTTTTCAAATAACGACAGATTGGATAATGGATCAACGTTAAGTTCCCCAAGTTCTTGAAAAGCTGTTATAATATCATCATCACACGGAAGACTGATATATACTTTAATCCACTTTTGTTTTGAAATGCCCAGAAATTTTCCTCCCCAGTCTCCACCAGTGTATGAATGCAAACCTAGTAAACCTTTGCTTTTATGATCGCCTATTGCTCTACATCTTTCATTAATATTAATTTTCCTATGTTTGTTGCCTCGACCGGTAACAAAATTGATTTCACTGTTTATCCTATGTTTGTTGCCTCGAGCAGTAACAAAATTGATTTCACTGTTTTCTAGATGATTTGAAACCAAGTCAATCAGCAGTATGAAAATGTCTGTATCTTGTGAAAATACATCTATCTCACAATTATCGTGATATTTAACTATATCAAGCACATGAAGAGGTATAATGGTGTCTGCTTCTTCATGTGTAGATCACATAATTTTGAATCATAAACATTTGCTTGATTACTGTATGTTTTATTGCCAAAAACGACAACAATTTTTTTGATGCTAACAGCAAAAACCTGTAGTAATTTATTCCAAAGATATTTGGTTAGCTGTGATTTTGTTTCATTGTGTGAAAGGAACGTCTTTAATGATACTAAAGATATATTGGTACTATTTGAAACAGTAAATTTTATAGGTTCTGTTGCCCCTAATCTTTTCTTACGAGTTTGTTCCTTCAATGAGTTTTCAAGGTATTGATCAAATTTTATTCTCCCCTCAGTGTATCTGTTTGTCATTTTTATAATGATTTCGGTAAAAGCATTTGCAAAGTCCTCACAAGTTTTCATGGCAGGTGTCTTTTTTATAGATTGTACAATTGACATTCCATCTATAATGCACACTTTTTCTAGCGGAGAAGTGATCGAGGATGCTAATGATTCATGTATGGGAGAACGATTGTATTGCTCTATTTCTGCAATAAATGAACTTTTGTCAGATGGAATATGAAGATACCCATCAGAAGAAAACAATGATCTTGGTATTATAGAAAACTCGTAATTCCCAATTGCATGTTCTAGGTTTGTAGACATTTGAGGTCTGGATTGCATAACTACGAGAAAACGAGCAAGAAGTTGCCTATCTTCTCGAATTTTAACTAATTTATCCCCAATCTTAAATGCAGTCTTCTTGTTCCAAGTACTGAATGTTTTCAATTTCATTTTTTTCATTGGATGCCAAATTGACAATTTAGCGTGTTCACTCTGTAGTCTATCTTTTACAAATTTTTCGAATTCCAATTGGCCTTTTTGGTCACGGTTCAGAATATCATCCTTCGCAGATTCTGGAACTTTCATAGAGGATGCGATATTTATTAGTGTAGTATTATCTGGGAACGGGTTTCCTCCACAATGATTCCGAATGCTTTCCTTGATGATGGCTGCATTGTGAAAAATTCTTAATGACATGGACGTCTGAAGTTGATAATGTTTCATGGGCTGCTTACATATTTCATTTGGGCAGTACTTTTCAAAGAAACTTGAAACAATGCGTAATATTTCTGGTGCACACAAGAAATACCTTTCGAGGGCGCTTTCGTTCTGAGTCAAACCAGTAATTCCTCCAATGTTCTTCAGCTCTTTGATTTTCTGTTCCAAGTTCTGGTCTGAAAATAGTTTCGTAAACGGCACATTGGATTTCGATATTGCAAAACAACCAGATTCAAGAGCATTCCATACGTCTGGATGTGTTGTTTTAAGGTCCTTCATCTGTGCTATGTATACTGGAATGTGTCGAGCGTAATGAAATAAGTCATGTGCAAAGTAATATTTGATTTGTTCCTCTAATGACGCGAGATCTAATGCCTCCAAATTCCTTGATAAATACCACGGATAAAACATAGCAAATATCAAAATTGGTATATATACTTGTAGTAGAAGCTTTGCCATGTCAAAACTGCATTGTGTAATATGTGGAAGACAATCTTTTTCAACTACTGCTTTGATCTCTTTAAACAAAGGTGTAGCCTGAACTTCACAATTGTGCAATTTCTCTGGTAATAAATTAATTTTTTTTAGGAAGTAATATTTGTAGAATATGTGGCAGTGTTTCAAAGAGTAGGTGGTAACATGCCAGAATGATAGTCATATGAAACTCTATCCCTCTAGTGTAATTCTTCCCTCCAAAAATCTGACGAATTGTTTTAGGAGATTAGACAAATTTCAATATATATGAGATCAAGGCCATTGTATTTTATGCATTTTCCTAGTGCATGGAGATATGCAACACAAACATGAAGCTCTAGCACTCGGATTAGTCACTTTTCACTGCCAGTAGACAGTTGAATTTACAGAGTAGATAGAATGGAATTAAATTTGACTCCCGAATTTTGCTCGATTTGTAGCATATGCTACAAAGCGAGTTTAGTTTTCAGTTTTTCAAAATTGCCTATTTTATATTTTTGACATAATTATCCACCTTTCAAGAAAATTAAACAATTCATTGTGTATTTATGCGGCAATCATTCTTATTAGTAAGTATAATCCAGCAAACATTTAATTTTGACATCTGCAGCAAAAGAGAAAACAAGCAATAGTAGTAATTTTGTTGTAAATTTATAAATAAATAATAAATAACACGATTTATGCCTATTTTAACTGTAGATTTGTATTTCTTGACCCTAAAAACATGTAGTTTGACATACTGGTAAATAATATTCTACAAATATTAAAGAAGTCAGTAAATGGCAGCCATCTTGGACGCCATCTTGAAAATCTCCCCAAAAATGTGTAAGAAAAAAATGGCACCTACGATATTTGGAATCTACATGTCAAAAGCTACAAAATAAAACAAAAATATCAAACTTGGCACAAAAATCCAGCTGGAAAACATTTCCGACCCTACTATTTCGAAAATATCATGAAGCTGAAAAATAAATCAATTTGTAAACATTTCTATATGTAGTATAGTAGTGTAAATGTTTATTAAACGAAAATTATAACAGTATTTTTTCATTCAAACACATAAACTTTGACTCATTTTAGCGCTGTATTACAATGATCATTTAGCTGTGCTTTTCAGAATTTTAGTAGCGCAGTGTTTTCACTTACAATTCACTTTATCTAAATTTTAATTTTAAAAGGTATTGCGCTGCAAAAGGGTATTAAGGTTTCTTAATACCCTGTTATGGGTATTAAGAAATAAAGTTAATTACTAAATTGCATCCGAAATATTGCTGTATAGTAAATTGTATTGATATGGAAATTGCGGCAGATATTTCATAGATACAGAGAAAGCAATAAGGTAAGTACTCTGAGGATAGTAATTGACTGTTAATGGATCTGCATCAAATAACATAGATAGCACAAAAGGAACATTTTTATTTTCACGAATAAATTGTACACCGGAGGAATTTGTTGAATGGGAAATCGAAGCTGAAATGTTTGTAAGCAATTCAAGGAAAAAACATGCACCTGCGCAATTGAAAAGAAAAAAAAAAAAAAAAAAAAAAAAGCTTTCGGAAAAACAACTTGAGAAAGAACGAAAGAAAGAGAAACAAAAATCTTTTGTGTAGATTTTGTTGTTATTCGGAAAACATGGTCGTGCTGTCTACACAGGCAATATATTTTTGCTCTAGATATAAATATTTTTGTATGATGTTTGCTTGTCGATTTTACATGTGGGTGTGTGAGTAATGGAGGAGATATCTAAATACAACATTTAAAAGGATGTTATTTCTCTTAAAAACCTGTAGTTAAAAACAATATTTATCTGTCAAAATGTTAGCGGAAGTTGCATGGATTACATTTATAAACAACTTGAATTAATTTTAAGTTAAAAACATCTGATTTTTTTTTTTTTTTTTTTTTTTTTTTTTTTTTTTTTTTTTTTACAAAGAAATTAGTACCTTTATCACATATATTCTCGTACTTTAATAGACGTAAAATTAATATTTATTTGGATAGTGATTTTAGAAATATTTGTTAATACATAAAAATTAAATATGAAACATTTTTTAAACTAAAGAAATCAAGTTTCCCGCAGTTTTAATCAGAAGTTCTATAAGCATCATTATTCTTACACTTTTACCACAAACTTAGCGGAGTTTTGTCGTTAGAATCAACTGTTGTGATTTAGATCTTCACGCCAACGATCAGTTAACATTTGGAACAGACGTAATTCTAATCGTTTGTCTAACCTGTCTAAGCAGTAGCCAACATATAGTTAGACCAATGTAGGTGAGACGGCCTAGCTCAACTGTTAGTCAATGAAGTTAGAAAAGAATAGAGCAGTGATTTTTCAACAATTCTGATTGTTTCAGAATCTGTCCTTGAATAAAAAATCGAATTGTATATTAAGGGGAAAATTAGTAAAGTCATTTTTCACAGTCAGGCAGTTAAAAAAAAAATCATTATTGTCGTCAATTTTGTGATTGTGGCAACATAATCACTGCATTTTGTTTGTTTTTTTCAAAATTAAAAAGAAAAAAATTAAAAAAGAAGAAAGAAAGAAAAGAAAGAAAAGAAAAGAAATTAAAATACGTATACTTTGTTAAAAATATCGTCTGTTATAAAATTCCGTGATTTCGGGTTTATTTTTACTTATTTACTTTATTTTACTTTTTCATCAATTAATTGACTTCAAGTTTTGAGTTAAAGTGATTTTAAAAAGATCAAATTAAAATACCATTTTATTAAACGTGCTGAAAACGGATTTGAGAAATGCGTGCGTAAATTTTAAGAAGATGAAAATGAAGAGGTGTTTTAATTTCGCATGAAATTTTATGATCCTGTCAATTTGGAAAAAAAAATATTTTTTTCATTCGCATTTATACCAAATATAAAAGCCTCAATTGATAACTTCATCATAATAGCTGATCTTTATTACATTTTACTGATTACATGCGAGATTAAAGTTTAATTTTGAAAATTTGGACAGCTGAGTTTTATAGTATTTTGTTAATCTTAGCCTAAAATAGTATTTATTTGAGAGTTAGATTGATTAATATAAGATTCATTTTTTTATAATATTTGTTTGAGAGTGAGATTGATCAATATACGATGCATTTTTTACTGTAACTAATTTTGTAAATTTATTATAAATCAATGAAACAGTTCCTTCTTAAACTTTTCTTTCGTCGAATTTCGACGAAAGGTGAAATCATTTTCACCTTGTTTTTTTAAATACGAAATTTAGATTTTTATCCGGTCTTCGGTCCTTATAAGATCATATTTAGAAAAAAAAATTCTATGAGGTTACAAGGGAAATAATAAGAAATTCCTTTTTGTACGGCCAAAACTAACCGTGTTTTTATTACATTTGGAATTCATAAATTATCAGCGTTTTCTGTCACTAAAAACGCATTTTTTGTGTTTAGAAGATACAAACCGTACAGATATAACGTAACGCACAAGTACCTAAAAATTATTTATTGCAGAATATTTACATCTTTTTAAAAAACCTTTTTCCCTTATTATCATTTGAAGAAACAGAGGTTAAAAACCAAATCAAATAAATGACATGAGAAAAAAAAAATGTAGAAATAAAATATTTGTCTTTCTGGATTACACGTACACTAATATCAATCATCCACTTTTTTTACCAAATGCTGAAAGAGACATAACAAAGATTGTAGAATTGTTTAGGAGTATTTAGAATATCATTTCCTGACATTATATTAAGAGATGAATGTTGAATTTCTTTTAAGTAAAAGCCAAGAGTAATTTTTTAAAGCTCTGCAAATATACATCTCAAAATTTATGAAGAAAATATCTCATTGTACTTAAATTGCCTAGGACATTTCAATTTTTTAAATATATAGTGTTATGTTATAAATGCTGTGATATCTAAAGTACCACAAGATTCATCAGGAAGTAAGAATATTTTATTATTGTTATTTTTAAATCATTTTATTTATATTTATTTCAAAAATACATACTTTTTAAAATTATCCTTTAAAAAAATACGAATTATGTAACCTATATATTTTTACTTTCTTAGATTCCTGAAAATTTCGTTTTTCGACAGTTTTACACTTTTAGGGATCAGAGATTACAAAAACATGTTTTTACAAAATGCCTGTGGCTCTGTCTGTCTGTATGTCACAAAAATTTTATGGGCGCTCTATCTCAGGAGCTAATGCACGGAATTTGATAAAAATTTATATTCTGGTAGTGCCTGCTATAGATTGATGCCACTGATTTTTTGGTGTAAATCGAACAATAGGTGGCGCTGCTATGCTGCATTTGCTACAATTTACGCAACAGCTATTTTTCAATAACTAATGCACGGACTTCCACCAAACTTCAAATTCAGTGAATCCTTGACATGAATTGATGTTGTTTACATTTTGGTGTAAATAGCTCAACGGGTGACGCTGCTATGCTACATATTTCACGATTTCCACAATAACGCTAATCTCAAGAATTAATGCACGAGTTTTCATCAAACTTCAGAATCAGTAAATCCATGCTATGAACTAGTTCTGTGAACGTTTTGGCGTCAATAGCCTAACAGGTGGCACTGCTATGCAGAATTTTCCCAATTCTTGCAATAGTTCCATCTCAAGAACGCGGATTAATAACGCGATTTTTTTCATGAAACTTCCGATTCTGGTATACACTGTAAAAAAAAATTCAAGAGGTTACTAAAAATTTCTTAGTAAATTTGTATTCCACAGAATTTTTTAGTAATCATTACAAACTTTTTTTTTTGCAAGTGAAACAAGCATTTCTTTTGTAAACTGAACAAAAGAATTTTTTGTATAACTAACTTAAAAATTTTTAGTATGAGCCACAAAGCAAATTTTAGTAATAGCTCCAAAATTACTTTTAATAACCATTACGTGCAATCGAAGCTTCCTTCGAGCTGCATCCAGACTTCTGAAGCGGAAGATTTTCGGCAAAACCGCAATAGATGGCAGCACTAAACATTCTTAACTGCTCCGACAGGATTTCCATAATCCCGTTATTAACGAGACACTACAGACATTCGGGGTGTATTTGGCGGTGGCAAGTTTCGAACCCGGGACCATTTAGCCTGGAGTCCGTTACTATAACCACTATGCTATCAAGGCCACACCAACTGAGTTTTAGTAAGAGCTATTAAAAATATAAAACTATTAACTCTATTCGTTGCTAACTTTTTTCTAGTAATTCTTACAAATTTTCTAGTAACCGACTAAGATTACTAAAAATTTTTTAGTAATTACAAGGATCACTAAAGTTTTTTTAGTAGATCGACCTTTTTTTTTTACAGTGTAGCTTGATAAATATTATTACTGTCTATGTTTTGGTATAAATCGCCCAAGAAGTGGTGCTTTTATGTTGCATTTTTTCCCGATATTCGCAATAGTCCTATTTCAAGAACTAATGCGGGGAATGTCATGCCTTTAGAATCTTTACGATGAGCATAAATTGTCATTTACTTTTGGCACTGAGTTAGCGACTTTTGTAATATTAACAAGCATGAGATAGAAAAAAGTTTTGGGATTGCTGCATACGACTAGTTTTAAACAAGCATCGATTTATTAAAGCTTCAAGTATGCTATCACAAAATTACAGTTTATTCCAACAAAGAGCTTTTGAGCTACACTGTAAAAAAAAATTCAAGAGATTACTAAAAATTTCTTAGTAAATTTGTATTCCACAGAATTTTTTAGTAACCATTACAAACTTTTTTTTTGCAAGTGAAACAAGCATTTCTTTTGTAAACTGAACAAAAGAATTTTTTGTATAACTAACTTAAAAATTTTTAGTATGAGCCACCAAGCAAATCTTAGTAATAGCTCCAAAATTGTTTTTAATAACCATTACGTGCACCCGAAGGGCAGGAGCATCCTTCGAGCTGCATCCAGACTTCTGAGGCAGAAGATTTTCGGCAAAACCACAAAAGATGGTAGCACCAAACATTGCTACCTGCTCCGACAGGATTTTCATAATCCCTTTATTAACGAGTACTTACACTACATACATTCGGGGCGTATATGGCGGTGGCCAGTTTCGAACCCGGGACCTTTTAGCCTGGAGTCCGTTACTATAACCACTATGCTATCAAGTCCACACCAACTGAGTTTTAATAATAGCTATTAAAAATATAAAACTATTAACTATTCGTTGCTAACTTTTTTCTAGTAATTCTTACAGATTTTCTTGTAACCGACTAAGATTACTAAAAATTTGTTAGTAATTACAAGGATCACTAAAGTTTTTTTAGTAGATCGACCCTTTTTTTTGTTACAGTGTATGCTTGAAAAACTACCTGTATCGATATCTGTATTATAACTAAATTAAACATGAATTTAACGTTAGGAGTTGAAACTTTGTGTCTAATTCTAAAATGCTTAATAGAATGACTTCCCGTATGATTTCTGAATATAAAATTTGCAGAACTCAAATGTGGTGTCAAAATTATGCGTATACTGAAAATTTTAAAGTTTATTACAATTTCCATATGAGGCGATGCAATAAGCAAAATTAAATATAGCATAAGTTTGTTAGGCTTTTGCCAGTAAGTGCAGATGCTAGCTTCTGCAAGATCTTTTAGCATAATTTCCAATTCTTCAGGACTGTTACTGAAAATTACAATGTCGTCAGCGAACCGGAGATGACTTAAATATTCGTTATTTATTCTAATCCCTTTGTTTTCCCAATCCAGCTTCTTGGAGATAATTTCTAAGAAAGCATTAAAAAGCTTAGGTGAAATGGTGTCTCCTTGTCTTACTCCTCTTCCGAGCTTGATCTTTGCTTTTCTTTTATTTAAGCGGATGGTTGCTGTTGTTTTCTTGTAAATCTTCTTCATGATATTGATGTAGGGTTTGTCTATACCAATGTCCTCTAGAGATTCTACTACTGCTGATTCGTAGACGGAATCAAATGCTTTTTCATAATCAATAAAGGCAAGGCAGAGAGGTAAATTATATTCTTTATGTTTTCTATGAGTTCCCTTACTGTTTGGATATGATCCATTGTGCTGAATCCACTTCGAAATCCTGCTTGTTCTCTAGGTTGAGCTGAGTCCAGAGCTGATTCAAGTCTTGCCGTTAAAACTTTGGTGAAAATTTTATAAATCACTGACAGTAAGCTGATCGGACGGTAATTTTTAATGTTTTCCTTCTCTCCTTTCTTATAAAGTAGCACCATCACAGCATTATTCCAATTTTCTGGTACATCTGACTTCTTGAGACATTTTGAAAACAGTAAGGATAGCCTTTTTGCAAATTCTTCTCCTGCTTCTTTGATACGGTCAATTGTAATTTCATCTTCTCCAGGGCATTTACCTTTTTTCATAAATCTAATAGCTTGTAAAACTTCATCTGTCATCACTGGGATTATCTCTTCAGTTTCTGTTAAGATTTCTCGTTGATCGTGTACGTTAATTTCCCTCTGATCTTCACATTTATATAGATCATTATAGAATTTTTCAACAATGTGTACTATTTCGTTGCTGATTTTGGTGATTGTTCCATCTGCTCTCTTCGGTGCAAAAATACCTTTTCTTCCAACACATAACTTGCGCTTAGCTGATTTTAAACTTTTGTTATCTTCCAGAACTTTTTTAACAAGATCACAGTTAAATTTTCTGATATCTTCTGTAACGCATTTTCTTACTGTTTTACATAATTCAGCATATTCAACTCTTTATTTAGGATCATTTTTCTTCATTTTAAATTCTCTGCGTTTTTCCACCAATCTTCTTGTTTATATATATATATATATATATATACATACATATATACATATATAGAACCATTAGATAATACTACAAATCAACATCAATATGTGGAATAACTCGTTAATGACAAATATCAAACAGAGGAGTTGTCAAAAATTGGAATAATATTGGAAATGTGGTATTTAGCTCGTTATCAAGGGCAATGCTGAATATATATATATATATATATATTAAATGAATGATTCCATTATGAATGAATCTTCATAGATTATTGTCCAGTCTTTATATTACTTTGTCTCTAGATTATACAAATCTCTCATTCTTGTATCATTTTTCAATGTTCCAGAATGAGAAATGAAAAATAGCGCTTTATATATACCTGTCTAAGTTCCATATCTTGCAATTATTCATTTCGATGAATTGGAAAACGTCGTTGCCTAGGAATGTAAATAATACTGATGAATCGCTTTTTAAATATTATTGACAAATTCTTATGAGAAATACAGCAAATAATCTTTCTTCAGAGTAAACATATAAATATAACGAAAACTTGACTTATGCTGTAAAAAATTGTTGATTAAAAGCAAACTTCGAAACTCATCAGAGTACAATATAGATAAAAAACAACATTAATGCTGTTCTTATCTACATTCTATGCTGATGAGAATGGCGTTTAATTAACATATAAGTATAATTTAGATTTTGTAAAATAAACAGCTGAGTGTTGATTTTTCAGAATAATATAAGATTTTTATCATTTATAAGTGTTATGCATCGACATCGCTCTCGATTATGCTCCGTTTAAACTGCCTTTCAACCGCACACAAATGCAAGAGCGTTGAAATTAGTACAAAACACTGCATTTGTCTTTATAATTTTAGTATGAAACTGTATTTAAATACATAAGTATATTATTTCATTTCTATTGATATAGTAATAAATGAAAATTGAAAATTGATATATTGTCTGCTGTTAGTTGTCTTTTAAAGCAGCTTTTTTTAAACTTTTCTTTTTTTCAATGAAATTAAAAGTCAAATATGAAGCAATTTGAATATCCATTTAAAATTTTTACTTTACGAATAACTGTGTAGTTCATTATTAATATTTGCTCATAAATATGGATTTTAAAAAGCTACAGTTGGCTAGTATGTTTTGGTATCTGATTAAAAAAAAGGGGGGGGAAGGTAAAAAAAGAAAAAAAAACATGAACATGTAGGCATATCCATAAGTATATTTGTAGGCAGATATGAGCGCTTATAAGTAATTAATATAATTAATAACATCTTTACGTGTATGCATGTATGAATAACTAAAATTTTCTCGTGAAAAAGATCAGTTTTCCGACAAAACTCGATTTAAAGCCGAATTCAGATTTCATCCGGAAAAAAATTTGTTTCTATCGTTCATGACTAATAAATGCAGTTCAGCAGTGATCTAAATCTGTGTGGGTCTATCTAAAATTCTGAGGCACAAGTTCTCAGCTTTGCGAACCAAGTCGAAAATCAAACCAAAATATTAGATGATTATATGGTTATAATTAACATCAATTCCAAGTGCAAAGACAAAATAGTCTGTTTTAAAGTACAAAGAATAAAAGAAAGTCCAAAAATGCTGCCTTTGTCAGCATGAATGAATCTTTTAACATTTTATTTATAAAACATTTCATGGGGAAAAAATAAACTACACAACTTCAGAACTTTTTCTTTCTTTCCTTCAGAATCAATACTTATACTTTTCCATATGCAATGTGTATTTACTGATTATATGTACCTTTAAAAAAGCCTCACGAATATTAAAATACGTCCATGAGCGCCCTGCTGTCCTGGGGCGATATTGCCGATGTCTTAAAACGAACAGAAAAACAAGTTGCAATAAAGCCGTAGGACTTTTTTTGAAAATGTTATTTTAAAATAAGCTATGCACAAACTGTAAGCTTTAAATATTTGTTTTCGATTTGCATCCGAGTTTTACCCCAGTATCCAAATGTGCCTGTTTTTTAATCGGTAATCTATCTAGTTTATACTGCAAATAATAAAGTACATTTTTATTAAGAAAGAAACTGATAATTACAATTTTTTCCAACTCAGGTGTCAGAATTTTTGTCAAATTATTTAACAAAATGATCTTTTTTTACACTTAAAATTAGTAAAAACTGATTTTATGTAACAAACAACTCTCTTTACTTTTTATTCTGAAAAATCAACGAGAGAGCTACTTTTTTTTCCACCTCCGATAGGCCGTAAAATAAAGAAAAGTATGAATAACAAAACGGTTTTATAACCAGGAGTCAAGTACAATCAAAATTATTTTTCGAAGTAGTCAAAGTGAAAATTGAGACATCTGTCATGCCAGTAGGTCAGTTTCCAAATAGATTCTTCACAGAAAGTTGCCGCCAACGTGTTGAGATAAGTCTCCGGGGCATCTTGAAGATTATTTTGGTATGGAAGTGCTATCCTCCCAGATCTGTCTCCAATTCTCAAAGAAGATGAAAGCCAATCGATGCCAGATATGGGCTGTACGCCGGGTGATCGAACACTTCCATCGAAATTGTGGAACAGGCTGTTGAGTCATCAGTTCGGTCTGGGACCGAGCGACTGTTACCTCTTTCGAGAGATGAAAATAGGTTCGCTGAGTGGAAAGGGACAATGCTTCCATCGCAAAGAAAATCTTCAAGACGTTTTGTAAACCTATCTCAACATGCTAATGGCAACCAATGGCATCAAATTATATGGGCCGTGGTGCACAAGCCCACACGATAATCTGATCGCTGCTACACAATTTCCATTGACTTATTTCGTTATTTATTTTTTTATTTAAACGCAGAATTAATGTTTGGTTTTAATAATTTATCAAAATAATTTCACTTAGATAATAGTTAGGGCATCAATTAAACTTACAGGAGATCTGAAAACTTCTTTAGCGGATATGTAATTAAACCTTTCTCAAATATTTTCTGAATATTTTGCATCAGATCTACATTGTATTTTAATTTCACTATACATAATATTTAATAGCCTGCAATTTAATATGTTTAAGTTATAGTTATTTATTTAAAAGTTAAAAATTTGTATGCTATTCATAAGGAAAAACTTACTTTAATATAATTTTAAATTATAATAATTTTACATTTTAGTTCGAAAAACCATAATTTGACTTCGAATTATTATTATTATTTTTTTTTTTTGTTGTTGTTCATTTGCTCTTTACCCACCCATCTATATATACACACTAAGAATGAAAAATTGTATGTTATTCTACTGAAAAAATTTTTAAGCCCATCCAATATTTTACAAAAGTTGGTGCTACTGATGACAACCTTCAATGAAGAATGTGATTGAAAACTCACCCACCGGTACGAAAAATGTCTTAATCTTCACTTTGACTACGTCGAAAAGTAACTTTGATTGTACTTGATTCATGAATATAAAACCCTTTTGTTATCCATATTTATCTTTATTTTACGTTCCATCGAAGATTGAAAATTAAAAGCCTTCATATTGGCTTTATAAGGTCAGTTTTTACTGATTTTAAATGAATTTAAAAAAGGAAGTTTTTCTTTATTATCGGGTATTATCTTATGCAAGTTTAATATTATTCAATTAAGTTGTTCAGATCGGAAATCTATGGCACACTTAAATCTAGACAATTTTTTATCCATATAGTCTGCCATGTAGACAATTGAACAGAAAAAGCCGCAGGTAAAGGGAAATCACTAAACAAACAAACAACAACAATAAATGTAAGTTATTAATTAAATTCACATTTCCCCCTCCGATAGAAAATTTTCAACTAGTATGTAGGGGGAACTGGGGCACATTGATACACCCCCTGTACAGCACACAGGTCATTACAGGAAGTTTCACAACAGCTCCAAAAGGTGATACTAGTGAAAGTAACTACATACAGAAAGTTTTGGAATGATTCAATAGTTTGATGAAATGGGACGGGTGATTAATTGTTTTTGTAGGTCAAAAGTAAATTTGAGTTGTACAATTGAAATGGTATTATACAACTGTTCCAGTATTTTCAACCGAAAAGAATACCCTCCATTGCAAGTAAAGCTACTCTTTATCAGTTTTTCATTCTTTATTGTTAGATAAATTATGAAGTGTTGGATTTGCGACTCATTTTATTCAAAATGGCTGTATGAGACACATTGATACAACCTAAATCCTTTTCTAGTTCATTTTTTCATTACCTTTTTTTTTTTTTTTTTTTTTTTTACCATACACTCCTTAATTCAACCATTTTTCGTCAAACATTTCTACTATTAGTTTTTTATTGAAGGGAAATAGCTCTAATTTCTTTATATTAGAACATTTTATAGTATTTTTGCAAACAGAAGAAGTACAAACTTACACAATATCTAGTGCTAGTAGAATTAACAAAAGAAATGGACGGCAGCCTGGCAAATCTCAAATTTATATCGATTCTCCAGAGAAAAAAGTATTATCGACATGAGAAATGTTAAGTAAGAGAAACAAGTGCAGAACAGTACAGGATAATAATATTATAAACACGATTTTTAATATAATTATCCTTTATTTTCTGTTTTTAAACCGATTTATAAACAGAAAACTTGGTAATTCTTTTACCTTTCCTAAGAAAAAAGATAATTCTGTGGTTAAAGTGCCAGATATGACAAAGTTACCACAGCCAACAAACAGACAAGGAGCAGCCAGAACATCAGGTCATTATACATTTCATTTTGATTGCTTTAATAACTTACAAATAAATTGTGTGCGATTTTAATGTCTATAAATGTATAAAATGGTTTGCTAACTATTTTTCTATGAAAAATATGCATTGGTGTTATTTTGTCTCCCTTTTTCCCAGACGTGTCAAAGTGTATCAATCTGCCCCGGAGATGGGGCACATTGATACAAATTACTTTTTTTGATTTTTTTTTAAATTACATGCAAAAATAATATATAAAACAACGATTGTACATTTTTATAACACACTACACAGGTTTTGCGGACATCACATAGAAAAATAACTTGAAATTTCTGCTTTCTAGACACCATAATTTTTTTTTTTTTGAAAAAAGCTGTATCAATGTCCCCCAGTTCCCCCTATAGTACATTTGCCAATCAGCTTGATTGTGTTAAAATAATGAAATGCATCTAAGTTTACATTGTTTAATTGAGTTTCTTAACATGCGGCCTATTCTGTTGAGCTGCCTAAATGACAGACAAGCTGCTAATGCTAAAAATGTTGTCTGAGCGAATTTTATTGACCGATTTTTGCTCCTTATAGCTCAATTGAAAGAATATTGTTAATTTTAGAAAAAAAGTTATGGTTTATTTGCCGGTCTAGGCATTTTTTCTCTCAGTAGATTTTTTAAATTTATTTTATTTTAATTTTTTTATCTGTCTTGCATGACATTTTTGTTAAATGTATTTATGCATGTTTGCAATTTTTCTTTCAATAATCATTGCATGTATATAACTTTTTACACTACCATGCTAGAACATCAAGAAAGGTTTAAAGTTAAAAATATTTATATTATTGCGTGCAGTTCTGTACATTTATTTTGTATAGGGGCTCTTGAATATTTTAATACATGATTGTCTACTATATGTCAAACATAAGCAAAGCTGGAATCTAAAAGACATGTAAAAATAGGAAGCAGGACGTTTCGGTCCCGCCATTTCGGTCCCGCCGTTTCGGTCCCGCCGTTTCGGTCCCGAGACATTTCGGTCCCGAGACGTTTCGGTCCCAAGACATTTCGGTCCCGAGACATTTCGGTCCCAAGACATTTCGGTCCCTGGCCATTTCGGTCCCGAGACGTTTCGGTCCCGAGACATTTCGGTCCATGGTCATTTCGGTCCCGAGACATTTCGGTCCCTGGCCTTTTCGGTCCCTTCTCCAGCAAGCTGAAATTTTGTGCACGGGAAATATCTGACATAATTTTATAAGGAACATTTCAGAGTGTTGAATTCAGGGGCAGGTCATTCCCCCCGGAGCTATCAATTACCCCCCCCCCCCCACGGAAATTTTGAAATTTTGTGTTTTCATTGGTAAAAAAGTGTAATCCCCCCCTGAGCCACAGAAGTCCTTCCCGGAGAAAAGTGTCTGAATTCAAACACTGTTTTTTTAACTGAAAGTCGCATAAAATTTTAGTGCAATGCGATTAGTTAGAAGTAACATGTACCCCAAAAGTTGATCAATTATTTAGAAATCGATGGAGATTTCTGAAAAAAATTCACAGATGAAAGGCCTTTTTTTACGTTGAATTCAGAGGCAGGTCATTCCCTCCGGAGCTATTAATAACCCCCCCCCCGGAAAATTTGAAATTTTGTGTTTTCATTGGTAAAAAAGTGTAATCCCCCCCGGAGCCACAGAAGTCCTTCCTGGAGAAAAGTGTCTGAATTCAACACTGGTTTTTTAACTGAAAGTCGCATAAAATTTTAGTGTAATGCGATTAATTAGAAGTAACAATTACCCCAAAAGTTGATCAATTATTTAGAAATCGATGGAGATTTCTGAAAAAAATTCACAGATGAATGGCATTTTTTATGTTGAATTCAGGGGCAGGTCATTCCCCCCGGAGCTATCAATAACCCCCCCCCCCCGGAAAATTTGAAATTTTGTGTTTTCATTGGTAAAAAAGTGTAATCCCCCCCGGAGCCACAGAAGTCCCACCCGGAGAAAAGTGTCTGAATTCAACACTGGTTTTTTAACTGAAAGTCGCATAAAATTTTAGTGTAATGCGATAATTTAGAAGTAATAAGTACCCCAAAACTTGATCAATTATTTAGAAATCGATGGAGATTTCTGAAAAAAATTCACAGATGAATGGCATTTTTAAAAATTGCCAGAATGTTTTGAATTCTTGAACGAGGAAACGGAGAAGTTAACTTGGAAACTGATAACTAAATTTATAAAATAACCCAATTAACTTATGATATTAACACACCCCATAATAGTTGTAAAATTTTAACTTCTGAGATGCATGTTTCCTCTCCAGGGAGACAAAGGCTTTTAAATTGCCAGGAGAAAAGAAAGAGTTATTGTTATATGGAATTTATATTCTGACACTTAGCATATTATAGGATTTCATCGCTGAAGCCAATTTTCAGAATTATAAGTGTTTCATTATTATTCACCCCCGCCACTTCCCGCATAAGAGCAAAAATGTTGAAACAAATAAAAAACATCTGTATCTGGTGGTATTTTACCCCCTGTGCCAAAATTATCATTGAATCCTCTTTTTGTTTATGGCATTTTTTATATGTTGTTTTTAGTTACTAGCATTTATTTTCCTTTTAAACTTTTCCGTTTTTAAATTAAGAAAAGAGTTTCCAGATTGCAACACGTGGAGGTAGTTAGCATTGCAATTATTTTATTACATAAATATATGACACGAGCAGAAATAATTATTAAAATGATTTGTAACTTAAAGAATTTTTTTTTTTTTTTTTTTTTTTTACATTTAAAAAAAATGAATTACATCTTGAATTATTAGCAATTATTTTTTCATGACAACAGTTCTTTTTTTATTGTTATTATTACAATCTAGAATGTTTATTATATTGACGCTTCCCTGTTTTTATTAATGTTTTCCAAAACAACGGCAACAGCAAAAAAATTATATTGCCATACTTTTATGCATATATCACATTTATACAACACATCTGTTAAATTTTCTAAAACCAGCTTAAGGAAACTAATTACAAAATTATTAATGTAATGCGTATTGAAATTTGCCATTTCATTTAATGCTGATATTATTATATAAAATAATTATTTTTAACATTAAAATATAAAAACCCTCATAAAAAATATGAAAAAAAAGCCTTCTGTCAAAATAAGTTAAATTAAAAAAGGTAACTTAAAATATTATGTCTAGGTGGTAAATATCTTATCTAACAATCTTATTTAGTTATGTTATAAGTTTTGAATATTTCAATGTCATTCATAAGCTGTAATAATAAGGATAAAAAATATTCCATTCTACTTTTATACTGGTTTAATTGATACTAAAAGCGTTTGAAATGAAGACAACAGCAAGAGGAATAAAAAAAGCACCGAGAAATGCTGTTCTTTTCAAAACATTCATATTTCTTCTAAAAAATGCCAGCGATTATGTGGGAGGTCCGTCCGCATTTGAACTCCAGAGTATAAAGGACATTGTAAAGAATAAGGGTTTCATCTGACAAGTGTATAAAGATCAAGATACGTAGAATAAAGCTAGCTACCTAGCTCTTCTAGCTATCTTGTATAAAGATGACTATTTGTTCAGATGGGCGTTGACAATTGATTGACATGCAGAATTTTTGCTTAAAAGAGGTTAATCGTACTACGTAGTACTTAGCTGATACTTATATGCATACATTTCCAATTTTATAGGAACACCAACATAAAAAAAAGTGTTTAAAAATTCTCGGCACACGGTTTTGATTTGTTATTTACTTAATGTTATACATTATTTTATTAAATGATTAACATCATCTTAGAACATTTGAAAGCATTAATAATTATGTTGTTAAATTAAAAAATTCTCAAAAATTAAATTATTTTTATCAAACATATTTATTAATAAGGATTCAAAATTATTTTAACTATTAATTGTTTAAGTGACTTATTTATCAATTACTTGTTTAAAATCTAGTACAAGAACTATATAGAAGTTATAGCAAAAATGAAAAAAACATATTTTTTAAATTTCAGCTACTATAATGTTATTAACTTCATTAGGATGTATAAAAATGAAAAGGATTCTCAAAATAAATATGTTATTTATTCATTTATTGGTTAGTTTATCATATTTTTCTTACTCTTTAAATATAATAATTAATACACGATTGATTTTTGCGAACTGTAAACTATAACTTTGTTTTAAAAAATTTAAATCTGCATCTGGTCTGGATAATAATGTTACCTAAACCTGTTAAGAAATATTTTTACGCATTGTTACAGTGTTGCATTATTATGTTTAATTAATTATTACGTTACGTTACTAATTGATTTTTCAAAATAATAACAATAATAATAATAATTTCCGTTTTTGAAATAAATAACAATTTTTGAATAATAACTTATGGTGATGAATAATTGCTATAAATTAAATCTCAAAATAGTTAGTGATTTTAAAATGAAAATCAAATTAATATTTTATTAAATTTATCTATTTTTAATTTAATGAATCTTTATATAATTAAATTGATAAAATTATTAATATGCATTTCGAATTTTACTTTACATAAACTCAATAAATAATCTGTCTTATATTCAATTTATCATTATGTTTTGTAGTAGTTATAAACTGAAGCTTATCGTTTACCTGTTTATTTATTTTATATTTAAAGTTACTGAAATTTAAAACTATTTATTCAATTAATAATAAAATTAAAATAAAAATTGTCAATTTTTTTTCTGTGAAAGTGGGAGCGAAAAGGTAATGGAAATAAATAAATAAACGATAAAATAAAAACGCTTAGTTTTGTCAGTTAAAAATCGAAAATAAAATTATTTAAAATAATAGTTACATTATTATATAAAACTAGCGGACCCGACAGACGTTGTCCTGTCACCGACAGACGTTGTCCTTCCTGGCACCGACACCAGAAAATCAAATAAATGTACTTAAATATAGTGATACGCACGATAAACACTACGCTCTTAATTTAATTTCTTATTACAATTATGTAAGGAAATTATTTTTCACTCTTCAGTATTTTTTGAAGTCGGTTCAATTTTTGATAGAAAAGTTTATTTTTCTCTTTTTTGTTAAAAGTTAACGATTTTCTGAAGTCAGTTAATCAAAATTATAATACAGGCTATATTACTGTAAAGCATACACTTTTGACAGGAGCGGGGTTCGAACACGCGATCTCTTTCTTCGAGAAGTTGAGCTTAAATCTGGCGCCTTTGAGCGCTCGGACATTCCGTCCGCACTCTATTTATCGAAATTATTCAACACTTTTAATTAACAAAAAATCACTAACTATTAGGTTTTGCCTAGTTACTAAAAAAGTACTGAATCAATTTCGACGAAATGGGAATCTAAACCATTCTCAAATCTACTGGAACGCACACACAAAATTTCATCAAAATCGGTCCAGTCGTTTAGGAGGAGTTCAATTACATACACACGCATAGAAGATTTTTAGATATAAAGATGAACATTGAAAATTTCAGGTTTTTGCGCCAAAGACATCGCCAAATTAGGAAAAAGTGAATTATCTCACGAACTACTGGACTTAAACAAATTTGCTTAGTACTGTTCAATTCAGCATGAAAAAATTCACTAAAATATGCTATCAGATGAAAAATAACAACAAAAGCCGATTTTTAAGAAATTTTTTAAAAGTTCGTTCATTTTCTACTCATCGTAGGGGTGGAATTTTCGAAAATCCATTTTTAGCGGCACTCGATGTTATAAGAAGTATTTTTACCCGAATTTTCAAGATTTTTGGTATGGTAGATTTTTTTGTGCTATGATTAATACGAAATCCTGACTTTCTTTAATATATATAGCACTTTTAATTAGCGAAAAATCACTAACTATTAGTTTTTGCCTAATTACTAAAAAAGTACTGAATCAATTTCGACGAAATGTGAATCTAAACCATTCTCGAATCTACTGGAACGCACACACAAAATTTCATCAAAATCGATCCAGTCGTTTAGGAGGAGTTCAATTACATACACACGCACAGAAGATTTTTATATATAAAGATAAAAAAATAATCATTTTATTACAAAGAAATAGGCCCACTTTCAATAAAATTAACTCACAAAAATTGTCTTCATAAGGTAAGAAAACTGTTAAAAAAAAAAAAAAAAAAAAAAAAAAAAAAAAAAAAAATGCAACCAATAATTATTACATAAAAAAAGGTCGTTGGAGCATTTTTATTTTTTTAACAAAAATTTTTTATAGCACGCCTAGTTACGAAATCACTAATTTAAAGATTCTAAGAAAGTGTGCGAAAACAATCAATAAAAATAAAAGTTAATCAATAAAAATAATAGTTTATAGTATAGATAAAATACCTAATACAAAAAATATATGATAAAACTTAAAATATTTATTCTGTTAAATAATAATAATAAAGACAGTGTAAAATTATATAACATTGCTTAATGAAATTTACAACTCGCTGTGATTTTATTATCACGAGTTACAATAGGTTAAACTTATTGGACTATTATATTCAGCTTTGTATAAAATTTGAGGGAAGGGGGGCAGGAGAATAAAAATATTAAAAAAGGCCCGAACAATGTTGAGCTTACAGCGTTTAGTGGGCCTTCATCAATCAGAAACCAAGTTATAAAGTGGCCGGTAAAGAAATAGCAATGGACCGAAATGGCAAGAGACCAAAATGATTAAGGACCGAAATGGCCAGGGACCGAAATGGAAAGGGACCGAAATGTCTCGGGACCGAAATGTCCAGGGACCGAAATGTCTGGGGACCGAAATGTCTGGGGACCGAAATGTCCAGGGACCGAAATGTCTCGGGACCGAAATGTCCAGGGACCGAAATGTCTCGGGACCGAAATGTCCAGGGACCGAAATGTCTCGGGACCGAAACGGCGGGACCGAAACGGCGGGACCGAAATGGCGGGACCGAAATGTCGTGTACCCGTAAAAATAATAGAGTGACGGAAGACGCAATAAAATGTAATTGCTATAAAATGTAATGTAATATTGTAATAAAATGTAATGTAATTGACAAAAAATTGTCGGGCTTATCATTGTTATAATCTTAATGTTTGATGATTTGACTTACTTAATCTAATAAGAAAAGGACAGCTAATGTCACGACTAGTAAAATGACCTGGATTGATAATTTTCAAGCTATCTGTATTCTTCTATTTGTACAAAAGTACTTGGGAAATCTGTTTGCTCTTCGAATAAGTCATCTACGATATGATTAATTTACGATTAATGTATTTGCCATATGATTGGTCTACGCAGACAAGACAATTCCTGCAATAATCTCAAAGGTAAAAATGTAGAAGTTTGGTGGGTTAAGAGAAATGTTTGTTTGTAAACACTCTTTTTTAATGAACTTGTGCAGGCGGATATAATGGGTTGTTCCTTTTTTGAGAAAAACTTTCAATTTGAGTATGCCCCTTATACTTATGTCTCCCGTCACTTATTTAAAAAGGCACTTTACTTGCGATTGCGTAAACGAAATTGAATGTGGATAATAGAAAAGCATTATTGGCAAACCTCCAGTTGTTTCAAACCATTTTCGCATGAAATAGCACGCTAAAAGTAATTAAAAAAATAGTAATATCAATAATGTAAATGTTTTTGCCTAATTTTAAGCAAGTCGGTGATTAAAAACAGTCGCTTGAAGTTGTTTTAATTTTTTGTTTCAGAATTATCTGTATGAAAGGAAGAAGATTCTTAAATATATATATATATTTCGAATCTCGTTTACTTTCCATTTCAAAATTAAAATATTATTTGAATTGCTCTATTCTTTTATTTTTTAAAAACAATTTACTTTGAAATACATTCGATAGGAAGTACACTAATACATTAATTTATTCTAAAATATTTGACAAAAAAGGATGATAATAAATAAATAAATAAATAAATCAGGTGTACGGAAAAAAAGAAAAATTCACCTGGAAACATACGCTCGTTATTAATTAATTTAGTCAAAAATACTATTCGAACAGCCACTTGACGGATGTGCAATCGACCAATTAATAATATGTAATAATAAAATAATAATATTTAATTTTTTTTCTTCAAGACGTGTCAAAACGCTACCGCAACTCCAGGATACCCTGATTTGGAGACTAATACACATTAACACACACAACGTTAGTTAAAAAGAAAAAACGTCGACATTCAAACATTACATTGATAGGATGACTTCATAAGTATACAAACGCCTTCCTTACAACGAACTACATACGCCTGATTTATTCTTCAATTTTTTTTTTTCAGATATTCTAGAAGCACCTTCTGTAGGTTATAAGGGATGTGCAATCTTCCTAATATTATTATGCTTAAAAATATCCAAGAAGTAAGTCCATCATGCCTCAGTTGAGGTAATTGTTTGCATACGAGACAGTCCATAGATTTTGATAATGCTTTTCTTACAGCAATAGTAATTTTATCGCGGCCTTGATTTGGAAACTGTTCGCTATATTTACGGGATATAAAACTAGTAACTGTACCTAGCATTCTGAAATTATCACCAAACAACTGAATGAGTGATATAATATAGTATATGATGAAAGTATAAGATTGAAAGCCTGAAATAATTCAACGATATTCCGATTGTTTCTCAAATTATTATTCTGCATTAAAATTATCATTCATTTCCAAATGAGACTCATCACATATAATGTTTTCCTATGTACTGAAGAACTGAAATATTAAAAAAGAAAAACATACATAATAATATCAAAATGAATCGAATATAAAAATTTTGTCATTAAACCTTTCGCGGCGAGAGCCTTTTACGAAATTTTTAATGACTTGTCACCGGTTTTTAAAAACAGAATGTGCCTTATTAAATCGAGGAAATGATAGTATTAAGTAAGGCAAATTTTACAGTAAACTTTTACTGATGGGGATAAACAAGGATTCTTAAGCCTTTTTGCGGCACGTATACGTGTCGCTCGTCCCTAACGGGTTAATAGTATGGCGAAATGATCTCATGATTTTATTTTTTAATGTGCACAATTTTATTCTTTTACTGGTCCTAATTGATTTGTTTGCGAAAAAGTTATTTTTTTTATTCGAAGTTTATTTATATTCGAAATTCATATAGAAGTATATTTTAATCAATTCGAGGTTCGTTTAGAAAAAACAACCAATGTAACAGTCGAAGCTTGCTATAATAAACTGCTTACAAACATTAGCTATAATGGTTTTCATATCAGTTGCTAACATCTTAATTCCTTCTTAAATAATAATAAATCGCCAAAATATTTTGAAAAAAAAATTAAGACAAAGAAGAAAATTTTAAAATGATCTTTTTGTAAAAATTCGCATACAGTGTGCCGCAAATTGTCGAAGGTTCCTTTAATTTATCACCTGTTAAAGACAAGAAGTCAGCGAAAACTGCAAAAAAATGAACAAAATATGATAGGAAATAAGATTAATTTAATGAAATACTCCTATCATTAATTTAAAAAAAAGTTAGATTTAAAAAAATTATATGGTCCTCCTTACAGAAAATTGGCCTATTAGAAACAGTTTCCATTTATTGTAACAAGATTACAAAGAATTGGAAATCTTTAGCTTTAAAACTGAATGAATTAAGCTTGAATGAAAAATCACCATATTGAGTGGAATCATACATATGGCTATTAATGATCAAACACTTACGATTTTAGAAATTTTATTAAATATCTAGAAAAATACATGAGGAATTATTCTAAAATTTCAGGAGTGTAAACAAAATACTAGAGGTCATATATTTACGCGAATATTTTTTCCCGCCATCCCATAGAAGATCGTTAATAAATTGAAAAAGAACGAAGATCTTTAGAATAACCCTAGCAAAACTAAAATAGCAAAAGCGTTCAAACTGCAGATTATGATTAAGTGGCTTATTGCAATAAACTGTGTTCATTTTTTATGAGGATAGCATATACACTTGTAAAAAAATTAAGGTTTTTATAAAAACAATCCCAAATTTTTTCAATTTTGTTTTTTTATAAATTGCAGAGTTCTTAATATGAAAAAATGTTCTTTTCAGAAGATATAAAATACAACATTTTACATAATACCCTGTAATGAATGATAATCAAAATCCCTGTAATCAAAATTAAATAATAAAAAAAAGTATTAAAAATGAGCAGATTTACTAAATAATGTTTCACTGCGTATGCGTGAAGGCAATCAAAATGTAATTTTACATAATGTGTTAGCTGAATGTATAGATCAACTTTTGTGAAAGTCTCGAAAACATAATTTGAAAATTCTTAGAATTATCGCCAATAGAATAAGCTCGAGTTGTTCCCAAATTGAAGCGAAAAGATAAGGGTCTGCATCCATGTATTCATTGATTAATGTCAATATAATATACACAACACTGCAATGTACTACTACATTTGGATACAGCCCCTCATCTTTTTTCTTATTTTTGGGGATTTTTGACCCAGATCCAGTGTTCTCGCTGACATTTGACCAACGTTAGTAATTTGGCTAATTAAAAATAAAAAAAACGTTCGGCAAATGAAAATAGTATTAGCAAAATAGATTGGCCGTGTAGCCAAAAAAAAAAAAAAAAAAAAAAAGTTTAATTCTTTAATGTAAAACCCCCTTGTTTTCAACATGCTCTAAAATAACTTTAGTTTTTATAACTGCGACAACGATTGTTATTAATCTAATTTCAACTATCCGCTACAAATATATTAAAAATATGTACATATTAAAAATATGTATGTATACATATGTCTGAAAAATAAAAAAGAAAAGAAAGAAAAGCAAAAATTGAGCAGTAGCAGTTTGGTGAATCTAATCGCTTGTTTGCTTGTCAAATGAAGAATTTAGTCGCAATTTGGCGCAATGGTGAGCGACAGCGAGAACGCTGTCTAGATCTTTCTATTTTTAACAGCTATATATATATATATATATATATATATGTATATATATATATATATTTCGCTTTTTCTGAAATAAAAGTTTATTTTTTTTATTATGAAATGAATTTAGTAAGTATTTTTATAACAAAGTAAAATAAATACCATAAAAATTAACGAATCACTTTTATTCATCACATACACTTACGAAATATCACCGCTTTATAATATGCGGAATATTTTTCTACACAACACAAAATTCACAGAATCAATGGAATAAATAACAAACTTTTTCACATAAAATTTTATATTATTCAGTGATTTCCTATATCACTTTAATCACAGAAATAAATTATAAGCACATTCAAACCAATGTAATGAGATTTTTTTTTAACATGAATATACAATTATATGACTGTACAACCTGAGTTTAAAAAGGATAAATAAGTTTTAGCATAAAAGCATCATTTTATTTTGATCTTGACAAGGAAGTAATATTGTTTTGAACACAAAACAATGAGCACTAGAAATTTTTCTATTTCAACAGCACTGAAATTAGCCATTTTTACTATTTTTGAGGATTTAACCCTCAAGTGTTAAACTCTGAAAACAGAGAAATTCTACAGTTGTCCAAAAGAATTAATTGCCCGAAATTTGTTATGTTTTATAAAAAATTATTTTACATAAGCTATATACGACTGGATGGCATATATATTAGAAATGAGCCTATATTTTTATATAGCGTTTCGAGAGTTTTTCTACATTGTTGACTGTTTTCCCTCTTTTGTCATTAAATTTTAAAGGTTAAAAATATGCGAGGTAAATTTTTATTGATTTAAATACAATTCAGTGTCATATTTTGGCATACAGACATAAGCAAATAATGCAGGAACTGCACCCGAATCTATCAGAAATTGTTTTTGAACTTTTATAGCACGAATAAATATATATCATTGTATTTTAGTGACTATGTCAGTATTATAATAGAAAAGAAAAACAATAAAAATATATACCAGTTATCTGTTATTTGAAGACGAATTCTCAAAAAATAGGAAATTGCTTAGACAATATGGAATCATAAATATATATATTTCCCTTAGAGTAAATAAAATCTCAAAATATAATGTGCGTGCTATATTGACGCATGATGAAGAAAAAAATCATTCTTATTCAGTAGGTACTACAATATTTCCATTAATATCGCCATCATTCTGGTTTGCTAAAACTTCTTGAACAACCAATTCTTGAATTTTCAATCTCAAAAGCATTTGCTTTGTAACCGGTAGACTAGACATCTGAGGAAGCAGGCTCAATAGAAAGTAATAATTAGCATCCGAATCAGTTATACTTTGTACTTGATATTCATTGCTCGATGTGTGAATTTCAGGAAAATCCTCGTCGGAATGAAATTCCGCTTTTCGTTTATACGGCTGGCCTACAACAGAAAGGGATGTTAGTGGACTGGACCCATTTGTGCTGCTTCCTTCTTCATTTCTTGACAAAACAGGTGGTTGCTCATCGTTTTCGTCCTCACAACAGCTACCAGCGTCACGAGTTCTCATCTGATCAGCTAAAAAGTGTAAAGATTTGTACCACATCCACTGATCTCCGGGTTTTTTATTTTGACATTTCTTTAACTGCGTTCGGAACGTGTCACGAAGATGTTTCCATTTGTTGCGGGCACATTCGCCTGAAATTGAATACGGACATTCACATAAATAATATAACTGTTAGCACAACTGAGTCAAGACTGGAATAGTGGTTAATAAGAAAGTAACGAGCTAACCAAAGTTAAATGAAATACCTCACAAAAGTATAGTTTTAATTACACCGTTCAAAAATAAAATTGCTTCTGAAAGGAAAGTATGCATTTCTATGAAAAAATGACTCACTAATGTTCATTGACTCTTTTTTCGGAACTAAACATGTACAACTTTAAATTTTTGTCGAAAGTTGTGGCGATTTTTAACATTTAGACAATCCCTGAAACTAAAATCATGCATAGCTTTAATAAATAAACATTATTCCTAGTCAATTGATACTTATATTTTTTTGATAAGATTATTTTCAATAACAGAATTAATGAGGTTGATCAGTTCTATTCCAGAATTCTAAATATTCCAAAACTAAAATTAATAGAATATATGTGAAACAAATAAGTAAATAACATAAAATATACTATACCATTTAATTTTAGTTGTAACATATGATTACAGTTATAGTTTTTGATAAATTCATTTATATTTATTGTTTTTGATTGTGTTTATTTTCAAAGCGGTCATGTAACACATAAAATATTTAGAGCAATAAAAGTATTAAAGTATATATGCAGCTTTACCTTAAAAGAAAAAAAAAAAAAAAGATATTTCAACCTTTGTATGGTGATATTAATTTTCAGCAAATTGGATTCATTAAGAATTCAGCATTTCTTAATCGGAAAGATTGAACTTCATTAACTTTTCTTGAACTCTATTAATCAATGATTTTTTATATTTAATCATAAATGCATCTTCGCATTCGTTGACTTCCAGTTTAGAGGGCCTCTGTCTTTAATTACAAAAACATAACATAAAAAAAATGCTTTCACAAGCCATTGGAAAGAAAAGTTAATGAGAAATTACAACAAAGTTTTATATAGATGATTTCAATTTGGTATTAATTTAGAAGGATAAAGTTAATTTATGGTAGTATAAAATACGGATAAAAGAAAAGTAACTTTAAATCACTATAAGCTTAACAAAATCCTCATGAATAAAGTATAAATTTTGTTTAAAAATTTTCTTACAAATTTTAACTTGTCAACTTATATTTTTGAAAATATCTTTCGTATTTGCATTTGATAATATTAATAAATCTCAGGTAAGAGGAATTAATTCATTAATATATTTTAATCCAATTATACTTAACTTATTTTCATCCTTGATCCCTATTTGGAAATATATTAATTTTCTAAGGTTTGTAGTACCTAGTTTACCATACTTTTGAGGATATGTATGTTCAGGACAGTTTTTGATCTACTCTTAAATAGCTTTATGCGTACATTTTTCCATGTGAGATGTTTTATTTGTATTTATTAAACACATACATCTGATTTGTGTGCTTGACATCAAGTGTGCTCTTGTAAGTCATCATCAGCATATAAGTACGAGATATACATCAGCATATAAGTACACTACCAGAGAATTACAACCAGGAGTTCCAGAAAGAGTGTACAAAAAAGCCAATGGAAGTCGAACCTGTAGCCCAACTACGCGACTCACGCGATTAGCAGTGTGGTGACTACTCAGATGTGACATATTACAAAGTGAAAAAAAAAATACCAGGGTCATTCAAAAAATAGCTGCTAAAGATTGTGCAAACTTCTAAAATACAAGAATAAAAAAAGTAAACTGTACAGATAATTATAAAGATAAAAAAAATTAAATAAAATCCAATAAAAGTTTTATTTTCACAATTTTTCCATTATTATCACATTTTAGACTAGGAATTCTTTGAAAATTGAATAAAAACTTATTTTTTTTTTTAATTTTTTTTTTGAAATTTGCAAATATTACATTTTTTTAATTAAAAAATATCACATTTTTTGGATTTTTTCTTTTTTTAAATCAAGGGGGGAAATTGTATGAAAAAAAATCATAAAATTGCGCAGAAAAAAACTTGGACTTCAACAAAGAAACGTTCAAATTGTAGTAATTATACAATTAATTTTTTACTATAGAAAACACTTAATTTATAAGAGAAGCATATGAACAGGATTTTCAAAAAAATTTTAAATGTTGAATCGTCGTTAAAAATATAATATGAGCTAGATAATAATAATAATAATAATAATAATAATAATAACGATACCAAATGATAAAGATACTGTTTTAGATACGATATTTGTTTTTGGATTCAATTTTTGATATTCAAAATTAAATTTACAGATTAAAACACCATAAAATAAACGAAAATATTGATGGGTTAATTGTTCATTTCATTTTCATTTAGAATGACTTTTTATCGAGTACAGTTGTTCACATAGAAATTCCTTACACAGTGTCAAACTCTCAAATTTGACTAAAGTATTTTATTATTTTAGGCATATCATAAGCGAGATGTAATATAATAGTGAATTAGTTTTAAAAGATAATGTTGATCACAAAAAAAAAAAAAAACTTTTTTCTAACAGTTTAGAAGTAACAATTGATAGAAAAGTATTCCATCTTTATTTGAGATTGAAATCCTTAATGCTACCACTTTTATAAAATATGCATAGCTTTTATAAAACATTTTTTTTTTCGTTTTTTAATTTTCCTTGAACATATAATAAAAATGGCAATGAAAAACTGAATCTTTTAAATTATTATAGATTTTTAAAATTTAATTACTAAAGTTGTAAATAATTAGACAAAATGACCATTTTAAGAACATTATTTCAGTACAAATATTATCAATATCAACAAAACCAGTATGATTTTTGGATAGTATTTTGCATTGTTTAAATTCACCAGTAATGTGTTATTTACATACCCGAACATGCTCACATGCACAAATGTTTATAATCCACTGGGTGGACAGAAAAATTAAACAACTTCTTTAATCACGGAGATCCACATCATGAATTTCAAAATGAAATTGCTAGACGCAAAAACAATAAACGCATTTCTCGCACGTGCTTGGAGAAATTGAAATCCACTTTACGTACAAATGGTGAAAAGGATTTTTCGTACACACATATTTTACAAATGAGGTATATTCCTTTGAGGATAAAAAGTTACTTGGGCAGAAACACAGTAAGAAAACACATAATACGTATTTGTAAAGAATGCTTTAGAAGCAAATTAAATCAATCAGATAGCACTAAAGTGCTTCCATTCATCTGATTTTCATTCTGATGAGCAAGAACTTCTTTCACAACTAATTCGTGTATTTTCAATCTCAAAAGCCACTGTTTTGTAAGAGGCAAAACAGACATCTGCGGTAGAAGACTCATCAGGAAATAATAATTAGCATCAGAGTCAGTTACACTTTGTACGCTTTGCATGGTTTGCATGGTATATTCGTTGGTCGGCGTATGCAAAACTGGAAAGTTCTCTTCGACAGGGTAATCGACAGGTGGATTCTTCTGGCAAGCCAGGTCCATTGTCTGAAGCTCTGCCAATGGACAAGATTCATCTGTACTGCTCGCTTCCTCGTTCATAATTAAAACGGGAGGCTGTTCGCTTTTGTCTTCACAACTGTAATTCCCGTCCTCTAAAGAGTTGTTATTATTAATGAACTGGTCTGTAAGAAAACTTAAATCTTTGAACCATTTCCATTGAGGCGTTTTGTACTTAGATTTCTTTAACTGGGTGCCGAAAGTGTACCTCAGTTGTTTCCATTTTGTACGAGCAAAGAGCCCTGAAATTGAATACTGATATTCACATAAATGACATCATGGTGGGTATAGTTGATTTAAAAGAAAAGGAAATTAAAGGTTAAAATGTGTAAAATTTCCATACAAAAATAAAAAATTACAGAGTTGTTTCAACAGTATGAAATATGATATTAAATAATAATGCGCGCCAAGCACACTGAACATCACACCGTTTTCCTGTCAAAATACAGTTGAACCCGGTTAAGACATGTTTCAAGGCAATGGGCAAATGTCGCGTATTAAACGGGATTTGTATAATGTTGTGTCTTATTTGCACATTTAATGAGCTTTAGAGGTTTCATTTATATATTTACGGCCTAAAATTGTGTTTTTTACATACACTTAGATTAAAATTTAATTGTATTCCACTGTAACTTATTGTTACCTTTTATAGTACTCACTGAAATAATAACGGAAAATAAATAAGAATTCCAAAATACTTTATTGTCTATTAATATGTTGCAATCAAAAATAAAACAACAAGAAAAAAAATTCCTGTTATACTATTTTTTAACAGAAAAAGTACTAAATTTTCGAAGCACAATCCCGTTTTTAAAATCATATTTAATACCTGTAATAATTAGTAACATTATAATCTGTCCTTCTTTTCAGTACAAGAAAAACTATTCTTATTAATCTTTCATCCATTAAGCCTAACAAAAAGTAAAGAACGCTTAGGAAACATAAAAGTATTATATAACCTCAGTCATATTTATTTTAATGTTTTACCGAGTTTCATTTTTTGTTGCTTACAAAAAATGATGCTCGCATTACAATGCATTACAAAACATAGACATGATAAACATGATAAAACATAGACATTTAAAGTCTCACTAACAACATGTATGATCATATCTAATAATAATTTTTATGACGCATCTGAGCGAGTAAACCGAATTCTTCTATGTATCTGTACTACAGAAAAGACATATACTAAGCGAGAGTCAAAGAACGTTATGATCAAAGAGTAATAGCAGCTTTGCTAAAATTAGCAATTTTTTTGTTTTATTCAAACATCTACTACGATAAAGATAGCAAATCAACGTTTAGAAATGCACAAAAATTCCATAAAAAAAGTAGCAAATAACTGTTTCGAATCTTTACTACCATTATTCTGCACCAGTACAAGACACAATGTGTTAGAAAAAGCATAGTTGGGCAAACTTTTTCTAGCACGCCGTGTCTGGCACTAATGAAGAATCTCGGTAGTAGATTCGGAACGGTTGTTTGCTACTTTTTCATTCGTTATTTGTGCATTTCCTAATGTTGGTTTGATATCGTTATGCATTTTTGCACAAAGGCTTCATCTGCTATTTGAACATCTATTACTATTTCCTATTATTAATTTTTGTCCTAATAAATTTGTTATTAAATAAAATAAATAATACTATTTGGAAACAGTATTTTTATCTGAATTAAAAAAAATCCTCTAAGTTAACAAAACTCGCGAAGAGAGGAAGAATTTGCATCTTGAACAATGAATTCGCGTCTTAAGCGTGATTTTTTTTTTATTACTAAGGACCGAAAATTTATCGTGTAATAATTGTTCGCTTATTAAACATGATATTTTTGCATTAGCTTTATGGGCAGTATTCAAAGGATCAGGAAAAATTGTCGCGTATTAACCGTGAGCGTCTTAACAGGGTTCCACTGTAATTAAATTCATAAGAGATAAAGTAAAATAATGTTTATCGAAAATACCCATTCCATTTTACAATTCTATACAGAAAATTAGATCCTTATTTGAACTTACATATCATAAAACGTTTTATCAGTTAATTTGCCTTTACATAATATTTATTAAATTCAATAAATGCCCGTTTTAGATTAATACATTCCCCGGTAATATAAAATTATTTTTTCCTGCAGTAGCTAGACATTTCTGCTATTTATCGAATTCTGATAAATAGCCGATAATCATTATATTCGATAATCATCACAGTCCGATAATCATTATATCCATAAGAGATAAAGTAAAATAATGTTTATCGAAAATACCCATTCCATTTTACAATTCTATACAGAAAATTAGATCCTTATTTGAACTTACATATCATAAAATGTTTTATCAGTTAATTTGCCTTTACATCATATTTATTAAATTCAATAAATGCCCGTTTTAGATTCATACATTCTTCGGTAATATAAAATTATTTTTTCCTGCAGTAGCTAGACATTTCTGCTATTTATCGAATTCCGATAAATAGCCGATAATCATTATATCCGATAATCATCACAGTCCGATAATCATTATATCCATAAGAGATAAAGTAAAATAATGTTTATCGAAAATACCCATTCCATTTTACAATTCTATACAGAAAATTAGATCCTTATTTGAACTTACATATCATAAAACGTTTTATCAGTTAATTTGCCTTTACATAATATTTATTAAATTCAATAAATGCCCGTTTTGGATTAATACATTCCCCGGTAATATAAAATTATTTTTTCCTGCAGTAGCTAGACATTTCTGCTATTTATCGAATTCTGATAAATAGCCGATAATCATTATATCCGATAATCATCACAGTCCGATAATAATTATATCCATTAGCAAATGCTCAATTTAGCTACATTGCTGAAAATAAACTAAAATTATGAAAACAAATGAAATTAATCCTTGTACTAAGGGAAATTTAAAAAAAAGATCAGAAAACTATTATCAGTGAATTCAAAAATGCCAAATATCAAATTAGATTGTTTGGAAATAGATTTTAGCTACTGATTCATTGACTTTTATAAATCCTTGTTAAAAACTTATTCATATGTTTTAAGCACACGCAATTCTTTTCATTTACAATTTCTATTAAATAATACAAACAACACTAGATTAAAAAATCATGCATTAAGTTTATAAAGTTGAATAATTTAATTTTGATATTGATTAGTCAAAATTGAAAAAAAAATTTAAATATTAAACTATTTTGTAATAGATACTGAACTGATAGCTATATACTATTTAAAAAATTTAATTTATTCTTATAAGACTAAACTTATTTTTCTGTTTATTAAATATTCGAAGATGAAACACGTAAAAAAATAACTGTATATGGATGTATATAGTGTTTTGAAATATTTCACAAAAATCCAAAATTCAATTTTCATTAATTTTATTCATCCTAGGAAAAAAAAAATCCGGTTAAGTCATACTTTTTTTTTATGTTTTATTAATTTCTGATTATAGGTAAAATTTTGATAAATCCTGTTAATAATGAGCGTTTGCATAAAATATTAGTATGAAGCCAAATTTTTTTAACAACTTTTTGCAAAAGGAATGGATTAACTCAAAACTAGACAACAAAAAGCACAGTAGGTTTAATAAGTTTCCTGCATTACTTTCAAAATGTTTATTTTTACATGCAATGATATATACTTTACATAAGAATTTATGCCATGCAATTATATATAAATTAAAAGTATAATAGCTTATAAAGTTCAGTATCTGACGTCGTCTAAAAAGTTTTAAATCTTCGCGCAAGTTTTCAATATAAGGATTATTCATTAACAAGATTTGCTATCTTTTTAAAAATATTTAAATTGAGTATTTTATAATATCATTTTAGCATATTGTTGAATGATTGTATAAAGGAAGATAATCGTAAAAATAGACAATTTTGTTCGTACAATTTGAAATAAAATAAAATAAAGTCGAAGAACATTTAAAAACATTTCTTTTGCAGATATTGATATTTTTCAGTAGTTGTTTCTACTATTCTCAAAATTCTACTTTATAGGCAATAGCCTATAAAGATCATATTGTCAAAAAGTTAAATAGTTTAAGAGAAAAAAAATAAAATGTCATGATCATGACACATGTAAAAATACAGTAAAAAAAGCAACTAATAACGCAACATTTATATATTAAAATACAAACAATTGATAGTCATAAACATCTTATTCTTAATTTTATAAAATTTAACATTAAGAGTGTCCATAAAAAATCAGGTTAATTGATAAATATGTTTTGCAGTTTTAAAATTTTGAATAAGCTGATAAATTACAAAAACACAAGTGAGGAAAACTTTAAAATAAAAAATGTGAATAACTTTCAGTGAAATAAATCCAATAAAAAGCCTTTTTTCCTTTTTTATAATTATTCGATCTTTACGAAACTTTATCAGAATACCCTAAACACATTTCAAGAGGAGTAGAAAAAATTAATGTTTTTGTCATTTTTCTATAAATCAAGAACAACGAGTCTCCTTAAGCTTTTAGCAACAAAAATGGAGTAATTTCGAAGTAATAATAAATCTGAACAATATTGTTATGCACTCTGCGTAATTTTAAACTGTGCTTGTTATTTTTAGACGTTACCTACTTTGAAAAAAAAAAATATATATCATATAGATTCCTAATATGGATTCATTCTTTAGGATAAATAGTATAAACTTTAAGCGTCTATGAAAATTGATAGATTCACAACATTTCAACCTTATTATGTATTACAACTATGTTCTTTGTTTATTAACTAAAAATATAGCTTACTTTAAAATAAATATAATTGCTTAATTTAACTTGTTTAAAATTTCACGAAGATGCAAACAAATATAAGGAATTTGAATATTTAAATATCAGCATTTTTTTTTTTTTTTTTTTTTTTTTTTTTTTTTTTTTTTTTTTTTTTACATTTGATTTTCTAGTTTGCAAATTTTAATCTTCTAAAGCTTTTTCTTAATTCTTTCTTTCTTTTTTCTTTTCTTTTCTTTTTTTTTTTTATAATTTATTTTTACAGCTTAAAATTTTGTCCCTAATACTCACTTGTAACACTGCATTTCTTTGCGACTTCTGTCCATAATTGATTAATGAGTGCTTTGTCTTTATTTCCTGGATCTTCTCGATCCCATAAAGGCCTGCGAGGATATACTTCCGCAATAAGATCAGGTATTCTCACATGAAGTCCCATTTCAAAACGACAAAAGCAAAGATGCAACGAGAATTTTGATGAAAGCTTTAACCTGTTATCGATATGCTTCTGCTAAGAATTCAACAAAAAAATATTCGAAAAAGCATATTCCTTCAGAATTGCTTTAAGTATATTCTTGCATAAATAAAAAACCGTGCAACTATCCGAAATTAACATTAAAGACAGAGGATAAACATTGTTACTCTTAGTAAAAACATAATGTCCATTCGGTATCTCTTGTACCGACGATCAATAAAAGTAGAGAGAGTTTCACGCAGCTTTTCTCTCCCAAGCTTCCGAATTTCTCTCTCGCTAGTGTCAGTCGCAAATCGTATGTTTCTCACTGAATCTCACTTCCATATCGTCCTAAAGCACTGGTACTCAGTACATGAATTTTGAATTCATTTCATGTGGCCTCTTAATTTGGACTTATAGTTAAAAAAATATGTGTAAATGTATGAAGAGCTCCGATGATAAAAGTGATAAGTGACATAATCAGCCTCTTTGAGAAAATGAGCTGTGTAGTTCCAAATATTGTCAAATATTGTCCGTTTATTGTCAAATTCCTCCTTTTTCAATTCAAATTTTTGTGTATTTTTAATAGTAATTTAACAGATGGTAGAGGGTGATTAATTAACTTCAATATTTTGATTATTTTTTGTCACCTTTATTACATGAGCTCTTGATACATGTCTTTGCATCTCATATACGGATCTGTATTTTATAAATTATTTTTTTTTATAAGAACTCTCTATTGTTTTTGAAATATGATACCAAAAATTAAATATAAGACTTCGATAATTTTTACAATTAAATAATTCCAAAACTAGCACAGAATAGCGTAAATTTGATCCAAGACTTTTTATCTCATCTTCAGAAATTTCCCCTATTAGTGAATGGAATAACTTCTAACATTTAATTATAACTGGTTAAGATTTATTAAAATAAATAATTATAGTTTAATAGTTAATATATACTAGTAATTCCTCATTATATACGGACATATATGTGCAAACAATGTAAGTTCGGTTATTGACCTCTTTTCTCTACCAGATTTTCTCTATTTTAGAAATCTTAGTGAATGCTATTGTGCTGAAGATGGTTTCGTCCATCGCGAGAAAAACAAAATAGTCAAATGGAAAAAAAATCAGCAAACAACATAAAAGATTCAGTTTTTCATATTTTTTTTTCATAAAATCTATTAAATATAGATAGGTACCTTCTACACGTGTTTCAAAGTCTTTTGATTTTTTTTTTCAATTATTTGTACACATATATTTTTTTAAATATTCCTTTTTTGGGATTCTTGCAATATAACCTTTTTAATACACTTTGTTGTCATATCTCACCGATATAGATTTCATTCACATATATATACATACATACACTCACATACATATATGTATATACTTTTTATAAATAAATCCATTGCAACATAGATATTCATATATATATATATATATATATAATTTAATGCATTAAAACTTTAAAAAATCAAAAAAGAAAAAAAACTTTTTTCTTCTCCGTTTTTTTTTCTTGTATTTTTTCAAAACTATGGCCAAAATATTACCAATAACTAGTGAAATTGTTTTTTTTATTTATTTTATTTGTTTAAGGCGGTGTTCAATTTTCGACTGAGTTCAACTCTGATACCTCTTTATTTTCCGTGAATTTAAATTCTATTTAGAGCTCATTGGAGCCTACGAGAAATTTTGTATCTGAGTTATACATTTATATGTTGTATCCAGTAAATTGTATACCATCGGTATTGTATGTATACCAGTGTTGTACACCAATAGTCTGTGTACCTGTAAGTTGAATATTAATTAATAAAAAAAAAATCTGTTGAGTAAGATTTTTTGTATATTTACCTAATGAATATTTTTGCTGTTTGTTCATTCATTAGTCTTTCTACACAGGGTGATTCATAAATATTGAAACAATAGACTAAGCCCTTAAATATTACTCCTAGATCCATACTTTCAATTGCAAAGTTCACAAAAAAGTTAACATTTGATGACATAAGTTGCAGTTCCATTGGGGAAGGATTTGATAAAATACGAAAATTAAATTTTTATACGAGCCCCGTAGGGTAATTTCCAGTTATGAAATTTTGCCTTATCCATTTCTGAGTTAAATAGAAAAAAAATCATCTCGATATCTTAAAAATTCGCAGAGATATTAAAATCCAAAATTCGCGATTTACATCATTTATCCATAGCTCGGCGATTCATTTTCGTTTTTGATTTATTTTAAATGCAAAATAGGGATCATCCACAAATTGTCCGTTATTAAAAGTCGATTTAAGACAGTGTCTCTCCTTTGGACATAAAATAACAGAGTATATATTTAAGTTAAATCTGCTTTGAAAATATGAAGGAGGTCTGCACGGGTCGAAATATGTAGGTCAGGTTCCGAACCGACCCATAGAAAATAAAGTTCGGCCTGCCCTGAAAAAAAAGTTAAAATTGCAGCCCGATCCAGCCTGACTGGAATTCTACATAGTTTTTTACATCGGTATGGTTAAAAATTGTTTCGTATGGAGAAATTCTGAGCAGAAATACTTATAGTTTTTCTTTTTTCATGTTTATAATTTTGCATTTTTAAAGAAGTGCCAAAGGCTGTTATGTATTTGTTTAGTTATGAATCTCTATTTTTATGTAAATGTTTCATTCTTCTTTTAATATCGATTTCCTTCACTAATTAATCCATATTCCTTGTGTTGCAGACTTTGAAAAATGCTATACAGAAAAAACTTTTAAGACTGAATCACATAGGAAAGAAATGCGTTGTAGATAAGTTCCTTTCTTATGGGTAAAAATATAGCCTATTTTTTTCTCAGGTATTATTATATTAATTTTGCATGGATCAACACATTTTGCCATTTAAGACAGGATTCCGTCATAGGCAGGTTCTTCTTCACTGGTTTTACTGTAATTATTATTATTATTATTTTTTTTTTTTGTCTTTAAATCCACTATCTTAAAAAAATGTAATTTTAAAGTTTTACTGTAAAATAATGGCAATTTAAAAATAGTATATGCATTTTTTGTAAAAAAAATTTAAGCTGAGTTAAATTTTACTTATTTTGGCAATGTTAGTCGGTTGGTTGTATAAGGTTTAATGACGCAAAATTCCTTGAGGGACATGCTGCGCCAAAGGCAATATCAGTCAGAGAAAATAATTTTAATACGGGTTGTGTCGAGACCGGGACTGAAAATTTTGTCCCGTACAGACCTAGGAAGAAGTAAGCCAGTCTCGGTTCGGAAGAAAAAAATACGTTAGGCCCGACCTCGCTGAGTCTTCAGAAAAAGTTAGGTTCCAGGCCTGGCAAATCCCGGCCATAGATTTTTTTAAAAACCGCCGGGAAGATAGAATGCTTCAGTTTGTGAAGGCTAAAGTTTATGAAAAAACTCTTAATCGGTATCTTAGAAAATACAACGTTTTAAATAACTGATGGACATTTAAATAGTACAAGAAGGAAATGGAAACGGCAAAAGTTAAACTGAATCGGAAGTTTAGGCTACAGAAAGGAATTTTTTTTCGCATGCAATTTTTTAAAAGTATTTAAAGATTTTATTAGTACCCACTCTTAAAACTTTAAAACTTTTTGTTTAAAACTTTGTGATTAAAAAAATAGTTACATCAGTTTTTCAATAGATATGTTTAATATTTTTTAAATCGATATTTAAAAAAAAATCTACAAGTAGAATTTAATTATAATATCCTCTTTAATTAAAATAAAATAATGTGAAATCTGATGTATAATGTTTTGAGTTATAACGATTTTAAATTATCCCACTTAAAAAAATACTGATCATTTTTGTAAAAAAATTAAACTTTACGAGAAATTTTAGGGTGTTATTTTGTTTGCAAATTGTAAGGTTAACCATCACATACACAAAAACAAAATTCTAATTCAATAAATATATGTTTTGCATATGTTTCCTGGAATTTTTAAAGTAACATTGTTTCTTGGATTGCACGCATTTCAATTTGTGTCTAATCACTTAAATTTTGATGAATTATTTAAACAGCCATCATTCTGTGAGTTTTGCAGATATGAAGATGGATATTTTGAGTTTAATTCAGGAAAGGAAAATTTTCCTAATTGGAATTTTCATCCTGCAGGGGTCGTATAAAAATTTAATTTTCGTTTTTTTCAAATAGACCTCCCATAGAGTTGCAACTTACCCCATCATAATTTGCACTCCCCCCCCCCCCCCCCAATGAAACTTTGGAATTGGAAGTTTGGGTGTAGGATATTTATGAATCACGTTGTATATAGGCATCGTGATCAACTATGCAGTATTTCTTGTAACCACCAATTACAAATGGTATTATGTTATTGAAAAATTATGCGATTAAATCACTTCAAGAATAGGTGAAGATATATTCATAAATAGTGGGAATAAAAGGGGGTTGAATAGTTGACATCTTTCTACAAACATATGCAAAGTAAATATTTAAAATTATTTTTTCTTCATTTTCTAATGAAGACACAAATATTCTTTAAATTTTGCAAATATTGTATGATATAAATTTTGTAAAGGGGGGTGCAACGTAACGTTAGACAGCAGAGTATTAGGGATCCCACATATTTTTGTTGAACATTAAGTCCTACTACACTATATGGCCAAAGGAGACCGGGCATTTAAATATCTAGAAAAATACATAAGGAATTATCCTGAAACTCTAAGTGTGTAAACATAATAGTACAGGTCATACATTTCCGAGAAGACTTTTTCCCGAAACTCCATAGGGGATCGTTAACAAATTGAAAAAGAACGAATATCTTTTGAATAACTTGGTCAAAACTAATGAAGCGAAAGCGTTCAAACTATAGATTATGATTAAGTGGCTTAATAAACTGTGTTCATTTTTATGCGGATAACATGTATACTCGTAGAGAAATTATAGTTTTTATAAAAACAGTCCCAAATTTTGCAAAGTTTTTTTTTGCTTATAATTTGCAGAGTTCTTAAAAATAATAATGTTCTTTTCCGAAAATATAACAATCAACGTTCTACACAATATCCTGTACTCAAAAGGAAAAAATAATAAAAATTGTATGAAATGAGCTGGTTCACTAAATAATTTTTCATTGCACATCCGTGAAAGCTATCAAAATATCATTGCATATTGTGTTAGCTAAGTGTATAGAGAAACTTTCGTGAAAGTCTCAAAAACATAGCTTGAAAATTTTGAAAATGGTCGTTGATAGAATAAGTCACAATCCGTTGTTCCCGAAATGAAGCAAAAATACGAGGAGCTGTATCCAAATATAGTTAGTAGGTGTAATATTGTGTAGACACTAATTAATGGAATATGGATGCAGCCCCTCATGTTTTTGCTTCATTTTGAGAATAACGGATTTTGAACTTATTCTATCGACGATCACTTTCAGAATTTTCAAGCTATGTTTTTGAGACTTTTATAATATTTGCTCTATACATTTAACTAACACATTATGTAAATGAAATTTTGATAGCGTTTACGCATGCGCAATGAAAAATTATTTAGTAAACCTGCTCATTTTTAATGCAATTTTTATAATTTTTTTATTTTTATTGCTTGGTATTTTGCAAATGTTGTTTGTCACATTTTCGGAAAAGAACATTATTTTATATTAATAATTCTGCAAATTATAAGCAAAAAACTTGGAACAATTTGGGACTGATTTTATAAAAACCTCTATTTCTCTACGAGTGTGCATGCTATCCGCATAAAAATTATTACAATAAGCCTTGTAATCATAATCTATAGTTTGAACGCTTTTGCTACATTAGTTCTGACAGGTTTATCCAAAAAGATTTTCGTTCTTTTTCAACTTGTTAACGCTCCCCTATAGAGTTTCGGGAAAAAAAAAAATCCTCACTGAAATGTATGACTTGTACTATTTACTCACTTAGAGATTTAGGATAATTCCTCATGCATTTTTCTAGATATTTAACAAAATGTCGAAAACCGCAAGTGTCCGGTCACCTTTGATCACATATGTATAATGTCACTATTTTCCCACTGAAATCATCAAGGTGAGAATAATGAAATTAATATTAAGTAAACTGATTTTCTTTAACTGTTGTAAAACTTTAAAAATAAAACTTTCAAATCTTTAATTATTAAAAAAAAAAATTCTCGTAATTACTAGAATTTCTGTAATATACATTAATTTCGCAATCGCTTTTAATTTTCTGCTTTTTAAGCTATAAAATCAATCACTTTAAAAATCATCCTTTTTTGTTTCTCAGAAGAGAGGAAGTTTTAAGAAAATATCTCATGGGAAAGAGCTCTGTTTTACACTCAATTTTTTATAATACCGATATTTATGAATAATTTAAAAGTGTATTACTGTTGAAGATTAGCCCACACACCTTTACTCTAAAGGGAATACTATTCAGAGAATTCTTATTTTTTAATTTTACACCTGAATGGATAAATGTTAAATGGAGTTTATTACAAGTAACAAATGTTGATTGCGTGCAAGATTTATGTAGCCTATATCCTTTCAGATCATTGCCTAATAGTTAATTCCCAAACCTCTAATTTTAGAGGTAAATTCCAATTGAAAAAACGTTTCAAATGTATTGTTCATCATACTGAGCGTATTAAAATTAGTTATCTTTCTTTCTTTTTTGTAAAAGTTACAAAGTTAAGAAGTGAAAACGATCCCATTCTTTTATAACAAATATACTTACCAAATTATAATACTTTGAATTTTATGAAATTTCTGAAACTAAAATTTTTGGCGTTATTAATTTATTTTTCCTTTTTAGTGCTAGAAAATGGAAAAATTCACATAATGAATGTACTATAAATTTTGGTTATACCTTTTTCTTTTCTTTTCTTTTCTTTTCTTTTCTTTTTCTTTCTTTCTTTTTTTTTTTCAAGTTGTTAGAGAATCGAGAAAGCTTTTCAAATTATAATTTAAAGGGCCCAAAGGAACATTCAATAATTTCAATACATCATAGATTTTGCAAAAACTACTATTTTTAAGTAAATGGATTTTTTTAATTATGAAGAATAACGTTTGAAATTTGTGCAACTGGAACTATACCTCTTAACCCTTTGAGCTCTGGTGGGTAAATTCCTTAAAAATTATAAATGTCACAATTGGCACCAGTATTTGTAAAGAAAGCGTTCTATTTACCATACACGTGAAAAAAAAATGCAATAAACGTTTTTAAAATAAATTTGGTCGAATATTCCGGTGCCAATGTGACATTTCGAAATTAAAATTATGTGGTAGAAAATTCAACCACCAGAGCTCAAACGGTTAAATTGACAGTTTAGGAATCAGCTGTAAGACAATGATAAGAGATAATAAAATAACGGTAAGACCACAATACACCGTGCATAATCCCTTAATGGGGTAATGTTTTCTTGGTTAATTTAAACATTTTATATGAAGTAAAATAATACAAAAAATTTATATCAATGGAATGTTTTAAAAATAATATTCAAGAAACTACACACTAATAAATTTTAAAACAAAATTTAGTCAATAAAATTCTAAGAAAACTGAAATAATTCTATTTTTCTAAAAACATACAACTTTTTTTGTTTCTTTAGAAAAAAATATGGAAAACTGATAAGTAGTAAATATTTGAAGTTCGAAAATACCACGCTGTTTTTAAAGCATATTTTATAGTAAATATCCATCAAGAAGGGATAAAAAATACAGAGGCCCTCTAAATATATGCAAAGATTACATAATGAATTTTAAAATTGACAAGAAGAATCTATTTATTCATTTTAAAATGTAGTGTAAATATATGCTTTCAACTTTTTTTGCATTGTCGAATATTCTATCGAAAGTTTAAAACCATATATGATGATTATAGTGGATATATGAAACGGTTAGGGGGAGTCAAGGGGAATTGCTCCTCCTTAGAAATTAAAATTTACATTTTTTTTCTTTAATAATTTTGAAACAAATGCCTAGCACGAGAGTTTTATTCAAAAAAGAAATTTTAATGTAAATTATTTGAAATTTGTAGACTTCATTTTATTTCCGGAATTCAAGCCCCTGTGCTCAAGAATCTTGCTCCTCCCTAAATTCTGATCTGGCAATGCCCTCGTTAATGGCCCCTTTTTTTTATTTTATAGAAATTATAAAAATGTGTATGTAGACATTTTGTAAAATAAGAAATTTATTAATTTATCTAGAGATGATGAAAGTTGGTTTTTTATTATTAATTCTCATATGACAATTATCTTTTTAAAAAACTGCAGTTATCACGATAAATAATAATAATAAAAGTATTTTTAATGTAAGTGAAACTTTATGAATGTTGTCTTCGTGCATGACTTACGGGAATGATAGATTGCATTCCCCCCCCCCCCCCCCCACACACACACACAATCATAGCCAATTTTAATCAGTGTTACATCGATTATTATTTAAAAATTTATTTCGCAATAAATCTCCAAACACGCAACATTGGGTATTTTTTTCTCACTATGAAGTTGGTACAATTTTAAAACTGTATTACATCTTATTGAACTAGCTATAATGCAAAGTAAATAACTATGCATATATTAAATTAGGAAAATCATATAAATGAAGAGACTATATAGTGCACTTTAATGAACTTAAAATGCATTTTTATAAATATTTTGGAAAATTTTCAATAAAGAATCCAATACAATTACTTATTGAGATATGGTTAATAAATAAAGTAATTATAATTTACTTTTTAGTGGAGATACTTTATATCTTTTAGTACATTTTAAGGAATTTAAAATGCATTTTTATAAACATTTGTAAAAATTTCACTAAGTAAGGTATCCTATGCAATAAGTTTTGAAACATGATGAATAAATTAATCGTAAATTACCGTGTCATTTAATAATGTGTCATGTTTGTTCAAAAATTATTTTATGATATAGATTTAATTTTTTTTTGTATAATTTTTTTAATATAAATGACGAACTTAGTGGAATCACATGTTATGTCACATTTGATCTTTTTTTTCTTAATTTAAAAATTTAAAAAGCAAATTGGCATTAAAGATTAAAATAAAGAAAGGAAAGACTTTTACATGAAAACAGATTTACAAAGTTTAATTACAAGTTTAGCAAAAATAAATAAATAAATAAATAAAATAAAATAATAAAAAAAAAAAAAATAATAATAATAATAATAATAATAATAATAATAATAATAATAATAATAATAATAAAAAAAAAAACGTTTTATGTAACATTTGGTCGAAAGTTAAATTATTATTGAATTTAAAATTTTTACCGAGCACAAATAACGAGCTTAGAGAGGAACAGGTTGTGTCACATTTGGTTAAAAAGTATTTCATGAATTAATTTTTTTTAAGAGTAAAAATTGCTGAGCCATTAAAATGAAAAAAAAGAAAGGAAGAATTATGAAGTTAATCAGATATTCTGGCTTCTGTACCAAGCTTAAAGGAAGATCATATTATATCACATTTGGTCAAAAAAAAATTATTAGTCTTTTAAAAATTTTAAAGAGTAGAAATGAAGAGCTTAAGGGATCTTAGGGATCTTATTATTTAATCAAAGGTGCAATTTATCGTCAGATAACGTTTAATTTGTTTTTTATTTTCTATAAAACCCAAATGCATAAAATATTTAGCGCTTTCAGTTCATATCTAATCTATATAGCATATTTAATTCAATGTTCCAAAATTGTTATTTTACTTCAATTACTTCAAGTTACCTAGATTATTATTTTTTTTAATTCAGTTTTTAATTGTTTAAAAATTAAGTATATGTTCAAGATACATTGGTTTTACATCATTACATATATTATATTTGGGACTTTAGAAGCAATAATTTTACTACAGTCTTGTGCTCAATGAATGAAAGTCAAAAAATAGTTTTAAGAATTTTTGATCACTTTTTTACTATTCAAATTTGAATCCTTGTAATGTCCCCTACTTCGCCTTCAAGTTTTTCCTAATAATCCTGAGACACTTTGTATTACTATATGAATCAAAGTATAATTAGAGGATCTGAAATACAATAAAGATAAAATATTTATATTATAAGTTATCTTGAACATATGAGACATTATTTTTTAATTTTTAATATTTTAAATATTATAAACTATTTTAATAGGTTGAAAACCAAACAGAAATAAGGTTCTTTGAGAGAGTTTAATATAATTCCACCCTTTAATATATAAAAGATATTCTACTGGAGATAAAATATAACAGTAAAATTTGCGAAAAAAAATCCAATTCACTTCAATTATCTTAAAATTTAATTTTCGTACCGTAACATCTCCTTCCATTGAGCTCTTCAAATAGAAAAACATATCGTATACAATAAATAAATAAATAAATAAATAAATAAATAAATAAAATCAGTGACATTTATGCAAGTGTTTTAAGCAAGTGTTTTCCGTAAATAAGAGAAGTAATTTTTAATTTTGAAAAAACATAAAAAAATGTAGAAGCAAAATTAGTGACATTTATGCAAGCACTGTAAAACATTTGTGGAAACGTTACTCCATACAATTGGTGTAAAAATGGTGGCAAATGCTGCCTCCAGTTTCATGGAGTAATTGTTTTCAAATATGCAATGGTGTAATTTAAACATATATTACTGGTGTAACATGACAATGTTACACCGGTTTTAACGGTTAAAATACTCCATAAAATTGGAGGCAGCAATGCTGCCACCAATTTTACGGAGTAACGTTTCCACAAATGTTTCTCAGTGAGTGTTTTAAATTTATTTTCTGTAAATATGAGAAATAATTTTTAATTTTAGAAAGGCATAAAAAAAATGCAGAAGTATTCGAAAAAATGCAAATAGTAAGATTAGTTATTTTTTTATTAGTTATTTTTGCAAGTGTACTTTAAACTAATTAAATTTCCTAGATTTGCATATAAAACATTACTAATAAAAAAGTAATTTTCGAAGCAGATTCACAAGACTGCGAATTCACATTTAAAAAAAAAAAGACAATTTTTACTTTTTAATAATTAACTTCGGAATCATAGATGCATAATACGCATATTTAAAATGTGCAGCAATATTTGTTTTTGATATCAGTAAAAAATAAAATTTATATTTGTCTTATTAAATTGGGAAATTTTGCTGATTAAATAAGTAAAAAAAAACTGTTTTAAAAAGTGATAAAATTAATTATGAAACGCTGATTCCGAAGGAGTTAAGTTTTTTAAACCAAATAATTTCATAGAAGTAAAAAAAAATCTGCTACAGGTATTTATTTTTCACAAACAAATACCTTCTTTTACGCAAATCTGAAGATTTCAAATTTAATAATTTATATATATTTAATAATTTATAATTTCATTTATAATCTCCAAGTTTTTAATGTCTAATTTTAGTTTATACAAAGCATATTAATATAAAAGTCTTTACATTGTGCCGTAATCATTTTTATAATGCATTTATTTTAATAATGCTTAGCATTTGTCCTTTTTATATCTATTTATTAGCTTCATTTTTCTTTCTTTCCTTCATTTCTTTCTTTTTTCAAAAAGTAAATTACTTTATGAACTTATATAAAATACATTAAAAATGAATTTATAGAAACACCAATTTAAATTTATTTTAATAATGCTTAGCATTTGTCCTTTTTGTGAGTTTTTTTATATCTATTTATTAGTTTCATTTTTCTTTCTTTCCTTCACTTCTTTCTTTTTTGAAAAAGCAAATTATTTTATGAACTTATACAGTAAAACCTCCATAACGGACACTCCCGAATAGCGGACACCTCTATTTAATGGACAATTTTCAAATCCCCACTCCCAAAACTTTAATTTTTGTATGTTTAACCTCTGAATAGCGGACATTCCGAAGAGCGGACAGTAATTTTGAAAAAAAAAAAAAAAAAAAAAAAAAAAAAGAATAAAAAATTATTTTTTAACGAGGAAAAAAAACTTAAATCCTCTAAATTTATCAGGGCAATGTATCACAAATTTTGTGATCACAGATAAATATGGGGATGAGCTGGAGAAAATTCCCTCACCCCCCCCCCCCCTAAATGTATCCCCCTACATATCTCTCCCCCCCCACACACACACCCTCGGATGATTATAGATTGTATGCTTTTAAGAAACAGAAAAATACAATAAAAAATTATACATCATTTTTTATAAAAAGATGATTTAAAAGGATTAAAACTACTGACAGAGTTAAAACTTCACATTGAAAAACAAATTACATGTAATCGCAAGTAAAATCACATTTTTGTAACTTTTTTTTTTTTTTTTTTTTTTTTTTTGTAAGAATGTAATAAGCAAAGGATAAAGGTATGCACAATTTTATTTAAGTTTTATTGCTTTAAAAAATATTTTAATTTCTGGTTTAATCATATAATAGAGGTTTCAGGACATTTTTAAATCGACTAATAAAACATTAAGCATTCATTAGCAATTTCTCGATCGCTGAGGTTTTTCCCAATAGCGGACACCTCCGAATAGCGGACAATTTCTGCGCTCCCAAGCTGTCCGTTATTTAGAGGTTTTACTGTATAAAATACATTAAAAATGTTTTTATAGAAACATCAATTTAAATAACATTTGAAACTTTTATTAAGACTTGTCTCATTTATATATTTTATAATTTTTCTTTTATTAAAATCTATCTATCTATCTATCTATCTATTTATATCGATATATATGAAAAAAGAATTTATTAACCATATATGTGAAAATTATTAAAGAAAATCGATAACATGTCAGAATTTTTATAATACGAGGTTTTGCCTTTCTTTTTGTTAGGGGAGCGTAGCCATATTAGGACGGCTGCAATTCTGTCATTAATTACATAAAGAGATACCATCTACGGCTAAAATCCTATTTATCAGAAAGACATCATTTGAGATTAGAAGAAGCATCTGAATTCCACGTGACAAATTTTAAAAATCTAAAATTTGCTGTTTTGATTTTTCGGTAATATAAAACCAGATAATTCAAAATTTTATGTAACTTTTGTAGAATTAATCAGTTTAAAATTTAAATTTGTTCTTTCTTTAATAGTTGAATTTCCGTAAAACATGAATCTACTCATATTGTATGAAAGAAAAAAGATAATTTCTATAAAAAAAAAAAAAAATTGGTTAAAAATAGTAAAAAGTTTTAGGTGAAAGATATTATCGTTCATTTTCAGTATATAAGGAAAGTTGGAGTAATAAGACAAAAAAAAAAAAAAAAAAAAAAAAAAAAAAAAAAAAAAAAGCACACACAATGAATCATAGCAAACGCGGCAGCGTTTGGTATAATATGTTTAAGATATGGAAAATGCAAACGTCTTTTTGAAATTTCTGGCGAACCAGTTGACGTGCGACGTTGATTTTTTTTTTCAAAAGATAGAACTTGACGAGACGAATAAAATGATAGCATTAAAAAAATATCGAAGTTTGCTATAGTTTTTTATTTAACTTTTAACGAAAAAATGAAGACCTAAAATTCAACAAGATCTTAACGATCTTTTGGATGGATTAACTTCATTTTTGGTTTATTTTAATCCTTTTGGTAAAACCTAATAAGGACTTTTTTTTCATCTTTGTATATTTGACGATCGCTGAGAAAATCGAATCTGTGTCTTAAAGCTCCAGTTGAACATTGTTTCTTATTGTTGCTGTTGTAGTTTCTTTTATTCATTGCCACCAAGTTTAAATAAGTATAAATTTTGTATGCATGTAACATAATTCATTCAAATTAAATAAATCACGTGAAAAACATAATTATTTGTTTTTATTGCGAAGCATTTACTCTAAGTTCTTTGAATAAAATTGTGAGCGTACTGTAATTATTTTCGTTCGGCTCCTTGGTTTATTTCTCAGACATCATGCTTTTTATATGGCAATGCAATAACTTTCATAATTATTCTAATATAAGAACAAAATTTTGGCAGAAAATATTTTACTTTTCAAAATATAAAAAAATCTTCAGTTTTTATCAAAAAATTTGAATGACAAGTATTGAAAAATCCTCTGATGAGCAACAAAAAAGGTTAATATATTTTTAAGTATGAAAAAGTGTTTGCCAAATGCTTCTAATTGAGCATGAGAGAGGACAAGGGGTCCCTTCTTGACTGCAGCTCACTGTCAATGCCAAATTTGAAAAAAATCATATTTGAGCTTTTCCACATACAAGAAATTTGTGTAAAACTTTCCGTCTTTCTTTTTAGCAAAATTTTCAATCCTGCTTTACATGTGAAATGCGCTGTTGACTCTGCACTGCAAACTGGACTGTTGACTCTGTATTACAAATCAGTTTTCTGTGCAGTTCTATGCTGCGGGATTGCTTGGTGGCACTGCATGAATATGATACGCTACAGGAACTAAGGTTTCTGGTACTATTTCGCCTTACATTCATGTTTAATTTCGCTGCGTTTTTTCTGACTGTGTCTTTGCGCTACACATTTTTATCGTAATTTTTATTGATTTCTTTTACACGGAAAAAGCGCAAATAGGATTTTTTCAAATTTGGCATTGACAATGAGCTGCAGCCAAGAAGGGACACCTTGTCCTCTCTCATGCTCAATTATAAGCACTTGTTAAACACTTTTTCATGCTTAAAAACATATTAACCTTTTTTGTTGCGCACCAGAGCCCTTTTTGATACTTGTATTAAAATACGCGTTATATATGGTAAAGTGTAGTTTTTGCATATAACACATTTTTAGCAATCGACAAAAAAGGTATCATGACTTATATATATGTAATAGTAAATTTTTTCGCCTTAATTCTAAATTATTTCCAAATTCTTTTAATGTTTAACTTTTCCCCTTTCTTTTTATAATATTTCATGTATTATTTATTTCCATACATTTAATCTACGCTTTCTTTATTTTATTTTATTCTAAAAAATGTTAATCTGTCATGCAGCTCTTTCCCTAAAATCCCATTACGTAATATTATTATTTTATCGGTTGCATAATATCGTTCTTATTTACGTTCTAAAAAATCATTTGATTACTCATAATTCAATTCTAGCGATATGCCAGGGACGCATTCCGCAATTTATACTTCCGAGCGACTGACAAAACTCTTTCTTTTTCCGCAGGCTAAAATTTTAACATTGGTTAAAGCCACTTTTTTCTAATAAATTAATTGAAAAATTAGAAAGTAGCCGTAAAATCCTGTATTCTAGCGCATGTTTGGATATAACCTCGTTGTATTAGCTTCAGTGTAGAAATTCTTCATTTTTTAGGCGCAAAACAAAACTCCTGTCACTTGGCGGGGTTCAAATGTTTGAATATAGTCAAGCTCTACTTTTTTTTTTTTTTTTTTTTTTTTTTAAAGAAAGATTATCTCTATGTTTTCCATGGCGACATATGACGTTGATACTAAGATCAAACTGTAGTCTGGACGAATTGTTTCGTTATCATGTGAATGATAAATAAAGGAGCTCAATGGACATTGTTTATGAGTGATTTTAATGGGAAATTCTCAAGAATTTTATTCCATATCCTGCCACCGTGTATCACGTCTGACTGCAATTAAATATTCTAAGATTTAGTAATGGTTAAAAAGGGTGCGTTACGCACTGGCACTTGCATTATGCATTGTTGTGAAGCAGAAGAGCTCATTTATATATTTTTTCTATTTTTTGTTTTCAAAAATACCTTCATTTTGAATTAATTTGTTTATAATATTAATAATCCAAGAATTTTTTGCTAATCTTGTGGCGCAAACTGGTTTAAAATTTTAGGTATAACGGATATGTGAGTTTTTGACTAACAAAATGCAATTTATATTCTACTATGTAAATTATTAAAAGTTTTTTCACAACACACTGTCTCCGATGTTTGTCATCATTCCGTTTCTACTTACCCATCATACGTAGTATAGGATAAATCGTATAATCGCTTTGAAAATCGAAACATTTTTTTGACTGATTTACACGTTACAGACATTGGAGATTCCAAAAAACATATTTTCAAAAAAAAAAAAAATTGTTGTTTATCTGTTTGCGGGTGTAAACTCTCTATCTTTCGAATAAAATGAGATAGAGACTTGAAATTGGGTATGTATTTAGTATGTAAGAATATAAAGAATCCTGTTTAATATCAGTAACCTCGATTACCTGGAACTATTTTTTCGGATTCCTGAAATATTCGTTCTGATGAAAGTTATATAAAAATTTTCTATTTTTTTTTAAATTATTATTTTAAGGAATGAGTATAAAAGGCAATAAAATACATAAATTTTGCATACAGAATGAAGTCGATCGAATAATAAGTTGCCGAGATATTTGCATTCTTATTTTCTACACTCTTCGATTTTTCATGAACCTGTATTTCATTCAAATTTCAATTCAAAGGTATAATTTGATTGGAAATAAAAAGCTTAATCCAACTTAGTAAATTATTAGTTAATACGATTATTATTTTTGCAGCTATAGGATGCTTCTCGTATATGTCACATTCATTTGACATTAAACACATTCCATGCGTTTGTTACGTGATTTTTAATTTGACATTTTATTTGTAGTTTTATTAATCCTTTACTAATTTATTTGTTATTTCGTTATTTAAAATAAAAATTATAATAATTTGTATAATTTATGAACAGTTTGGCGGTTTATATTCTCTGTCGAAATGGGTCGACAGGATAATCAAGCAGCAAACGCAATTCCGCAATTGAGCATTACTATATACTAAAAATATTTAAATTTTATTTTGGAATTTCGATGCATTTTTTGCGATGCATAGTTTTCTTGTGTTTTATTTTCATATTTTATAGTACGCAAATTCATGATGGGTAAGTATGACGGTGGCCCCCAACGACTTTTGTTTTAATTTTTGCTGGAGTTAAAAGAAGCAAGTGTCTCTTAGAAAGAGGCACCAATTGAAAGGTAAATCAAAAGGCTCTTTTAAAGACACACTTGTTAAAAGTGTCTTTTGTTAAGATATACTTGGTGAAAAATAGACTAGTATCACTTCAATTTATTTTCCAACAAGAAATTGTTTAAAGAAAAGAGAAATTATTTCGAGAAAATTCTGGTGTACAATATGTTCCTTCCTATTCGAAGGCTGGCCGCGTCATGCAGTGACTTTGTAGATGTCATGCAATAACATGATTTACTAAAATAAATATCACATGTGTATTTAAAAGTTAGATGAGGATAATTTATATATCTACAGTCAGGGAAAAAAAAATCTTGTCGCTTGCGATTTTAGACTTTTGTTAAATATCTAGAAACATACCTAAGGAATTATTCTGAAACTCCAGGTGTGTAAACAAAATAGTACATATATATTTTCGCGAAGATTTTTTCCCGAAATCCCGTAGGGGGCCGTCAACAAATTGAAAAAGAACGAAGATCTTTTGGATAAACCTATCAAAACTAATGTAGCAAAAGCGTGCAAACTGCAGATTATGATTAAGTGGCTTGTAATAAACTGTGTTCCTTTTTATGTATATAGCATGTATATTCTAAGAGAAATTAAGGTTTTTATAAAACCGGTCCCAAATTTTGCAAACTTTTTTGCTTATAATTTGCAGAGCTCTTAATAAAAAACAATCTTCTTTCCAGAAAATATGAGAAACAACATTGTCCATAACACACTGTAATCGAAATTAAAAAATATTAATAATTGTATGAAAAATAAATAGGTTTACTAAATAAGGTTTCAGTGCACATGCATGAACTCAATCAAAATATAATTTGCATAATGTATTAGCTAAATGTATAGAGCAACTTTTATGAAAGTCTCAAAAGCATAGCTTGAAAATACTGAAAATTATCGTCGATATAATAAGATCAAAATCCGTTATTCTCAAAATGAAGCAAAAAAAAAAAAAAAAAAAATAAGGGGCTGTACCTATATTCCATTGATTAGGGTCAACACAATATTGCACTTTCTACAATATTTGGATACAGCTCCTCATCTTTTTGCTTCATTTTGGAATTTACGGACTCTGATCTTATTCCATCGACGATAGTTTTCAGAATTTTCAAGCTATGTTTTTTAGACTTTCATAAGAGTTACTCTATACATTTAGCTAACATATTATATAAATCATATTTTGATTGAGTTCACGCATGCGCACTGAAACCTTATTTAGTAAATCTATTCATTTTTCATACAAATATTAATATTTTTTAATTTTGATTACAGGCTGTTATGGACATGTTGTTTCTCATATTTTCCAAAAAGAACATTGTTTTTTATTAAGTACTCTGCAAATTATAAGCTAAAAACTTCAAAAAATTTGGGACCGGTTTTATAAAAACCTTAATATCTCTTCGCGTATACATGCTATATATATAAAAATGAACACAGTTTATTACAATAAGCCACTTAATCATAATCTGCAGTATGAACGCTTTGCTACATTACTTTTGACAGGGTTATCCAAAAGATTTTCGTTCTTTTTCAATTTGTTGACGGCCCCCTATAGAATTTCAGGAAAAAAATCTTCGCAAAAATATATAACCTGTACTATTTTGTTTACACACCTGGAAATTCGGAATAATTCCTTATATTTATTTCTAGACATTTAACATAACGTCTAAAACCGCAAATGTCAAGATTTTTTTTTTTTTTTTTTTTTTGCAGTGACTGTATTGTAGTTCAGAGCAAATGAATGTATTTTTAAAATTTCTTCTCGATCTTTTCGGAAATTTCACTAGTTTCTTTCTTTTTTTTCTGAGAGAATTATGATTTTTTGCTGCCTTTAAAAAATAAGTTTTCCGCGATGGTAACCAAAATTATATTTATCTTAACTCTTTAGTATAACTTTACATTGAATAATAACAAATCAAAACTATTTTACAACCACATTTTCTGAAATAAAAATTTTACAGGGAACATTGGGGTTAGATGATAGTGAAAATAATTTTTGTGTGAATTTTCAGATTTTGCCTCTTATTTTAGACCATGTTTAGTATAGTTTGCATCATTCATATATCTGGAGCTGTATATTAAATAAGGACAAATGAACAAATTTTGCTGCATAATTATAAAAATTTGTATCTTAACCTTTTATAATTCAAAAACATTTTTTTGATATCTGACAAACTGTGCTGAAAGAGTGCATTTTTTTTATGTGTGAACGTCTGAAATCAACCCCAATTCATTTTACTACAACAGTGTAAAAAATTTGACCCTTATGCTGCATCGTCACTCCATCGCTTTTATAGGAAACAATTATTTCGCTATATTATGGAGCTTTCTCATTGGTCAAAACAGAGATATTCTATAAAAGCGATGGAGTGACGATGCAGCAAAGGGGTCAAATTTTTTGCAGTGAAGCTTTACATGAGCATTAGAAGACTGGTCTCTTATTAGAAGGCTTACAAAAAACTGAAAAAAATTAAGCACTAAAATTAGCTTTTAAATAAAATAATTTTTAGAATAAAAAAAAGCCAGCAAAATGTAATGCATTTTTTTCACGATGTATATATATATATATATATATATATATTATATCCAAATAATAAATAAATATATTTATATATATTGTTCTACCTTCTCTTCCCTATTTTTAAGGTACAGAACTCATCCGACTCATTCCCCCCCCCCCCCTCTCTCTCTTTTTTCTTTTCTTTTCTTTTTTCTTTCTTTCTTTCTTTCTTTCTTTTTTTTTTTTTTTTTTTTTTTTTCTTTTCAATGAGTAAAAGTCACTATTTCATTCATTATAATCAACATTTGGTGAAGAATAATGAAATTGAAAGAAAAGAGATTTTAACGTTCTAACAGTGTTTTTTTTTTTTTTTTTTTTTTTTTTTTTTTTTTTTTGAACAGTAATTATCTTTAAAGGAGAGTATATTTATGCATTAAAAAATTTTCATTCATTATTTCTTTTACTGGAAAAGAATTTTACAGATAATGAAAAATTATAAAGAAAACTGGATGATTGCTTAAACCAATGCCATAAGTTCAAAAAAAAAAAAAAAAAAAGTGGGGGGCAAAATATATTGAAAGTTATTACAGTCAGACCTCGCTATCCCGACTGTTTAGAAAAAAATGTCCATTTTTCATAATTATATTTACAAGCACGGAAGTTGAGAGGTAAGAAAAGTTTTTAGTCAAACATTTTCATTATACAAAAGTGTCTTAAATACCCATTGACATAAAAGAGACACTTTAAAAGTGCACTAAGTATTCAGTCACAGAATGTTAAACATTTCATTTTCACACTTTATTTGTAGTCCTTTAAACTGTTTAGAGTAAAGAAAGTCTAAGACAGTTCACATCTGTAGCAAACATGCTGATTTCATCTAAGTTTATTCTATCTCAAGTTGCATAGAAGGTAATGAAGAAGACATTCCTATTCCAATATTGTTTAAAGAGCAGTTAAATCGTGAAATAGAAATAACGAGCGATGTCGCTATGTAAATCATTTTTGATTAGGAAGCCACAACACCCCTACACTGTAAAACAAAATCTGTAAATTTACTAAACGTTATCTAGGAAACTGCGATTCCTAGAGTTTTTTACGTAATGGCAACAGAAAAAATTCATGTAACAGATACAAATTTGCACTGAAAATCAAAAAATCTGTAAGGTTACTAAGAATTTTTTCGGAAACTGGGATTCCAAGAATTTTTCATGTAATTGGAACCCAGGCTACAGATTAAATTTTAGTAAGATAACTGCAATTTTAGGATACTCGTTTGTAAAGTTACAGATTTCCGTAACTTTACAAAAATTAGTTTTGTAGATTTACATTTTGTCCTGTACAGTGTACAGAAAAAATGCTAGTAACCATCTTTAAGATTACAGATTTTTTTTTTTAACAGTATAGATGCAATGTGATATCTGAAATTGCAAAAGAGAAAAAGACAGAAATTTCTTCAGACTCGAGGATCAAAAGTTATATGGAGGTAGAATAAAATAAGCTTCCAACTACAACCAAAGCTTTGCGTTGCATTGAAACGATCAGAAATTATCTAAATTCAATTTCTGAAACAACGATTATTGCTCAAAATTCATTGTGTAATGTAGAAAAATAATTGTAGGAGGTGTATCTAAGGATACGCAAACCTTAATTCATCAGTATTTCATGTCATCAGAAATCTGATTTTTATTCTTTTCAATTTCATTTTTGTCTTTATTTTGTTTAATAATAATGTTTTGTTGCTTAAAAATGCAAGAACAGATGTGAATTTAAAGTCGTCTTAAAATAATTAAAGCTACAGCTTTTTATAAAAATATTTTTTTTCTAACTCCAGTTACCATGAAGCTTCGCTTGTGACGACACTTTCTTTTTCTGGTCGCGACAGTGTCGGTATAACGAGGTTCGACTGTATGTAGTGTCAACTCGATCAACGAACTTTACTTATGGACAAAATTGTAAAGTTTTTTTCTCTGCAATTTATTTTAAATGTTAATAAAAGACGGATTTTCTATCATGGTATAATTTTTTTGTTACGTATATGCTTATAAGCCTTGAAAGTATCAATCATAACTTAATTTCTTAAAACTGGATCATATTTGCAGAGTTATATTAATTTAAATAAAGTTTTAACTGCACTGAAACCTGTAGCCTAGTAAATGGATATATCCAGTCGCGGCAGTGGGAAGGTTAGCATTCTTTTCAAGCATGTTCCATGAATGTGTAAAACTACAAACTTAAAATTCGCGTGTTCAATATCCTGCGCTGTTCCCGCATGTCGCACTGCAGGACTATTTTTTCCTTCATTTTTTGAGAGCTTATAAAAAAAATTAAAACGCATCTTTAAAATCTAATCTTTTCTTTGCAATACGCTTTAAATTATCCCTTGTCAAATAAATAACACAAATTTGCCATAACATTAAATCGCAAGAGGGGGGGGGGTCTATAACGAATTCATATCATGGATATAAAATAGTTATGAAAAATCTTATAAAATTCACACAAAGGTCATGTTGAATTTCACATTTATAGAATGTGTCTTATTTTCTTCTTTTTTTTTCTACTTTTTATTTGGAGACGAAAAGCAAGTTTCACATAATTTAGCACACTGTTAAAAATTTATCTTGAAATTACAGAGATTCTACGAGTAATCCATTATCTCAAGTCTTATAAAAAATTACAGAAATTAGAAAAACGGACATTCTGTTAAATAGCAGAGAAGTTATTCGACAAATTTATAATATATTTTGCAAATTAACATCGTTAATAACAGCACAAGACTCTGTAAATTTGTTTTCAAAGATAATAATTTAATTTAGTTTTCAAAATTAGTGAATCACCAAAACTTCAGTATCTCAAAGATTTTGAATTTTTCGAGTTAATTAGAAATGTTGTATCATTTAATTTTTATACAGTTTGTTCCCAGCCGTACCTGGGGTTTGAACCGGAGACCTCTTGGCAGTGGAGGACAGCTTGAGCTATAAAAGCAATTGTGGTTGCCAGTGGCTCCAATTTTTAAAAAATATTGGGTTGGCTCAAAAATATTGGGTTGGCTCAAAAATATTGAAAGGGCTCAGAAATATTTTGTTAAAATTGTACGATCAGATTTTTCTTTGAAGGATGAACAGATGGTGAAAGATGAGAATTTTAAAACAATCTATCATGTTTTAATAAAGTTGCAATTTTATTAAATCATTAATTATCTTCCGAAAAGGATTTCAAAACTTAGAAATAACCTTTTTTATTTTTTATTTTATTTTTATTTTTTTCGATAATATTCTTATTCAGAAAGTGTGTTTTAAATTATATATAACTGATATATATATTTTTAATTGTGCATGCATGTTTTTATTGTATTGAAAATAACTCAATCATAAAAAAATATAGAAAAATATACATTTATATGCATTGTGGAGTTTATTTGGGGGAGTTTTCTAAGGGATTCTAGTTTATATTTTTGTTACTTTTATGAACATCTTTGAGAGCACAATAAAGCAAACCAATTAAATCAACTTTTTTTTTTTTTTTTTTTTTTTGCGTTTTTCCTTATAAAAACACTAATATTTATTGTAATATTATCATATCATGAACGTCATTACAAATAGAAATATCAGAAAGTTAAACATGGATCAAAACATTTCAGTCATTTGAGATTTATGGGTGTCAGTCAGAGAATTAATGCAAATGGTCATTGGCAGAATAAATTTTGTTCTAGAAAGAAAAATGAATAATAAAATAATAATGAAATAAATAACAAAATAGAAAAATGAATAATAAAAAGAATAATGAAATAAATAACAAAATAGAAAAAGGAATAATAAAAAAATAATGAAATAAATAACAAAATAGAAAAATGAATAATAAAAAAATAATGAAATAAATAACAAAATAGAAAAATGAATAATAAAAAAATAATGAAATAAATAACAATATAGAAAAATGAATAATAAAAAAATAATGAAATAAATAACAATATAGAAAAATGAATAATAAAATAATAATGAAATAAATAACAAAATAGAAAAATAGAAAATGAATGATAAAAAAAATAATGAAATAAGTAACAAAATAGAAAAATGAATAATAAAAAAATAATGAAATAAATAACAAAATAGAAAAATAAAAAATTTGGCACGCTACGATTCAAAATTATTGGGTGGGCTCGGGCCCCACGGGCCCATATAAGTTGGCGCCGCTGGTTGTTGCTTATAAAATATGTCATTTATGATTCAAAGGAAAGTGATGATTGTCGATAAAAATCCCCATTAACTCCGAGGAGATTATTTTTCCCTTTCTAAGTTTAAAAGGAGAAATATTTTTTTAAAATTAAATTTTATTCTTTAATACGTCTAATAAAATTGCAAAAGAATTTTAAAAGTGTGTATTTTGAATTACAAGTTTTAACAAAGACAAAAATATTTTTAAATAAAAACATGAAAATCCCCTTCAGGGAATTAGACAGAAGAGAAGAGAAATGTCTGTAAAATGATGACTGAGGAACTCAATCAAATGCATTTAACCGAGAACTAGTGTAAATTTACAGAGAGTCTGGATTTTTTCCATATTTTTTCAGAAACTTTTAACAGTGCAGAAAAAGGGAATGACAGTCTAATGATAAGTCTCTTAAAGTTTGGAAATAAAGTTTGTATAAATGATACACCATTCTCAATGTGTTTAGTCTCCGATACAAATTAATCGATACTATCAATGATAATTTATTGTATGTAATAAGACAATCTTTAACTTTGTAGTAATGAAAGCATTTTATGGAATAGTCTGGCTCGAGCTTTAAGGGGGTCCGGGACACATCTTAAAATACCTTTTATTTATTGGGTTAAAATTTTGACATTTTTTGTAACAGTTGACCATTTTATTTGTAAAAAAATCTCATAATTAAAAATTAAATAAATAAAATTTATTTTAAAAAATGGGGTAGTTTAAAAGAGTTATAACTCGAAATATTATTTCTAGATTTTTTTTTTTTTTTCAGTAAAATAAATAGTTTTAATTTCGATTCAGCATTTTTCAAAATATTTATTTAAATAAAAATAAAAAATAGCTAAAATAAAAATTTGAAAAAAAAAAAAATGCAACTCTTAAAAAAAAAAAAAAAAAAAAAAATCCTAGTTTTAATTATTTTTTTTTTTTTTTTTTTTTTTTTTTAATATTCCGAATCGAAATTAATGTAAAACAATAAAAAAAGACAAGTTCGAAGCTTGAACGGTTTATCTTTAAATGTTCTTGACTTATAACAATTTAAGTTGGAGAAACTTTGAAAAACTAATCATGAAAATAAACGCATTTTTACAGGAAGTCGTTTCCATAACAACCATTGCATGAAAGCTGGGCTTTGAAAAAAAAAAAAAATAATAATAATAATATTTCCTCTTTCAAGATAGAAATCTGATTTAAACGTCATTTTAAGCATGAAGAAAACAGAAAAATGTTTAATGCAAGATTTTTTTTGAAAATTTGAAGATTTTTGTGTCCGTATCCCTTTAACATGATAATACATGTCGAAGTTTTTCAAAAAATATTGAAGAGTCATTTTCAGTTCTTTACATTTTACCAATGACTTAAAATAATTCTAAACTATTCAAAGGATCTTCTGTGCGAGAAATAGGGAAAACTGCTAAAAACGAGTGCTTCCGAAAAGGACTTCAAAACTTAGAAATAACCTTTTTTATTTTTTATTTATTTATTTTTTTTTCGATAATATTCTTATTCAGAAAGTGTGTTTTAAATTATATATAACTGACATATTTTTTTTTAATTGTGCATACCTGTTTTTATTGTATTAAAAATAATTCAATCATAAAAAAAAATATAGATAAATGTACATTTATATGCATTGTGGAGTTTATTTGGGGTTTTCTAAGGGATTCTAGTTTATATTCTTGTTACTTTTATGAACATCTTTGAGAGCACAATAAAGCAAACCAATTAAATCAATCCTTTTTTTTGTTTTTTTTGTTTTTTTTTTGTGTGTGTGTGTGGGGGGGGGGGTGTCTTAATATCTGAATTTCGTGACTGTATGCTGTAAAAAGTAAATTCATTACCAAAGCAAACAAAGAATAAGTTAAAATAAGTCATAACTTCTTTCTATATTCCAAATCTAAAATAACAAATGTATTTTTTTTTCTTATAATAAAAGGGAAGCTGCAACAAATTTAAAGACTGAAACATTCTCAGGACAGGAAAATGCTTTGAATTTTAAATTGCATCAGTTATCATATTAAAAAATATATATAAATATAACTATAAAATTATGTTCATAAGATTTCTAGTTTTATTTTATTTTATTATTATTACTATTTAAGGACTGATTTTTTTTTTTTTTTTTTTTTTTTTTTTTTTTTTACATGGGTTATTATAATAGGTCGTTATAAACTACATATAACCTACACTGTATTTCTTTTTCTACATTTTTGTTCTTCTAGTAATTAATCTATGAATAAGTGCAAGGGTTAAACCGAATGCAATGCACCCTGTCCTGAGTTTATAGAGCTATCACTTTCCCCTCTTCCTCAAATGAGGATACAAGATTGTTAAAGGGAAAGAAAAAACCTTGATGAAAAAATTAGGGCACCCAGAAGAATTTGCATCAAGGCTTGTAAATTTTTAAGGAGCCTCCAATGAGCTTATTTTATTTTTTATTTTTTTAACATTTAAATGTAATTTAGGACTCTCCAACTTCTCGGGACTGGTTCCCTCTATAAAGAGAAGTCTAACCCTCTTAATACTGTGTACGGACGGAATAGTAAAATTAGTTAATAGAAAATTTTAAGGAAGATTTTCAAATGTTAAATATCATTAATTGTAATACAATAGCAAGTTAAAAAAAAATAAACTCGAAGCCTTTTTCTTAACATCAATTAAAATAAAATTCAAATGAAACATCCCTCTCTTAACAAACTTCGGCGGCCGGTGCATTCATACTTACTTTTCACTCCTAACTTCTTAGCAACTTCAGACCATAATTTATTCACAGTATCTCTGCTTTGATGCAAGGGATCAGTTCGATCCCATATAGGCCGTCGAAGATAGACTTCTGAGATGAGAGTAGCTGTATCCATTCCAAACTAATGGCGGGAAAATTCAAGAAAAAGACAAAAAAACTGACACGTACAGTTTCACTTAATATTGGGAGTGGACGGGGTGCTAGCCCTAGGAGACAAGCGACTGATACTGTAGCAGAAACTTGAAGACGTACTGCCAAAGACGTCTTAATCAGGGCGAATACTCGAATTTGGACGTCTCGATGTTAAACTTTTATCGACAAATGTACTTTTCTTATTTCTTTGCGGCTTCTCTCACCGTACCATGTCGCCAGGGGTTGCCTCGCTCGAAGAGAAGGCGAAACAAATGTACGAAACTCATAGACCAACGACGTCGAAAGATACCGTCTCCTTTGCAGTCCAAAAATCGATAAAGCCCGAGTCGCTTCGCTCGCTCGATGTTTCGCTAGCCCCAGACGCAAATGGGATCTTCTGCGTAGAATCGCTGCTCATCTGTTCGCTTCATCTCGAGACCGAAAAAAAAATTCTGGTTTGAAACTTTTTTTTACAATGTAATTCGTGAAAAAATGCCCGACTCTTAATATGACCCTTACTTTTTGCACTACCGTCAACCGTGATAACCATCACCACAAAATCAGTCACGTAACCTCAGGTATTAGGTACATAGCAAAAAAAGGGGGAAAATCCCTTTTTTACAGGCCTAATGATAATATACACATAACATGAACAAACGATACTTTATGATACATTGTTCATTAAATTAAAATACTAAGTTTTAACAGAGTCTTTTTTATAAAATTTTAAGCATTTCAATTGAAACTGCATTTATATATGCTGCAATGCAATAAATCAAAATGGTTTCGAATATAAAGTGTCTTACAAATCGATACAAGCTATACAAATACGAATGAATGTGTTCATTAAATAAGACAGCTTATTTGACAAGGATTTTTTAAGATAAAAGAAAGTTCTTCTAATTGATTTACGCTAGACATAAAAAAATAGGAATTCGTTACAAAAATCTTTTTGTATTTTTTTATTTTTTGATGCCTTTTAACAACTAGCAACACGCATTTAATTAAATTTATGACAACAATAAAAGTATTTTTATTTTAATATAAATTTACTATTTTCCTTAGCACGATAATGTTTCTTTAAAAAGAAAAAAAAATTAAAAATCATTGAGCAAAGAAAAGAGTAATAAAACTATCTAAGCCGAAATAAAATCATTTTTTCTTGAAAACAGGATATATTAAAATTTCCCTTGGATATATTCTTTTTTTAGCAATTGTTAATGATGTCAAATGCCTTGTTCCTGTCAGTGAGTTTTAACGAGAATGATACTTATACAATACAAAGAATTACAACTGAAACTATATATATTTTTTACAATTACTAACAAAGAAGGATTCCGATCACAAAATATCTTATTGTATATATCATATGTAAATATGATTGAACCTAGACGTAAAAGAAGGAGATTTTTTGAAAAAATATTTTTAAAATAATGTAATAATGTAACGCTTGTTCATGTCAGTAAACTTTTATGATAAAGAAACGCATAAATAAATGTACAGTTGAATCTATTGTTTATTACAAAATTTTAATCAAAACGGATTTCGAATATCAAGTTTTTTTGAAAATGGGTACAATATGTGTAAAAGTGAATAAACATATGCATCAAAGAAAAATATCCAAACTAATTTAGCCAAAGGTAAAAACAAATTTAGCAGAAGATAAAAAAGGAATTTCAAATATCAGGTTTAAGAAATTAACATACCAGAATCAGAGGATCAGAGGGCAGTGATCTGCACGGTCCGGGCTCGGGCGTATTTTTATTTATGGCTCTGTGGCCTTGTATTTTTCCTGAAGGATCGGGCCCAGTCTAACTATTTTTTTTTTTTTTTTTTTTTTCGTATCGTATAGGAGGGACTGGTTTCATTCCTCCTAGTCTTCTCGGGCCAAAATTTTCAGTCTCGGATTTGACCCTTTATGAAAATCATTGTCTCGGTGTAGCCTGGTTCGTTCAAAGATCAATAAAAGTTGGCATGACAAATACGTCAAACTTTGAAAGTTAAACGTGTGAAAAAAGAGCAAACATATGACAGAATCTTCTATTAAACTGAAAAGTGTATTGATCCACGCAAAAGGAATTTAGACTAATATGTGAGAAAAGAATATATAATGCATTTACACCTACTAAAAAGGGAACTTGTCTATAACGCACTTTTTCTTTCCCATGCGATTCCGTCTTAGAATATTTTATGGTACAGCAATTTTTAGATTTATAAGTCTCTAAAATATGCAGCATGGATTAACAATATTAATGATAAGTGAACAATTTACATACGACAAATAGAGTTTCATTATAAAAATAAATATTGCAGCTTATGTATTTCTATAAAAATGAAGATTATAAACATGAAAAAAAGGAGGGGGGTAAAGGTAGTATGTTTTGTTCAGAACTCCTCGTACGAGGCAATTTTTTTTAACCAAATCGATGTAAAAATAAATCTTTTGTAGAAATTCACTCCGCCCGATCCGCACCCTGACCAAGATTTTAACTTTTTGGGGTCTCGGGCAGAACTTTTAACTTTTATACTGGGCCGGACTCAATATTTTTTATATGGGCCTGGCCCGGAAATTTCGGTTTGTGCAGACCTCTACCACAGGCTCATGACACAGCTAGCCCATGCTTTAATCAGGTCCCGTTTAGATAGCAGTAAATAAAAGTACTTTTTTATGTATTCGTTAATTTTCCTTAATGTCGTAGTCAAGAAGTATTTAATTATTTTTTTTTTTTCATTTATTTTTCTTTTAGTTATACATCAATCCAATATACCAACATTGTTTGTTTATACTGCTAATGAATGATTGTTATAATAATTGCTGTAAGATTTTATAAATTAAACTATGGTATGTTCGATATATCATTTTCAATGAGAAAAAGAAGAAGAAGAAAAAAAAGATATGTCGAGAAGTATTTTCTAGTCAATTATTTTTAAAGCGTTAATATTGATATTTTTTAATCGAAAAAGTTCTTTTAAAGCTAAATGTATCTTTTTTAAGTGTATGGGATTTCTTTTCGTATTTAGATTCTTCAGCCGGATGCAGAATTTTAGAATATATATATAAAAAAGAAAATCGACAGAGTGAGTTTTAAAAAGTAATTTTTTAAAGAAATACTTTAATAATAGTCGAATAATGGTCGCATAATGTATTGGATAATTATAAAAATAAACTATAAACTTCAGGTGCATTAAGACCACCCTCATTAAAAATTTCAGATCTCTACGTGCAGGTGATTTTCCCAGCCATCGCATACAGACACATACACAAACTCTTTTTCCCCTCTTCTTAAGGCCCCTGTCCTCGCTCAAGGAAACGCTCGCGAGCTAATGCTATTCCTATGGGGAAGCATTTTTCTAATAACTCTTTCGCATTTTGACATTTTTGAATAATTTTTTTTGAATTAGATAGCTGAGGTGCATGCCGATAGCGCACCTTTTTTACTTTTTCGATTTTGGTTGCAGATATTTTTTACAAAGTTAGTTTCACTTTCAAAACCGGTTTCGAGACTGAAAGTGCTTTTTAAAAAAATATCTGCAACAAAAATCAAAAAAGTAAAAAAGGTGCGCTATCGGCATGCACCTCAGCTATCCAATGCAAAAAAAATTATCCAAAAATGTCAAAATGCGAAAGAGCTATTAGAAAAATGCTTCCCCATAGGAATACCATTAGCTCGCCAGCGTTTCCTCGAGCAAGGACAGGAGCCTTAAACTCTTCTAAAAGCAGCTTCAATGGACCTTATGCACGTGACTTCAGAATCATATTCAGAGGCGTTTTGAAATACTTGGTATGTTTGTCTGTTACACCTAGCTAAAGGATGGTTGAAAGTCGATGAATCAATACAGTTTCATCATAAGAGTTTTCAAAAATCAAAGAAACTTTGTTTTGGTTCTTCGGATTTTTTTTTTCTCTCAACGAACAGCGCACCATTAAACGAATATTTTTACAAAACATTTCTAATAGATTTAAGATAGCAATAATATATATATATATCTTTGTTACTGAATTTTTTTCTTTCTATTGAATCTAGTTGAACTATATCTATTAATAATAAGCGCGAGGCTATACTTAATCAAGTTTATGACAGCAATAAAGACGCTGTTTATATATTTGATGTTCTTCTTGACATAATAATCGATAAAAATTTATTTTTTGCATGTTTTCTGGATGGTAATGAGCGACCTAATATCAGTTACAATTATTTCTTTCCAAACATAACTATATTTTGTCATCTTTTTTCTTCGTATATACTTTTTTCTATTTAAGTAATTTGTCAATCAAATATGACATTGCTTTTTCATGTGAAAGTTTATACATACAGTATATAATAATAATAATAATGATAATAATGCATACAAAATTTCAATTATACAAGTAAATTATTTAAAGTGCGCATTGTTATAGCTACACTATTTAAATGATACAGAATAAACAAGATCAATCATTAGCAACCAACAAGCTATTAAGCTTATGGAAATAGTAACAAATTGCTTATTTGTTCGCATTTCTCCAAGCCATAAGAAACATAACTAAGATTTATTTTTTATTATGTTTTCAATAAAGAAATATTCTAAATTAATAAGATCCCCTAGCAACAGTGTTTATATTCCTGATCATAATGTAACTCGTAGTGAGATGTCGTGTTGTACAAGATGCCGTATTACCAGTGTTCTCGCTGACATTTGAAAAACGTTAGTAATTTGGCTAATTAAAAATAAAAAACATTCGCCAAATGAAAAAAGTATTAGCCAAATAGATTCTCGGAATAGCACAAATATATATATATATATATCTTTAATCCTTTAATGTACCCCCTTTTTTTCAATATATTCTAAAATAAACTAAGCTTTTTTAACTGTGACAGCGATTATTAATAATCTAATTTCGACTATCCGCTACAAATGTATTAAAACTGTGTATATATTAAATATGCATACGTATGAAAAACGGAAAAAAATAAACAAATAAAAAGCAAAAATTGAGCACTAGCAATTTGGCGAATCTAATCGCTTGTTTACTCGCCAAATGAAGAATTTAGTCGCAATTTGGCGCATTGGCGAGCGACAGCGAGAACACTGCGTATTACGTAGTTTTCATATGCGTAGGCGGTGAAGGGAAACACCGCCAGCATTTATATTATTAAAAATTATTTTTAATTTTAAAAGCCTTTTATGGTATTTCTTCAAAATAATGGCAACCAGGTTAAGCTTTTTTCTTTAGAGTATAAATTTATTGCTTAATAAGATTCCACCAATCAAAAGCGTGATTTCATCAGTGATTGTGTTATCGTATTTAAAGGAAACAAGTTGGAAATTGCACGTGAACGTAGCAAATGAGGTGCGTTCGTACGATAACGAAGTTTTAAAAATATTCAGATCTTGCTGATATAGTAGAGCGTACTTCGGATACAGTATAGTAGTCGAAATCTTTGTGTTTCTGTAAATATGCCGAAAGTAATTTTTATTACACCTCAGAAACGTATATCTTATTCATAAAATGTGAAAAAAGTTGAATATAATTAAAACACGCCCCAAACGATGTTTCCCCGTATAGCATTATGTAGTGGAATACTTTTGTGTGGCCCTGTAATTTAATAATAAAAATTCTTTGCATCACAGATTGTACAGAATGCATATTTTAGTATATATTTCATAGATTCATGCCAATTCTATTATGTTCGAATGAGTGTAACATCATAAAAATGCATTTGAATCTTTTTTCCCATTGACCGTAATGTAATGGAATATCTTTGATTGTCCCTGTAAATGATCTATGCATCCGACTTTCATAACATTTGAAATGACACGATAAAATTACTTAACAATTATATGTTTTAAATTTCAAACGATTAAAATGCATTTAATTTTTTTTCCCCATTGACCGTAATGTAACGGAATCCTTTTGATTGTCCCTGTAATTGATCTATGCATCCGATTTTCATAACATTTGAAATGACTCGATAAAATTACGCAATAATTATATGTTTTAAATTTCAAACGATTAAAATGCAATTGAAACTTTTTTCCCCATTGACCGTAATGTAACGGAATCCTTTTGATTGTCCCTGTAATTGATCTATCCATCCGATTTTCATAAAATTTGAAATGACTCGACAAAATTATGTTATAATTATGTATTTTAAATTTCAAATGATTCGGTTGGGTAGTTTTTGCGTTGTTATATGCGGACGGACAGACAGACAGACAGACAGACGGACAGACAGACAGACGGACGGACTGAGCGACAACAATAGGTGCTACGTATTTACATAATTACGAACGCACCTAAAAAGAATAATGAAATAAAAAAATAATAATACAATTTAACCATGCGTGTACTTATGAATTAATCGCGGTTATTTATTGAGAAATAATATTAAATTACGAATGCTGTTTTTATATTACAATTAAAAATAACTTTTTTAAATTTTTTGAACAGAAAATGACTTTACTGTCTAAATAAACGCATTTTTACTCATAACGCTTTAACATTTCAATGTTTTTTTTTTCCCCCTTCAGTCAGCACAGTGAGACTAAGACGCTCATTTCGGACAGCTTAAGTGGGTGAAAATGATGTCATAGAGAAAATGAAATGAGTATTTTCTTTGTTAAAACTAAATATTTTACTGCAAGTGCACCTAAAAGTAAATTTTTGGATTTCGCCTATTAGAATTTCAAGTGAAGAGTACGAAAATTGTTTCATAAATTCATATCATTAAAATTTTATGTAGCTAGGGTGATATATTTTCCACCTTTCAATAACGGATAAAATTTAATGTATCCGATTACTGCAAAAGAAAAAAAAACTAATTTTATTTTGTTTATAAAAAAAAAAAAAAAAAAACGAATTAAACATTGTTAAATAAGCACCGATTAAAGCTTTTTTGAAAATATTGAAATATATAACTTTCATTTTGCGTAATAAAGAAAGGAATTCAGTTTATACGTTGTCGAAATATTTTGGATATTGGCTTAAAAAAATGGTTTGAAAAAAAAAAAAAAAAAAAAGCATTTTTGAGAAAGTAGCGCTCACTTGTAAACTATCTGGTAAGAATCGTTAAAACATATATTTTGGATACAGATTTAAAAAATATTGTTTGCTGTTTTGCTGAAAGTACCAATCGCTCATTAACTGTGCCACAAGAACCATTATATCTTCTATGTTTATTTAAAAATTTAAAAACAGCGTCAGAAGAATATTTGTGATAAGCAAATATTAAAAACAAAAAGGTAAAAAAAAAGGAAATAAGGGGAAAAATTAAAAATAGGATAAAAGGAAAATGCATTTTTATAACTGAAAAGCTCTCTTAAATCACCATGAAAATGTTATGCTCTGGTTAAAACTACAGACAAAATACAGTGCAATATCAAAATTAATTCTGATATATAGAAGTATTTTCCTGCATATAGTAAAAAATACCAAATAATATTGTGTCCAAAATTGTCTTACTAAAATAATCAATGACTGCCAGATTAATTGATTACAAGCGTCTATAGTAAAAAAATCAATAGATTGGCCTTACAACGGTATGTTGATCCTTTCTTTGCTTGTACAAGCCTTCTTTTATATATGTATGTAATATAAATTTACTTAGTAATGCTCTTTCAAGTAACAGAAGAAAAAAAATAAGTTTTTCCCCCCCATTAAAGGGACAGTTTACCTTTTCACCAATTTTATTTAGTTTGAAAAACATGGTTCAAATGGTCAACTCACTGTATTTCGATGTTCTACAAAATGTATATTTTGAAAAACAAAATCTAACTGCATATTGAATTAAAATCTTACAAGCAATTATAAAAAATGTTATTTTTTAAAGATCTTTACTATTTTTTTTAAGAGTTTATATTTTAACCCAATTTTTTGAAAGATTTTCAAATGTGTGTTACACAAGATTGCACATAAATTTTTAGATAAATCTAATATTACATTTAATTAATTTTTTTCTTTTTACTGATCCATATAGTTTTTAAAACGATGAAGTCTAACATATATTCTATTTTTTTTTTTAAATAATGAAAAAAAATATGAAGAACAATTACATGTGCAGCTTTGTGACATATATAATAAAGAACATGGACAAAAAAAGTTTAAATCTCTATTTTAAATACGAAAAAAGCCTTAGCATTTTAAAAACATGAAAATGAAGAAAATATGAACATAGAAAAAAAAGTCATTTAAAGTTTTAATTTGTATGGGTAATTTCGCCAATATCAATTTACAATATCTCGCGATATAATAAACGTGTGGATAAAAATGAGGCATCAAATATTTACAATTAAACAGTTTTTCATTCTATATTGAAAAAGAATGCCTATTTTTAGACAAATTTTAATGTAAACTGTCCTCTTAAATCTAATAAAGTCGTGAGGGAATGTGAAGAGTGCCGCCAAAATGTTTGTTTATATTCTATAAATATTTTATGAATCAACAGTAGTTTTAACTTTTTAATACATTTAAATTATGTTATTTACTTTATGATTAGGTTTTGTGTAACGGTTGCATTTCTCACAAGTATATAGAGTTTGTTCGAATACTTTTATTGAGTAAGCAAAAAAAATTATATATATTCTTATACTTTCAGATAAAGTTAAGAGAAAAATTATCGCTATGAAGGAAAATGGCTAATATAGAATATGAAATAGGCGCATTTACATTGTTAAATATCTTCAGAAAACTTAACATTGAACTGTTTTTTGTAAATAACGGTGAGTTGCCCATATTATAAAGCGTTTTCATTGGTCAAAATCTATTAAAATGTCCTTCCGGCAGTACCGGGAGGAAGAGGTAGCTTTCATATAGCTTATTTATTTATTTATTTATTTTAAATTAAGTTATATCATTCAAACTTACGAAGCATAAATTAGTAGAACCCGATTATATAAGATTGAATACTAGTTTTTGTCAATACTCAATATTAATGGAAATTTTTAGAAATTAGTAATCATTTATTCAAGCTGGTTTTGTTTTAAGCGATTAATAAAGTTGCCAAATTCCATGATATAATGAAGTGTATGCCATTTTAAAACAACATGATGGATAAAGCAAACCAACGAGTTTGGTGGAAATCTTAATTCATGTGCACATACACACTCTCATCGAAATCGATTAATAAATACCAGTGCGGTCGCAGAAAAATTGATTTAAAAAAAAAATGTCATGCACATTAGAAATTCAAACTGCTATATCTCAGGCGTTTTTTAAAGTAAAGACAAAGCAAAAAATAATCCAAAATCCATTGTTAAGATCAAACACTTTAGAAAGAAGCCTTTTTCTATTTCTAATTTTTTGTTTGTACATCATTATAATTTAAAAGGTATTTGACAAACTTAAATGGCCGCCATTTTAAAACAACATGGCGGATGATGTTGGCCAGTGAACTCGATCAAGACATTGGTATGTACTATTATGTACACACGTAGTTATATCCAAACCAGTTTATAAATATGCGTATTATCGCGTGACAAATTTCAGACCGTTTCAAAATGTCAACCACACTGGAAATTGAAAGCGCTATAACTCAGCCATTTTTCAAGATATAGATGAAACAAAAAAATGGTCTGGAATCTCTGTATCAAGGTCAAACACACAAAAGAAAAATCTTTTTCAATTTCTTACTTTTTGCACCTTATTTTAAAATTTAAAATTAAAAAAAAAAAATTAAATGGCGGCCATTTTGGGACAAGATGGCGGATGGAACTATCCAACGAACTCGGTCCAGACATCGGTATGTACTATGAGCGCACCAAGTTACGTCCAAATCGGTTTATAAATACGTGTGTTATCACGTGACGAAAATCAGATCATTTCAATATGTGAGCAACACTAAAAATTAAAAGTGCTATAACTCAGTCATTTTACAAGATACAGACGAAACAAAAAATGTTCTGGAATCTTTGTATCAAGGTCAAAGGCATAAAAGTAAAATCTTTTTCAATTTCTCACATTTTTGTACCTAATTTTAAATTTAAAATTTTTTAAAAAAATTTAAATGGCCGCTATTTTGAGACAAGATGGCGGATGGAACTGGCTAACGAACTAGTTCTAGGCCTCATTATGTACTATGTACACACTAAGTTACATCCACATCGTTTCATAAATACGCGTGTTATCACGTGACAAAAATCAGACCATTTCAAAATGTCAGCCATACTAGAAATTCAAAGTGCTTTAACTCAGTCATTTTTTAAGATATAGACGAAATAAAAAGTGTTCTGGAATCATTGTTTTACGTTCTAACACATAAAAGGAAAACAGTTATCAACTTTTAAATTTTTTGTATTTAATTTTAAATTTTAATTTTTTTAAATTTTTTTAATGGCTGCCATTTTGAAACAAGATGGCGGTTGATGCTGGCCAACAAACTCGGTCGTAACATTTGTATGTACTATGCGCATACCAAGTTTCTATTCAAATCGGTTCATAAATACGATAGTTACAGCATGGCAAAAATCAGATATATATATATATATATATATATATATATATATATATATATATATATATATATATATACATATATAAGTTAACATTTGAACGGAGGGTGGTTTTGGGGTCTGGCGGTCATGATGGGTGAAAATATACCAAAATTTTCCGGAAGTGTTGATAACCGTTATCTGTAAATACGATAGAACGACTAGATACTTTTCTGCTTTTTTTTTTTACATTGAGGTGGAATTGACAAAAGTTTTAATGAAGGGTTTACAAACATGTTTGTGAAATTCACATGAGTACACCAACTTTAAGGAGCATATTCATCCGCATGCAGTTGGCAAAACTTTCCTCAATCACATGAGAAATATTTTAAGTTCATCTGTATGTATGCTATAGCTTATATCTATGATATTAAAAAGAATTGAAATTCGTGCGTTTGTTTGTAGGACGAGTTTTCAGGAATTTCTAGCAGAATGATGATGACCATCTCTATTCCAACATAGACTACACTTTATGTCGGTTCAAAAACCCTTTAAAAACGGTTTCTTAACGATTCGAAATTTAAAAGAATTAAATGAGCGAAAAGCGTTCCAAAATTTTTCTAAATTACAACTTCAATGGAATTTAAGAAAATACCAAATTGATTTCAAAAGAATTGGTGGCAAACTGATGGCGACACTTCCAGGTCTAATATAGGTTATATTTTATGTTTGTATAAAAACTTTAGGGTGCAGGAACAGAAAAGTTTCAAAATTAAGATTTCTGTGACATTGTTGGAGATAGAAACTTTATTTAGTTGGTAGGTACCTTTAAATGCTCGCTAAGAAGATTTTGAAAAAGCTAAAAATTAACAGTGAAGTGAGAGGTAAACGTTCTAAAAATGTTCAAAATTACGATTTATCTTGAATTATTAGAGCTATAAATTTGACATTTGACATGTCTGTTACTTTAAAACATAAATACTTGGACACATCGAGGATTGGACTACCAACCTTTTATTTACAAGCAAGATGTTTTACCTCCAAGATATGATGTCTACATGCAAAACGTTCAAATTAAGGTTCTCTTTTAAAATTTAAATCGCAAAAATGAACGAATGACATTGATAACATTAATTTAATTAAAATAACAGATTTTTTCAAAATTTTACACTTTGCCACGTAATGCGAGAAATTCAGCTCTAAGTACACAAAATTTAATTATCTGACTTATACAGTTTTTGTGTATGGACTCTGTGACAGAGGGGCATACAGAAGACTGAGACGAATAGAATTTCGTTAGATGAACGAAAACCTAAAAAAGAAGGAAAAATAGAAGAAAAAAAAGTTTTACTTGTTTTTGGGTGTGCTAAAGTTTTTGTTTAATATGCATTTCCGAAAAAGTTATATTTCTTCCTATGTAATTTTATCATCGTATTAAAAAGGTACCGTGGCACATTAAACGTTAGTATAATGGCACCGTGAGAAAAGAAAATAATTTGAAAAGTCCTGGTACATAATGAATATATAAAAAAATGGAATATAATTGTGCGTAAAGTTAATTTACATGTAATATGTGTTTAAAAAATAAATGGATTTTCAGCAATTTTAATTAAATCTATAATTTAGTATGCATTTATGTCTTTCATAAAAAAAGGTAACCTGTTAACTAAAAGCACTAGCATTTTTGTGTGAGAGATAAATAAGCATAATTTAAAAAACAATAATTGCAATTATTACATTTGTATTTTGTTTTTTATTAAAATATATGTTTTAATTTTCTTGTGAAGCAGAAAGACAGTAATTTAGATTAAAATATTTTTAAAATTAAAGATTTTGAGATTTTTTTAAAACATCCTGATATTTTAACATACTCCGCCCAGGCGAACGTACGAAATAATGCTAATCAACAATAGTATAATAATATGTAATATGAGTTATGTAATACACGAAGTATATTGTACATCAATATGAAGTACGCATGATAAAAAGCCTAACACTTTTCTTATGATGCATTAAAATAATAATTATACGTAAAAACAATGCAATAATAATGATTTAAATAATAAGATACCATCTCTTAGACAATTTTTTAGATTATCGAGAATATGAGAAAGACATCTTATATATAAATATATTGTAATAAATAAATAAATAAATTCCATAAAAATATGAAAATTTTACTATCAGTCGGGTTGCCAGTACAAATTGTATATGTTTTCGATACATATATACATATATATAGGATGAAACTGACTTTACAATTGAGTCATAAAAAAGTAAATATAGATTTTCAGAAAAATCTAAATAGATAACAGTGTTAAGTGTCTATTTAAAATATCATTCTTATTAATCAAAATGCATAAAAATGCAGAAATGCATTATTACAATTTCGAATTAGTACAGTTGTAATCGTATTCTGAGTACAATTTGTATACTTATAATATATTTTTCTCTAGTGTGGGATTTGAAAGCAGGACAACAATATAATTTTATTATATACGATTAAATATGATATATGAAAGTACAAATTTTCATCAATTTTGAATACATAATTATAGAATTATAAAATAAAGAATTCTGAACCAGCTAAATTGAAAGAAAAAACATTGGTTAGAAGAATTAGCTACCCTAAAATAAAACATGTACTTTTTATAATTACTTTTGTCTTAAATGACATTTTATAAAAGTTTCAAAATAACGTGAATGCATATTTGAAGTTATTTATTTTCAAAATATTAATTAATTAAGAATTTATTAAAATCCATTAACAGAAACATGTTATTATTAGTAATAATAATAATAATAATAATAGTTATAATAGTAATAATAATATTTTTATTATTATTACTATTATTAAAATCAGCATTGTCAAAAATTTCCAAAATAAATGCTTATTCCAGCTGGGCTTTTAGTTCTAGCATTATTAACAATATGTAAAAATGATTATGCTAAGGATTCATATACGAGAATATTGTCGATTGCACTTTATACGTATTAATAAATAACGGTATATTTATGAATATCCTGGTAAGTTATTTGTTTTTGTTATAACAATAATAATAACATTAATGTTATGTACTTAGTGAAATATTTGTTGTGCCACATCACATTCATTGAATTGGTGAGATTTAATTCACAATGTATACATATTCCTTTTGTACATTTTAATTTCTATTTAATTCTTTATGAAGACAGATATATACTTTTATATTTGAAGTAAATTAGGCTTGATAAATGAAACTTTAAAAAACTGGGATTTATTTTTAAGATTTTACAGATCGAATTTATCTCAAATATTATAAATATTTTACACAGATCATTTTACATTTTTCGGATTGTAAGAAGAAGATTTTAGCGTCAAATTTGGTCGCTACATCAGACATAGCTAATAAATTCGCCAAGATTGAAATCCGTACAACTGCTCATTACCTTTCAGCTACACTGTAAATCAACATTTTTAACACTAATAACGTTATTAAGGAAAAGCTATTCTTGGCATTTTCTAAAGATAAGAGGACAGTAAAACTGCTCCTCAGATAAGAGAGCCATATACACTTAGTAATGTATTTTCGCTGAATTCAAATTACAGTCGGCTCTCGTTAATTCGAACTCTTCGGGACCACAAGAAATGTTCGAATTATCCGGAGTTCGAATTATGGAAAGTATAAAAAGAAAACATGTTTAAAGGGATGCTCTTACATACGAATTAATGTTATGGGATTTTTTAATTTATTTCGACTATTACGTTATATATGAATATCAAATTAAAAGATATAAATACATAAACTAATAAATATAATTAAATTAATATAAATAAAACATAAAAATTAATAATCTATTCAAAAACAACTGCATTTTAAAATATTTATTAATTCTATTATTATTATCATTTTTTTTAAACCTAAAATTAGATGATTATTGAAGAAAGTAATCAAACTGTTTATCATCACTATGACAAAATATATATCAATTGTTGTTTGATTAGTCCTATTCATTTTTGACTTTATAGTCAGTTGTAACAAACAGTTAAGTTCTTTGTCAGATGACTAGCGCATCAGGATAAATGTGCGCAAATACTCGATTGTGCAGTTGACTTTTCTCTGGATAAAGCACTTGGTACATAGTAACAGAATCGCCAGAATCTGATTCTATCTTCTCATTGCATTTTACGTGAGTTAACTAAACTTTGTTTTGAAAGTAAACCAGAAAAAACTAATTGGATGTGCCAATCATAAAACTTTCTAAAAACTTTCTAACTGTAAAATGGGGGAGGGGATGAAAAATATTTATTTTATCTAAAGATTAAAACCATCAAAACCTTGAATACTTTTTTAACGTTTAACGTTTGCATTTACAAAAGATAATCTACAATGTTACCTAATAAAAAAATTGCAAGCAGAAACTACCACAACTTCTAGCTATAACTTTGTTTCGAAAGTAAACCAGAAAAAACAAGTTGGATGTGCCAATCACAAAACTTTCTTCTATCTTATACGAACATTTTAATCCTTCTATAGTAAAAAAAAACTAGCCTTAAAAGGAATGACTCCTGGAATGATGCTGATGTGGAAGATTTCCGGAACTAACGAATCCGGGTTGTCCACTCCTTCCATGAGTCGAGTAGACCAATCAGGAAAGGGCTCCGTCTATGCATCGCCGTATGGGTTACCATAAAGAGAGGAAAGGTTGCCATCGCCAACAATCGCCAAGTTTGTCGCCAACTTGGCGATATATCGCCAAATTTGGCGACCAAAATTAGTTGTCAAAAGTGCCGCCAACTTGGCGATAACTGTAATATTTCGCCAAATTTTTTATTTCTTTACAACACCAGTCGTTTCATACATCATTTGAGAGGTTTGCAACTGCTTATTCATATAATGGATATCTTCTGTGTTATCCCCCATTCTGCTCGACAGGGAGGACAAATTTTTAATTTCTTTACAACACCAGTCGTGTTACACAAGATTTGAAAGGTCTGCAACTGCTTATTCATATTATGGATGTCTTGTGTGTCACCCCCACACTCTGCTCTCCCCAGGGGGCTCACATTTTTAATTTCTTTACACCACCAGTTGTGTGACACATCATTTGAAAGGTCTGCAACTGCTTATTCATATTATGGATGTGTTGTGTGTCATCCCCCACTCTGCCCCCAGGGGGGCACATTTTTAATTTCTTTACAAGACCAATTGTGTGACACATCATTTGAGAGGTCTGCAACTGCTTATTCATATTATGGATATATTGTGTGTAACATCCCCTCTGCCCTCAGAGGGGGCGCATTTTGTAATTTCTTTACAACACCAATTGTGTGACACATCATTTGAAAGGTCTGCAACTGTTTATTCATTTTATGGATGTCTTGTGTGTCACCCTGACTCTGCCCCCCAGGGGGGCACATTTTTAATTTCTTTACAACACCAGTCGTGTGACATATCATTTGAAAGGTCTGCAGCTGCTTATTCATATTATGGATGGCTTGTGTGTCGCCTCCCACTCTGCCCCCCAGGGGGGCACATTTTTAATTTCTTTAAAACACCAGTCGTGTGACACATCATTTGAAAGGTCTGCAACTGCTTATACATACCATGGGGTGTTGGCAAGCGCAGCAAGCAGGGGTAGCCAATAATTTGGAATCGCGAAGCGATTACGCGGGGGGTTGGCGAGCATAGCGAGCAGGGGGGCGGGGCCCCCCTAGTATTTAAAAAAATAGTTACACATGTTAATGCCTTTAATAATTTTAATTTAATACCGTACCAACTTTGATTTTCATCTTAAATTTCTGTTTCAATCAATTAATCAGAGTAAAAACGAGTTTCCTTCTCTGCACGAGCCTATAGACAATAGAATGATAGGCAGATTTTTTTTTTTTTAATTCAGGGAAGACCTATTTGACATATCCCCCAAAAAATCATACACAAAAATTTTAGTTCAGTTCTATGCATAACTTCATACACTTTTTGGTGGTAAAATAATGAAAATGGCACAGACATCGTGATTATAGTGCCCCCTTACAGCGGATTTTTTTTCAAATTCAGGGCGGACCTACTAGCCATATCCAAACACTTATACAAAAAATTTGGTTCAATTCAATGTATAACTTCATACACTTTTAGGTAATGCAATACTGAAAATGTCACAAAAACACTATTGCAGCCTTCTCTTCCGGCGGATTCTTTTCAAATTCAGGGCCACACTTACACAAAAAATTTGGCTCAATTCGATGCATAACTTCATACACTTTTGGTCGGTACAATATTGAAGATGGCACAAAAATTGTGAATGCAGCGCCTCCGTCCGGCTGAATATTTCAAAATTGTGGGAAGACTTGCTTGCCACAGCCAAAAACATTCACAAAAAATTTGGTTCAATTCTATGCATATCTTCATACACTTTTTGATGATAGAATGGGAACATTCGGACACACACATAGACACACAGACGCACAGACACACGAACACAAGGACAGACAGACATTTTGTAAAAACATGGTTTTGGAACCTATGACCCCTAAAACGTGTAAATCCGTTGAAAACTGGAAGCTGAAAAAAGTTTCGATTACAATACTTTCTTCTATTGAAGATAGAAGAAAGTAAAAATCCTACGTCAAACAAAGATTATGGTAATTACAGTGCCATTAAACATAAAAGAATAGTGATTTACGCCGAATAAAATTTGATTGCTGGAATGGATTTGACAAAATCTTGTCGAATGTGCCATTAGCCGCAAATGAATTTTTGTCAACTTATCTCACTTGTTTAATAGAACTGTCCATGTCAAATGTTCAGGTGAGTATTGCAACTCTCTGAAAAGGGGATTACGCGGTTCCAATATATGCATGTATTCTTTGTGTATATAACAACTCGCTTATTTATAAAGGCACTCTACAATCAAAAACATATGACATTAATCTGTATGCGCATATAATAAAATGTTTTCACAAAAAAATAATATGATAAACCGATCTCACAAAAATACGCTAAACATGAGTATTCGGACAAAGATATCTGCATATATCGCAAACTTTCGTAGCTCCTGGACTGCAACAAAGACAGTGGCAATCTGAAGCACATTTTATGTAAAATGGTAAATGAAGCCCTATCCCCTATTGAAAAAGCAATACAATAGCTATTACGACAACATTACAGAGGTGACAGAGTAATTACCCCATATTTTTGTATGGTGTGGCATTTTCAGTTCCCTGATTAGACGCTATTGGATTTTCAGTTTCGAAGTTACTTAAAATCTATTGTGTACCGAGGAGGTGTCATAAACCTCAATGACATTAGATCACTTATCAAAGATATTCGAAACATGACTCCTGATGCATTACATTCCCCAGTTGAGCATGTCATGTACTGCCTGGATTGTGTTCTGCAGCACAATGGCCATGTAGAATGTAAACGTGATCGGTAGTGCCATGCGAAAGCGTAGCCAAATTCATTGTGAAATTTTCCAACAATATAGGTATACCATCAGATTACATACCTTAATTCTTTGTTCCTGTATTACACATTACAACTCATTCTTAAAAGCGCCATCTGTCGGTGGTTATTGCAACTATTTTTTATTATTATTGTTGTTCCATTCTTCTTTCTCCTTCTCGTTAAGTAAGTTCAGAGATTTTGGTTTCTTTTGGTCTATTTCTTCTTGCTACAGACAGCTCTAAATAAGGATACCTATTTTATAACCACCCAGTATTTACATTCCAATTGCACTATATTATTTCCACTACATTTTTTCAGATTTTCTGAAATTGGTGTTCTGAATCTGTTATGGAAAACCCTGTATAATATTTAAAAAAATAAGTTATGGAAATTTTTTTTTGTTTCTGAAGAAGAAATTCTAATTTTTTGAGAAATGGAACCATTTAACATGGACAAAATAAATGTTATTCTATTCTTTGGACTATTGTTGATCAGTTACAGCGATCATACTGGCGAAATTCATAACACACAATGAGAACTATAGTGTTATTTATGTATGTGCCAGATGTGGCACAGGGTGTAGGGAAGGGTTAACTTTCACTTGTGTGAAGAACGAATTATAATATTGTACATAGCTGTATAAATACAGGAGAATTTAAGGGATAGAAAGCCATTAAAATTAACTTCCGGTAATTACCTCTGATGGACAATAATGTATTCATAGTGCAATTCTTTTTTTTTTTTCCTTGGAGACATGTAAAAATTTTTAAACAACAAACGCACTATTTTTCAAAAAAAAATATGTTATTATGAGCTTCAATAGCATATATCAGTTTCATTCTTTTTCAAATGCATCAGTATTATTAAAACGTAGATAAAACAATTACGCCTATAGACCATAATGTATCCGATACTTTTGCAAGTGTCTGCAAATGAACCATAAATGCAATGCATAATATTTACGATAGAGAATACATTGTTTTAAACCGATAACATATCCCTTTCATTCCGTTTTAGATATTAAATCATTAAAAAAAAAGGAATAATGACTTACCTTGAGAACGGTCTGGTAATCGATATATACTTGTGAATAGAGATATACATCAGCGTATGAATGGAACAAATGAGAAAAAGAGCCATCGTGAAGCCATTTAGTTTGCAAAGCGTTTTATTGAATATCCAATCTCCTTCGGCGATGGTAATGAGACTGACAGGCATGTCCAGCGCCGCTACTAAAATGTCCGCTACGGCCAAATTCACTATGAACATGTTAGTTCTTGTCCGCATACCCCTGTGTCGAAGAATCGTCAAGATGACCATGATGTTTCCGCCGATAGCCAACACTATTATGCAAACTAAAATAAAAGCCATGGGCACAACTATTGAGTTGCCGTAAAAATGATAAGTCGGCTCATCTGCAAGAATTGAAAGTTCTCTTGTTAAATTTGAAGTATCGTTGATACAATCTGAAGAGTTGAAGATGTCATTGTCAAACTCCGTGTCGTTGAGGAGATCGGAGCAGTTCACTAAGTTGCTTTCATTCATTCTTGAGGAATGCTTCAAGGAGGCTTGTGATTATCGAATCTTGAGTCGCTATTCATTCATGCGCTCAGTATCTGGAATAAAAAGAAATTAAATAAATGTGCATGTTGTAAAAAACAACAACAAAAACAAAAACAATATATATATATGTATATTTGTGTATAAAATATATCTTTACTGGAGAGCATTAAGCATCCTCATCAATAGCATCCCACTCTTTTTAGGTGCGTTCGTAGTCATTTAAACACATAACACCTATAGTCCGTCCGTCTGTCTGTCCGTCCATCTATCTCCACATGTAACGCAAAAACTACCCAGCGGAATCGTTTGAAATTTGAAATACATAATTGTTACATAATTTTGTCGAGTCATTTCAAATTTTATGAAAATCGGATGTTTAGTTCAATTACAGGAACAATCAAAAATATTCTGTTACATTATAGTCAATGAGAAAAAAAGTTTCAAGTGCATTTTAATGATATTACACTCTTTCGAACATAATAAAATGGAAATGCATCTGTGAAATATATACTAAAATCTACATTCTGTACAATATGCGGTAGAAAGATTATTTGTTATTAGTTTACAGGCGCCCTCAAAAGTATTCCATTATATAATAAGTATGGGGAGAAATACTGTTTGGAACGTGTTTTAATTATATGAAACTATTTCACATTTCATGAAACTGATATACGTTGTTGCGATTTATTACAAGTTACTTCCTGTATAATAGAAGGCAGATAGTATTTACAGAGACACACAGAAAATTTGGGATACTATACTGTATCCAAAGTACTGTATACTATTACAGCAAGATCTGAATATTTATAAAACTTCGTTGTAGTACAAACGCACCGCATTTTCTACGTTTGACATACAATTTCTAACTTGCTTCTTCTTTTTGAAATACATATTTCAGGAACACGAAATTTGATTTTCTCAACTTCGACGCATTTGTATATTTCTGCTGATTTATGAATTTATGCCCATGAAATGCTGTTTGAGTCATTCTATGTTTAAGCAAAAACGAAAAATCAGGCATAAACACTTATCTAAAGAAGAAAGTTTTTCAGCAACTGCTATTCATATCTCCTATTTTGTTTGAAATCTTTCGTACAGATCTACAGAATTTATGCATAGCGTGTAATTAACTATAAAATTAGTTAAGTTTAAAATTACATAGTACATCGCAAAACGCATTTATAGTAATTATCGATCATAGTTATCCCTTTAATCGAATTCTTTTGTAAATCTCTATAAATGAGCGATAAATACTCCGCATTCCATAATCTATAGAAAACGTGCTGTAATTAACCTAAGTGCTTTATTTTAATTTATGTTTGAAGTATTATAACATAATTAAAATGCATCGCAACTGGTTTTTCAAGGAAATTCTTTTGTGCATCTTTGTAAATGATTTTTAAATGCTATACATACGGTATATCACTCAGAATGCATACTGTAATTCAGTTCAATGCTGCATATTATTCTTATTATGTTTCAAATGTCGTAACATCAATAAGGTTCAACGTAAACGATTTTTCCTATAAAACATCTTGTAATGGAAATCTTTTGTGTGTCTTTGTAAGCAAACTATGAATGTCAAACGCTACATTTTCAATAGCGAATTTTTTACTAAATATCAATAACACAGAACAATTACATAGCAATCCGTTGAAAGTTAGAATGTGGCATGACAGATAAACCGAATTCATAAACATTTTCCAAATTTTTTGGAAGGTTTCAAAAATTATCTTCGAATTATTTTATTGTAATTTATCTTTCAGCATTTTCTGCTATTTCCATAAAAAAAAACATTATCACCCATTTTGTGCTTTGCAACCAATTGAAACTTTCCCTTCACTGACAGTGGGATCATCTATAAAATAAAAATTTACTGCTTTACCTAAAAACTCCGCTAATTGAAAACACAAGGAGCAAGAAAAACGTGTACCTTTAAAAGCAGCAATTTTTATAATAGATTTTCTTTTGGATAATTAGATTTTGTAAAAAAAAAAAAAAAAAAAAAAAAAAAAAAAAAAAAAAAAAAAAGACAACAAACGAACTTTGCAACTGTTAGTTAACCCTTTTAATTAAACTATTTCCTTTAAAAAACTTTTTTTTAAATATTTAACTACTTAGATATTCTGGTAGTTTCATTATTGTGTTATGTTAGTTGGCACTCTTAAAAATATTATAATAATTATTTTGAAAAGGCTAAAATAAAAAATAAGAAAATTAGTCTTTAGTAATTAAAATAATAAACAGTTATTTTTACATTAAAAATGATTTACAAATATTATTATTATCTTATTATTATTATTATCATTATTTACGATTAAATGTAATTATTTGTTATTTTAATTTTTACTATACTATACTATATAATCAAAAGAGAAAGAAAATTCTTTATTATTTCCGCAACTTTTTCTAATTTTCCCACTTATCTATTAACTTGCATTTCACAAAAACAAAATTTCAGGAAAAAGAAAATCGTTTAGTATTTTATTTATTATTATTATTATAATTACTCATTTTTAAACCAAATGTTTCGATTGATAGAATTAATTACAAGTTGATCTGCTCGTTTTGCTGTCATTATTTATGAACGGCAATAGTTACTTAAAAAGGGAATTCATAATTGAATGCAATTAAACACTTATATCCCAATACATTTTTTTAATACATGACAAATATAAAGAAAGCTCAATACTTTTGATCTAGGCTACATTTACAAAATTATTTCTATTGTCACTAAGAAAAGTACAAATAACCAAAGTAAATTTCAAGGTTTCTATACAGGAAGTTGCTTTATACAGCTTCCGCATAAAACAGTGTGGGGTGCAAGACATTCGGAGCCCCAAACTTAAAAGGGCTTCCAATAAAATTCGAATTTTTTTTTTTTTTTTTTTTTTTTTTTTTAACGTTTAAAAATATATGGCTTCTAATTTTTTTTTTTCGTGCATCGGGGTAACTAGGTATTGATTATCTTAAATTTCCGTCACAGGTCGTGTAAAATCGGAAAAGGACACGTGCAGTGATTTCGAGTTCTCATACTTTTTTAAATACTTATTGAAATTAAACAACCTTTTTGACAAGATTAATGCACATTTAAGGGTTTATAAAAAGTAGAAATAAACATAAAATATAATCCAGTAATCCCTAAACATTCGCGAGTTTTTTTTATTCATGAAATAAAAAATGAAGAACATTTAAATATTCGTGAATATTTCACTTGGCTATTCGCGAATTTTGTTTTATAAATAAAAAATGAAATAAAATTAGTCGGTGGGGGAGGGGGGGGTACTGTAATACCTACCCGTCATGGATATGGATAATATAAAATATGAAATTAAAACATGTGAAAACTATTTACAAAATGCATTGGAAATCCAAAATAAATGTAAACGTATATGTAAATATTTTTAACACGTATTAATGCTTTATTAATGAATTTCTGATGAACCAATTTCAACAAATTATATAAAATTACTCAATCAGTATCAAATTACGTAAAAGAAACATCCTTATAACTCCAAAAATAATAATCATATTAACTAACAATTTCCTGCGTCGGATTAAGCGTTTCATTTCCAATTAAAATATATCTTTGAATTGAAATTTGAATGAAATACAGGGTTATGAAAAATCGAAGAATGTGGAAAACAGGATTATGAATATCTAGGCAACTAATAATCCGATTGACTTCATTTTTTATGCAAAATTTGTATTATTTTATTGCCTTTTACGTCCTTTCCTTAAAAAAAAAAAAAAAAAAAAAAAAAAAAAAAAAAAAAAAAAAATACATATTTTACATACAGAACGAATTTTTCGAGAGTTCGAAAAAAGTAGTTCCGGATAATCGAGGTTACTGATATTAAATAGGTTTCTTTCCATTCTTACCTACTAAGTATATACAAAATTTCAAGTCCCTATCTCAATTGTTCGGGTGATAGAGCGTTTACAGACAGATAGACAGGCACACAGACAGACGGACGGCAATTTTTTTCTTCTAAAAATATGTTTTTCGGAATCCCCAGTATCTGAAACGTGTAAATCCGTCAAAAAGATTTTTTCGATTTTCAAAACGATCGCAAGACTTACCCTATACTACGTATGATGGGTAAGTAAAATAAATGAAAAATGTTTTGATTATTGATGAAATAAAAATGAAGAACATTTCAACCCTCGTGAATACTTCACTTAGCTATTCGCGAATTTTGTTTCATAAAGAATGTTTTTTACAAAGTAAACTAGTTTCTTTTACTAATTCGATAAAACTATTTGAAGCTGGAAAGCTGAACTGGGTAAGTTCAGTTAATCTCAACCCTTGCTTGGAAAATGTCAATTAGTAATTCCGAGAAACCCAAAATATAAAATGATGCTAAAACTTATAAAAACCCAAATTTTTTAAAAATCTTTTTCTTTTTCTTTCTTTTTCTTTTTTTTTTTTTTTACTGGAATTAAAAAATTTTCTACAAAAATTGTATTGGAAACTTTAAAACTTTTCTCGTTCATAAAACAATAGAATGCGATCCTTAACTGGTGAAAATTCAAGAGTCTCAAATTTAAACGAAAACATGAGACCGCAACTTTCCCTTACATGGAAATTCATAAAGAAAAGATCTGCTCTTACAAATAATCGTGTATCCATAATTTTCTTCAGCTATTAACTAGCAACTAAACTTTGTACAAAATGTTTGTAATTATTCAAATTTATTTACAAGAACTATTTTTTAAATATATTTTTATGTTTCAGTTATTTTTTCCATTAAGACAAAATATTAAAACCTAACCCTCTTTTATGCATTGGAAGATACGCTGTAAAAAAAAATCGGACAATTTTACGGAGATTGTACTGGCAATCGGCTACGTCTATATCTTCATTATAATATCATTAGAAACTTACACACAAAAATTTTACACTTATTATGAATATAAATATCATAGAATAATTTATTATAGAATATAGGGCAGCAAATTTTTGTCATTCAATTTGATAAAATAAGAATAATTAGTTTGTCTTTTGACAAAAGGATGACGAAGGAATTTTATCAAGAAATATATTTCACAACAAGTGGCTGACAAATATATGATGATAAAGTATACATTAAATATGTATAATATTAACGATACAAGAGTTGTTCCATTTTCTCATTAATTGCATTTTTTTAGCGAATTTAATTAAATGAAAGTTAGAAGTTTTATTTAAATTTATTTAAAATATTAATTAACACATCCGCGCCCATGATAATACAATATTCTTAAAAGAAACCTTAAATTTGTATGATTTTATATCTGTAACTCGATTTTATCTGAAATACGTACCCGCTAACTGTGTGAAAATGGAAGAAAAGCTGCTAATTGTTAAGATTTGTTATGTGAATTTTTCCATATTTTTCGCAAAATTGTATAAGCTGTAATAAACAAATTAAGACTTTTAAATGTCGTCTATTGGTAAAAAAAATTAGTTAAGATGGAGATTTGCTTAATAATGTATAGGCCAAAAGCTTAAAAACGATATTTCACATGAAAAAAATCAATTTCCGCTTCCTCCCATGGGGAGGAGGGGGGGGGGGAAATTTCGCTTAATAGACTACAGTCAAAAAGATACCCCACCAAGCGAAGGACTGTGAACAGTTTAATCTGCGCTCAAATCTCCAAATGAAGTCGAATCTCATTGTAGCTGCATTAGCCGTTGTCTTGTTTTTATGACGGCAGTATTTTTTTATTTTTATTTTATTTTTATTTTTTTTATTTATTTATTTTTTTTTTGCACAAGGCATGTAGGTCCTAAGGGGGAATGCCCTACATGGGGGTCATTCTAAGGGAACTTAAACTGTATTTACGCATGGATATCCAAGGTTCGAAGAAAACTACGGAAAACTCCGATCGATTAGGCCAACAGACACGATTCGGTATGAACCCAGTACCTCCCATTTACCAGCTTCGAGAGCAGAACCTATCGGCAACTCGTGGGATGTAGTTTCATTAAGAGTTAAAATAGAAACTATCCTGCCAGGGTAGGGGACATATTTGAGTAAAGGGGTAAGAAAGGTTCGTAATATGAAAGAGTGGCCCGAAGTCTCTCAGATGACATATCGCATAAGAGTTTCGAAAGAATTTTGAAAACTGTCCCCACATAGGCATATTCTTGTGTCCCTGATACTTATTCAGATACCTCTTTCAAATTTTTACATTTAATAAATAATATTTATCAAAAGTCTCCATCAGAAAATAACCAGGGATACTTATTGCAAAAAATGTTACGGTTTTAAGAAAAAATTGCCGCCCCCCCCCCCTCCTTATTTTTTCCCTGAAAATCAACTCTAATACTTTCTTTAAAATTTTAAAGTGTTATCAAACATCCAAAATGTTAAAATCGATCCAAAAAATCGGACTTAAAAAATATTTAATGAACAGGCGCTTTTGTACAGTCTTTTTCTTTCTTTTTTTAATCGATTTTTTGATAACATAAAATGTTCTAAATCGATTTTTCTTAATAGACATTCGGAAACAACGTCAAAAAATATTAATATATTCGTAAGTTTAAAATCTTAAAATGCGGTATTTTAAAAAAATTGATACCTTTCAAAAGAATTTTAAAAAAAAATTAAAAACAGTTTTAAAATATCTAAAAGTCTTTAAATAATTTGTGGTTTTTATTCCACATCATTAGAATGCCTTTAAAATGAGACTTTCAAAGGAAATTTCCATTAATGAAATAATAATTAATTCCTAAGTCTCTAATTAAATGATCTAAACGAAACTTACATATTCATATTACATATTCGTTTCCCATTCTTTTAACTGAGATTTTAAACTAATAACTAAGTAATTATTAGAGTCTCAGGTGCATCAAAAGGCATTTTTGACTAGTTTCACAAAAATTTTCAGACATTGTACTCTCCTTTTTATTTCATGAAATTTATAATGTCGCAAACTTTCCTTGTTATTATACTTTTACTTATTTGAAAAAGAGCTTGTTATTCGATAAGGCTTAATTACTCAGTACGATTTCTAAACATAGGGAGAGAATGCATTTCAGGATGTGTTTCTCCGAAATTGAAAGCACAACAATCGTTAAATAAAAAGAAGTAAACTAGAAAACTCATGAATAGATTGGAAACATGATCTGCTTTTCCATTAAATTTTTGAAATTACGAAAAAGACCTTTACCGCCGCTTTTCCCCCATTGTTTTTACAAGTAGATTTCATGTTGGGAATCCTTTTCGTTTGGAAAAATTAATAAGTGTTGAATTATTTTTATTTAAATTAAAACAAGAAAAAATTAAAAAATTTGTTGACGTCATGTAAATAATTTTTTCATCGCAAAAGTATCGCTAATCATGAATAAAAATTTATATTTTGCTTATTAACCATTTGAAAATGGTTGTTGTTTTCGGTCGAGAATAGATATATCTGAGACTTATATGAATCCTTGTAGTGTTCACACTTTTGATGTCCGCATTTTATTGGTCCGGGAATACTGATGTTTAATTCATGGCGTACGCAATATATGACTCTGTTATTATGTAAGACAGGTTTTGATCATCATAAAAATGTTGTTATCACTGATTTTTAGTAACTCAATGGGAAATGTTCAAACATTTTATGCTTTGAGCAATGGATATCCTCGTTTTATTTATTTATTTATTTTTTACGAAATTCTTTACATTTAGAAGAATTTTTATTTAAATAGGAAATCGAATGATCGTTGTTAATAAGGGGCTGTGCAAATATGACGTTATTTTTTTAGGGAGGGGGGGAGGCGGTCTGGCATATGATATCGCAAGATATTCCTAGGAAGAGAGGGGGTTTGTCTTTTCATATTGATATCATTTTTGATCCAATCAAAATTTTCTCTTTTTATTTGCAGTATGGTCATTGGAACAAAATAGTATGTTATCTTTTTTCTAGGTGGGACTTGTTGAGCTCAACCCATATGATAGGCCTCCCCACCTAGTTGAACTTGTTATCCTTTTCCAGATTGTTATCTGTTTTAATGAAAATACAAAGTTCTCATTAAAATCAGTAAATTATTGCAAAATTATTTAATTCTAAAATATTAAATACCCCAACGTTTGACATTTCTATTCTTCTTCATATGTGTATGCATATATAATCACGGTTCGAGGAGCTATATGTGAAGTACATTTGAAACAAAGTTTGTGTTTAATAATAAATAAAAGAGAAAGAATGCTGTCCACTTCTTGTGCTGATACGATTTTCTATTTGCTCCCCCCCCCCCTCCACACACACACACACCTTTCCTCGTCGGGGAAAAAGCATCAGGACTTTGTTACTGTTGAATACATTATGTAGTAAAAAGCTGTTATAAAACACTTATAAATAGTAACTATTTCTTTTAAATGTTATTTGATACAAAGTTTTTTCATATACAAAATGATCTTCTCTTCATTTGAATTATGAAAGTATACGAAAAATAAATGTAACCAGTTTTCTATATCACTTTGAACAAAAGAAACTAATACTAAAAAAAAAAAAAAAAAAAAAAAAAAAACACTTTGATAACGGTATTATTACCGGGTGGGAGGGGTGGGGGGTGGGGTCGAGGAATGATAACGTATGCTATCGGAAGATGGGGTTGGTTTGGTTTGGTTTATTTTTGTCGTCCGATTATCTACGCTAGGGATATAGGACCAGGGGGAGTGCCCTTCGTGGGGGTCTTTCTAAGGGAACCTAACCCGTATTTACGCAAGGTTCGAAGAAAATCACGAAAACTCCGAACGGTTAGGGCGACAGCCGCGATTGGGTTCGAACCCAGCACCTGCCGTCTACCAGTTGAGAGGTCCATACCTCTCGACCACTGGTGGGGCCGGAAGATGGGGAGGTGGTTCAAAATTGCTAAAAAATTGAGAACGTTATATTTGCACAGTCTCAAAAGAAAAAAAAAGGTTACAAAATGCTTACACGCAAATTATCAGATATGGAAAATATCGAATCCTAAAGAAAGACGTCATATAAAAGAATGCCATTTAAAGCAAAAAAAAAAAAAAAAAAAAAAAAAAAAAAAAAAAAATGGAGGTCTGATTATTGAGCCAACCGATTACCAAAATGAGACGATCAAGAAAAAGGAAGCAATCTAATTTTAAACCATTTAACTGTAAAAAACCATGTTTATTTATTTTTTATTTTTTATTATTTTTCTTTTTAATGTAGAATTTATTTACAAGTCTTAAAATTAGTCTATGAAAAAATCATTTTACAAATGGTTGTTGTAATTTAATAAATTGTTTATTTTTTAAAATTTCTAGCTCTCCAGACTACCGGAGCAGTAAATGGGAACTGTGAACTCACCAGGAAATATCTACGAAAATTAAAATTTTCCATACTTTCATCAAATTTTCTTTAATTAATTTAACTAGGATCTTAATAACGGTAAAACTATTACTCTTTACAAATTAAACGCAACAAATTTCACATAGAATTGCTAAAAATGTTTTTTCATCTACTATTAAAAAACAACAAATGATCTTTTGAATTAATTCCAGGTAATCGCATTTTCAAAATAATTAGAAAATGAAAAAAGAAAAAAAAAGAAAAGGAAGAAAGAAAATGGGAAATTTAATTTGAGTTTAGCAAAATCACGTGATAACTTTTGAGATATTTGACCTATTTCTTCCCCAAAACCAGTCTTAAATTTTAAATTGTTACAGTTACCTCTTCTTTTGCAAATTGTTCTCTCTTAAAACCTCAGCCACAAAATAACTCAAGTTGAGCCGAAATCCACTTATCTCACGATATGAAAGTCAAATTCTCTTAAAGAGCTGAAATAACTCGAGTGAATAAGTTCTTTTTGAGCAATTTAAATAAACAATTTAAATCAAGATTAATAAAATGTGTAAAACAACAACTCATTCGCGATCCAATAGGGTACAACTCTTTCCTGAGAAGCAAAACCCACTCTTTCGTTTTAAGAATGTTTAATTTTTAATGAATTATTAAAAGATTATTTTATCTAAGTTCATTTAAAATAAATAAACAAATAAAAGAAAAAAAACTTCAAAACTATAGTTGAAATAAGTTTTAAAGAAAATTTCGAAATCAGTGTTTCAGACACGAAAAGAAGATGAACGCTGAAAAGCCTATTTCCTCCGGAGCCATTATCTTCCATTTTAAGAGCTACCTATCAGTTAAAATGTATGCAGATATGGAATCCTTTACATGCAAATAAATTCATAAAATAAATAAATAATAATAATAAAGACACTGCAGATTTAATCAACGAATCAATTTTAGGTGACAGACAGACACAAACTTAAACGGTGTCTTAGACACATATTTTAAGAATGGAGTGTGTGATATCCTTTGAATAAAATAGTTTAAATAAAAAAATAATTTTAAAAATTGATAAGGGATGTTTTTGATTTAAGAAAATCTTAAATGTGGAAAGTGTTTTAGTTTGCCTTTATAAACTAAGTAGGAAATATTAAAGTAATGTAAATTCATAATCAAAATTCAAAGTAGTTATTTTTTTCCATTACTCAAAATAAGTTAATAAATAAACAAATGCCGCACATTTTTTTTTTCGGGGAAATAAAACATAATGGATGTATTTTCGAGAAAAAATACAAAATTTCGAAAAAAAAAAAAGAAAGTTTTATCAAATTCGAAAAAAAAAAAAAAAAAAAAAAAAAAAAAAATCACAATTCACATAAAAATTGTGACATTTATTATTATAATTATTATTTTTGCCGTATCTCGTATAGTCAGTCTTTCATGATTTTTCCTTCTTAAAAACAATTAATTTGCAGTAAAATTCCCATTGCACAAGGAGTGAAAGACAAAGCAATAAATGTAACATAATATTTTGGAACAACACGTCAGTTTGCATTGAAAAAAAATTTCTTTTCGTCATCCTTACAAAAATATGATGTTAAAAAACTCTTTCTGAGTATGATAAATGCTCAGTGAACTATTATGCGTCTTACTTTTATAGAAAAAAAAGCAAAATGTTAGACAGTAAATTTTTAAATCAAGATTTTTTTTTTTTTTTTTTTTTTTTTTCACGATTAGAACGGAAAACTGCGGCAGCAAACATTTTTTACCCTCAGAAGGAGATGATAAATTGGTTGATTTAGATCAAGATTACCTCAATTTTCTATAAATAACAACAACAACAGCAACTAAAAACACAAAGATGGAGCAAAATTAAATTAGTAATCAAAATGCTCTTTATTAGAGAGAATACAGTATTTGCAATGATAAAAATTATATATCCTGGATGACTTTCTTTAACAAAACGAAATATTGGAGTAATGAAAGTGTCCTTTTTTTCATCATATTAAATATTCAATGCATAATTTTTTTATATTTTAATGAAAAAATATTTTAAATCTATATTCCGGTATAATAAAGAGAAAAATAGTAAAAATAAATAAATAAATTTCAAATTTTGAGCAAAAATTTGATATTTTATGGCGTGTATTCTACATCCGCAGTTAGGGTTTTTAAATAATTGCATTACTATATTTTGCAATTAAATGGGTTTAAATTAATTAATTTTATCTGCTGAACACTCTGAAACTTGTTTTATATTAATATTTTTAAATGTTCAATAAAAATAATAAAAGTAAAATTTGTCTTAATAGCTTGATCGAAAAATTTTTTTGTTTCCGAAGAACAAATACTAATTTTTTGTCTAATGCAGCCATTTGACATGGACAAAATAAGTGTTATTCTATTCTCTAGACTTTTATTGATCAGTTACAGTGATCTATTGGTCAAATTCATGGCACCTAATGAAAATTATAGTGTTTTGAGGTACGTGTAAGATGTGGACATCGTGCAGTGAAGTGTTGTTAATCGCTGTTACAGGTTTATTTTGTTCCTCGCACTTCTTTTCGTATTATTCGTTCTTACTTTTGCACATTATTTTTGTCCCGCACTTTTTATCTTACTTTCTTCAATAATTTTCCAAATTGAAAACAGTTGTTTCATAAGTAAGAAAATCTGACTATGCAATAAATAAAACTTTTGATATGGCTATCTCGATTTCTTTGAATGAGACAGAAAATCATTTATAAAAGAAACCTGGGATCTAATTTTCCGCTCGGTAATAAATGTAATATAAAAATTTGGAGCAATTCTTAAATTTAAATTGAAAATATTTTTCTTTCCGCCGTCCTTAAGATGTTAAATATAATGATGTTGTAATTATGATTTTATGATCATGATTAGTATAGATATTATAATTATGATGTTGGCATCATGTTATGATGCAAGAAAAAAAAAAAAAAAAAAAAAAAAGAAAAAAGAAAAAAAAAAACATTCCATGAATAGAGAAAAATGGTTAGTAAAGCATTATCCGGTAGATTTTTTTTTACAAAACTAAGAGCAAAATGAGGAACAGAAAGTTTTTAAATCAAGATAATTCTTTCCATCATTAGAAAATCTACAGCAGCAAATATTTTTTATTATTATTATGATAAGAGGAAAATGATAAATGTGCTAATTTGATTTAAGAAGATTGTTTTAATTTTGTATATGTTACAGGCCAAACCCGATTTTAGGCCAAACTAGATTGGCCTAGGCCAAATTAGTTTATCCTAACGCCCATCGGATAGACTAGTTTTTCCTAGGCCAAACCGGTCTATCCTAACGCCCATCGGATAAACTAGTTTTTCCTAGGCCAAACCGGTCTATCCTAACGCCCATCGGATAAACTAGTTTTTCCTAGGCCAAACTAGTCTATCCTAAGGCCCACAGGACGATCTAGTTTTTCCTAGGCAAAACTAGTTTGGCCTAACTCTTATAGGATAAACTAGTTTAGCCTGCTGTTTATTGGTCTGAACTAGTTTCTCCTAGGCCGAACTAGTTTATCCTAGGCCAATTCAATTTGGCGTGATTTTATTGAATTCAATGACCGCCACAGCGCCAACATTCTAGTTTGGCCTAGGCTGATCTAGTTTATCCTAGGCCAATTTAATTTTACGTGTTTTTAGCTCACAGACGTCAAAGACTGAGAAATAATGGGCTCGCAGGTTCTGTATGTATGAATGTACGTATGTATGTACAAATGTACGTACGTATGTACGTGTGTATGTACGTAACGCGATAACTCGTGATTGAAATATCCGATTTGTTTCAAATTTTGGATGTTCGTTCATTGATATAAGGTACTTTTCTGATAAATTTTGGGAATTCATTGGATAAGAATAAAGGGAAGCGAACGGGAGGCTAATCCCCCCACCGTTAATTTAGAGAAATGGATTTTGCATGCAGAATTATCAGTTTTCATTTAAAATTTTGGATATAGGATTATTCTGAAAAGGCGCCTCCATGATTAGTTGTAGGTGTTTATTGTTTAAGTGTAAAAAAGGGCAATGTAGGTTACACCCCCCCCCCACAGTTTAGATAAATGACTTTTGACGCAGAATTTACGGATATGCTTCACATTTGTATATAGGTTCTTTCAAATAAGGCGATTCCCTGAATAGTTTTGGGTTTTAATGGTTAAGTATGAAGGGAAAAATGAACGATTACCCTCTAACATAGAAAAAACTAGTTTATCCTATACGCATTTAGATAAACAAGTTTGGTGTAGAAAAAACTAGTTTATCCAATTGGCATAAGGATAAAATAGTTTGGCCGAGGCTAATCTAATTTAGCTCGAAAACGGGTTTGGCCAGTAAAAAACACATCTTTTACTAGAAAAAGTATAAAGAGTCATTGCTTATAACACCGTTACAGAAATTTAACATGTTCACCTTAGAGACATGATGCGTTGGACATAGTGTTTGCTTACTCAAGCAAATTATTATTATTTACTTTAATATTATTTACTTTTGTACAGGAAGAGCTCTGATTGTAAAAAAATCAGTGGAAAAAGACTCAGTCCGTCTCGATCTAGCCCTACTCAATTTCTGCAAAAAATTCAGGTTTTACTTCACATACAATTAAGATTCCTTTAAAAAATACTGCTTATATACTTATTAAATAAATTTACAATGTATTTTTAAATTAAGATGTGATCACAGAATGGAAAATACACAATGTATTAATGATTATCTAGATTCTTAGAGTAGTAATATTCAAATACGGATTCATTAAATAATCAATGTAGCATAGAACAAAAGAAACAAATATGAGAGTTATAAATATCATAATTTTTGAATCCTTTCAGTAAAAAGTAGATTTGTGAATATATTTCTCTTAAGGCTTTTCTCAAATCCTAAGGAGCTACATCCTAACACATTTATGAACTACTTCCTTTTCGGAAATGCATAAGGTTAACAGATTCAGATAATATGTAATCGAATGACGTAAACCATTTTTTCATAAAAGCGATGTATCTTTGAGAAAATAATAAAGCTACGTTTTGAATCGAATGTCCGGTTACGACATCACGAAAAAAAAGTTGACACCGTGACAAGGATAGCTTATATGTCGACAGGTAATTAATTTCTCAAAAATGGAAAACACTGTTCGATTCCAAATAATGTTCAGCTTCAATGTGGCTCGAATATGCAATAATAATAATAATAACAATAATAAATACAATTCGGATCTCAGTCAGCACCAGTGTGAAAAAAAAAAAAAAAAAAAAAAAAAAAAAAAAAAAAAAAAGCAAACACCATGTCTAATGCATCATATCTCTAAGGTGAACATGTTAAATTTCTGTATTGGTGTTATAAGCAATGACTCTTGACACACATTTATACTTTTTCTAGTGAGAGATATATTTTTTACTGGCGAAATCCGTTTTCGAGCTAAATTAGACTAGCCTCGGCCAAACTATTTTATCCTTATGCCAATTGGATAAACTAGTTTTTTCTACACAAAACTTGTTTATCTAAATGCATATAGGATAAACTAGTTTTTTCTATGTAAGAGGGTAATCGTTCATTTTTCCCTTCATATTTAACCATTAAACTCCAAAACTATTCAGGGAATCGCCTTATTTGAAAGAACCTATATACAAATGTGAAGCATATCCGTAAATACTGCGTCAAAAGTCATTTATCTAAACTGTGGGGGAGGGGGGTGTAACCTACATTGCCCTTTTTTACACTTAAACAATAAACACCTACAACTAATCATGGAGGCGCCTTGTCAGAATAATCCTATATCCAAAATTTTAAATGAAAACTGATAATTCTGCATGCAAAATCCATTTCTCTAAATTAACGGTGGGGGGATTAGCCTCCCGTTCGCTTCCCTTTATTCTTATCCAATGAATTCCCAAAATTTATCAGAAAAGTACCTTATATCAATGAACGAACATCCAAAATTTGAAACAAATCGGATATTTCAATCACGAGTTATCGCGTTACGTACATACACACGTACATACGTACGTACATTTGTACATACATACGTACATTCATACATACAGAACCTGCGAGCCCATTATTTCTCAGTCTTTGACGTCTGTGAGCTAAAAACACGTAAAATTAAATTGGCCTAGGATAAACTAGATCAGCCTAGGCCAAACTAGAATGTTGGCGCTGTGGCGGTCATTGAATTCAATAAAATCACGCCAAATTGAATTGGCCTAGGATAAACTAGTTCGGCCTAGGAGAAACTAGTTCAGACCAATAAACAGCAGGCTAAACTAGTTTATCCTATAAGAGTTAGGCCAAATTAGTTTTGCCTAGGAAAAACTAGATCGTCCTGTGGGCCTTAGGATAGACTAGTTTGGCCTAGGAAAAACTAGTTTATCCGATGGGCGTTAGGATAGACCGGTTTGGCCTAGGAAAAACTAGTTTATCCGATGGGCGTTAGGATAGACCGGTTTGGCCTAGGAGAAACTAGTCTATCCGATGGGCGTTAGTATAAACTAGTTTGGCCTAAAATCGGGTTTGGCCTGTAACATATATAAAAAATAGAAAGTTAGAATAACACAAAATTTGTTATCAAAATGCTATTTTAGACAGAACTTGCAATGATAAATAATATATTACCTGGATGACTTTCTTTTAAAACAAAACAGTGCATTGGAGCAATAAAAACGCTCTTTTTCTTCGTCATATTACAGGTTTGTCTTGTTCCTCCTACATATTTTCGAATTATGTGCACTAATTTTTACACTTTATTTTTTATCCTCGCGCTTATTATGGTACCTCTTTCTATCATTTTCCAACTTGAAAGCAGTTGTTCACAGTTGTTCTCAACAGTTGCGTCATCGTAAAAATCTCACTATATAGTGAATGAAATATTTGATCTAGTTTCCTCGATTTCTTCGAATAACGACAGAAAAACATTTACAAAGAAAACCTGGGGTCTAATCTTCCGCTGAGTGTCAGGCAGTATATAGCAGATAGGAAAGTGACAGCGTGAAAAGAAGACTCTGGGGATGCGAGCGCGCGTGTCCGGAAACAACATTCACGATAATCCAATATGCAATAGGAGCTAATGTCTGCCATATTTCACTAAGTGAATTTGTATAATAAATGAACATCCACTGGGGCTAACAGTTTTCTGCTACTCCTAAATGAGCAGGTTGTTCACATTCAGAGGCGGTGGTCAGTTGTGGTTATTTATAAAAGCACACTCCATAACACCAGGGGCTTCAATTTTAGCATTGCAGTCACGCATGTCTGGCGCGACAGTTGGAGTTCGCTTTGGATTTAAGATCTGAAGTAATTAACGAGCCATTTCTGAGAATAAATTGTAATTTTTAATGCATATTGTTACTGGATAAAACATAAGAGTGCACTGTTTTTTGAATAATGAATTTTAAAATGTACAAATATCAAAGGTTCTTCAGAGAAAAATTATGCGTCATATTAATCTCTAGATTATTTTACATGAAAGCTACTTGACAGCTCTATTCATTAATTTAAGAGACATTTGCACAATCTTTTTTTCATAGTAGGATAGTTTGATTCAAATTAATATTCTTCTGGTAAAACTGTGATAACGAGTAAAATGTTCATAATAATAATTAAAACGATAAAATCAAATAAAACTGAAAAAGAAGAAGAAGAAGAATTTATAAATAGTATGAACAGAGAGTGCGTTTACCTAAAAGTGAAATTAATTAAACATTTTGAATATAGTTATTTTCTATAATAAGAGTCGTAAAAAATCTACAAAATGTAAATATGTAATTAAAATATAATTCATCATGTATCTCTTTAAATATGATTACTGCGCTTAAAATATTTTTGAGGAGGCATGCAGAGATTTCGCATATATTTTTATCCACGGGTACTTTTGTGTAATTTGTAAAATAAATAGTTTAAGATACTTATGACATTCAAAAATACTCCTAGTTCCTTCAAATTTGCCACTCAAATTTTTGAAATTTGATTCGCAGAATTTCAGATTACACACAAACATTAATACACAGTAAAAACCATTCCAAACTCAGCTCAAGTGTCATAAACTTTAATAAAAAGGAAAATATTGTCACGTAATTCTCGACAGATTAATGCTTTTTGTGGTGAATGCAATGATGTTATAACAAGTACTGGAAGTGGTCACCATTGGCGTAATACAAAACTACGTCAAATACCGGTATTAATAATTATTAGAACGTTGAGTTCAATTTCATCTGGATAAAAATGGTGGGCGCTTTCTTATTGAAATACCGCCATGCAAAAGGCAGTGGCGATCGCTTCATCATCGAATGTCAATTAGTGTTGCCAGGTTCAATTTTACAAAAAGCAGTACAGGCAAACAAAACAAAGAAAAACAAGTTGGAAATTGCACGTGAAGCGTAGCAAATGAGGTGCGTTCGTACGATAACGAAGTTTTAAAAATATTCAGATCTTGAAGATATAGTAGAGCGTACTTCGGATGCAGTATAGTAGTCGAAATCTTTGTGTTTCTGTAAATATGCAGGAAGTAATCTTTATTACACCTCAGCAACGCATATCTTATTCATAAAATGTGAAATAGTTGAATATAATTAAAACACGCCCCAAACAATGTCTCCCCGTATAGCATTATGTAGTGGTATACTTTTGTGTGGCCCTGTAATTTAATAATAAAAATTCTTTGCATCACAGTTTGTACAGAATGCATATTTTAGTATATACTTCATAGATTCATGCCAATTCTATTATGTTCGAATGAGTGTAACATCATTAAAATGCATTTGAAACTTTTTCCCCATTGACCGTAATGTAATGAAATACTTCTGATTGTCCCTGTAAATGATTTATGCATCCGACTTTCATGACATTTGAAATGACTTGTCAAAATTACGTAATAATTATATGTTTTAAATTTCAAACGATTAAAATGCATTTGAAACTTTTTCCCCATTGACCGTAATGTAACGGAATCCTTTTGATTGTCCCTGTAATTGATCTATCCATACGATTTTCATAAAATTTGAAATGACTCGACAAAATTATGTAATAAATATACGTTTTAAATTTCAAACGATTAAAATGCATTTGAAACTTTTTTCCCCATTGAACGTAATGTAACGGAATCCTTTTCATTGTCCCTGTAATTGATCTATCCATCCGATTTTCATAAAATTTGAAATGATTCGACAAATTTATGTAATAATTATATGTTTTAAATTTCAAACGATTAAAATGCATTTAATTTTTTTCCCCATTGACCGTAATGTAACGGAATCCTTTTGATTGTCACTGTAATTGATCTATACATCCGATTGTCATAACATTTGAAATGACTCGATAAAATTACGCAATAATTATATGTTTTAAATTTAAAACGATTAAAATGCATTTGAAACTTTTTTCCCCATTGACCGTAATGTAACGGAATCCTTTTGATTGTCCCTGTAATTAGTGATGGGCGATTCTCGAAAATTTCCTATTCGATAAAAATCGTAATCATAAAAAAGCACATTCGATAAAGTCATCGATTAATTTTGAGAATCTAGAATCGAGATGTTTTCACAATCGTTTATTAAAATCTTTGTTATTACATGTTTAAAAAGCATAATTTAATAAATACATGGTAACTGAAAACAAATGAATTTAAAAAACAACAACAAACCAAAAGGATGTTATAATGAAGCCGCAATAGTAGAAAAGTCATGCAACGGCGTTCCTTGGTTTCAAAAAGTTGTAAAGTCGCGAGTAGAGTCGCGAGTAGCAAAATGGCCAAAGAAAAAATAATCAAAAACACTCCTAGTGAAAGAAAATGAACTAAAAGAATATTAAAAGTGATCAAAATCTTTTATTGATTTTTGTACATCAATTGAGATACGATTTACAATTCTCCCATTATTAGAAGACTCTCTATTGAAATTCATTAAACGGACCATTCGGGGGGCAAAGTAGTGCAGGAGCAATGAAAATGCATAGTATGAGTAAATGGTCATTAGGCTTTCCAACAATACATCGCATGATGGATGTCGGTTAAATTTATTAAAGAGTTTCCCGCGGGGGAAAAGTGAGGAGGGATGAGTGCGGGAGGTATATAAAATAAAATGGTAATTACAGAGCTTTCTAATGATATATCACGAAAGAGGAGTCAACAAAAGATATAAAAACACTCCCCTTAGAATTCCAAATATTGCAACACCCGGAATACAGCCTGTCCTCACAGTTTGAGAATTTTTCATACATTATAAATTATATATTGGCAGTCTCCATAAAAAAAATCAGATCTGAATTCACAAAAACGAAATGATTTCAAAAAAGTTTGAAAAGCGCTTCTGTGAGGAGGCCAAATTGAGGAAAAGAGAAGGCCATTTCAAACCACTCTTTCATAACATGAAAGAGTGGTTTGAAAACTTTCCGTTGATATATCATATGACGGGTCCATAAAAAGCTTCAAATTTACTCCTCACTACTCCACTATTTTTTTTCTTCCCTGAATACATCCGGAAATCACGCAGCCTCGCTTTAAAATGTTTATAATTAATAAAATATTTTTACCAAAGGGCTCCATCAAAAAATCATATTTAAAATGAAATTTATTCTCAAAATAGCTACGATTTAAAAAATTCACCCCTCATCACTCCCCTCCCCCCTGCGGAAATTAAACCCCAGGAGGAGAAATGTTCATAATGTGAAAGAGTGGTTCGAAAAACATTCCAATAATCAATCACATGAAGAGTCCAAAAAAAGTTTGGAATTTACTCCTCATTCACAGGTTTACTTTTTCTTAACAGAATACACCCAGAAGTCACGCATTCCCCACTTTAAAATGTTTATAATTAGCAATTTTTATTGGAAGGTTCCATCAAGAAATCACTTCTAAAATGATAGATATTCTCGAAATAGCTACGATTAAAAAAAATTCCCTTCCCGTCGCTCCCCCATCCTGAAATTAAACTGCAGGAAGAGAAAGGTCCATAATATGAAAGAGTATTCCGAAACCTTTCCTATGACATATCACATGACGGATCCAAAAAAAGTTTGAAATTTACTCCTCACCCGTGTCCGTAATGTTACGTTTTCTTCCCAGAATGCACCAGGAAATCACGCAATCCCCATTTTAAACTTTTGTATTTATGAAATAATATTTACCGGAGCGCTCCTCTGAAAACTACATCTAAAATGATATTCATTGTTGAAATAGCTAAAATTAAAAAAAAAATCACCCTCTTCTTGCTCTTCCTCCCCCACCTGAAATTCAACTCCAGGAGGAGAAATATTCGTAAAATGAAAGAGAGGTGCGAAAAAATTCCAATGATATATATATATATATAACATGACGGGTCCAAAAAAGAGGTTGGAATTTACATGTCATCTGTGGGTTCACTCATTTTTCCAAGGATACACCTAAAAATGACGCACCCCCCACTTTAAAATCTTTATAATTAATAAGTTATATTTACCGAAGAGTTCCATAAAAGAAACCTCCACATCTATTATTTATTGTCGAAATAGCTACGATTTAAAAAATTCACCCTCTTATCGCTTTCTCTCCCCCTCCCTACCTCATGAAATTCAACTCCAGGAGAAGAAAGATTCGCAAAATGAAAGGGAGGTGCCAAAACATTCCGATGATGTATATATAACATGACGGGTTAAAAAAAAAAGGTTTGAAATTTACATGTCTCCCGTGGGTTCACTTATTTTTCCTAGAATACATCTAAAAATGATGCAGCCCCCACTTTAAAATCTTTATATTTAATAAATAATATTTACCGTACAGTTCCATAAAAAATCCACACCAAAAATAACATTTATTGTCGAAATAGCTACGATTAAAAAAATTCGCCCCCTCATCGCTCCCCCCTCCCCTCCCCCTCCCCCTCCTCTCCTCCCGCCCCTTAAAATTCAACTCCAAAAGTAGAAAGATTCATAATATGAAAGAATGATTAAAAGCGCTTTCGTATATGCCTCTCATTTCAGCAAATCTCATCCCGATAAAATGATTTCGAAAAAATCATTTCTTCGCGATGAAAATTAACCTCGATTGAAATAGGTTTATCGAGGAACTTGTAACTTCGAGATGAAATTTAACCTTGATAAAAGCGGCATTTCGAGAAGCTTGTGGTTTGCTGATGAATGCCTTTTTCGATAAGGATGATTCTCGTTCTCGCTCAGAATAGAGATGAGGAGCTTTATCGAGGAGCGTTTTGTCGATGAAGCTTTGTGAAATGAAAAGTTTTATCGAAAAACGAGGTACAGAAAGAAGCATGAGAATGTGACAATAACTTGTGAAATGAAGACCTAATTTTCAAAGTTTCTGGTAATTTAGTCCTACCATGCTGTCACGTACCCATAAATATTATTTATTTAAAAAAAAATTCAACTGGGCTTGACCCCCCCCCCCAACATACACTTTAAAATATTGCTGATTTTTTTCTCTACCAATTTTAACTTAAAAGTTTAAGCTATATGGCACAAGTGGGGCTATTGACCCCCCCCCCCCCCCGTTGGTTATTCACCAACATAATTTTGCTCATTTCTTCACTTCATTTCATTTTTTAAAAGGCTATAACTTTGCTTGTATGGGAGCTACAGCGGAGAGAAAAATTATAGCATAGCTAACTTTCCGTCGCCGCTCTTTTTGCAGTTTTACGGTTTTCCCCATAGCACCGGGTTTTTTTTGGGGGGGGGCATTTTTCATTTTTTAATGTAATATGTTTATTGAAAGCTTATGCTTCATACATTACCAATTTAGCATAAAAAAGTTTCTCCCGTCAATCTGGGTCACGTTACGGACCCATAATGGGTTGAAAGTTAAATTTCTCAAAGGTTCTCATTCTTCGAAGTTTTCGCTAAATCGGCATCTGGAAAACATCGTGCCATTGTGGTGCGTGTATGACATCTGTACCATATAAATATTGTTCACCACTGCTGGGGCTCTGGCCTCCCTCTTGCGTGTAGGCGTTAATTTACCGCGGTTACTTGGGCCTTGTATTTCCTGCTCAATAAAATATTTCCTGGCGATTAAAAAAATACACACGTAATTAATTGTTCAAGTTTTGACTTCTGTCGGCAATCCCAAAATGTTTTTTTTTTTCTGTTGGCAATCCCAAATTTTTTTTTTTTTTTTTTTTTTTTTTTTTTTTTACGGATTTTGCAATAAATAATATTTATAATATACATGGAATTTAGAAAAGCAGGAAGTTGTTGTTTGGCATGTGACCACTTATTGATCTTATGCACCTCGATTTTATATATTCCCCCCCCCACCCCACTGCGTTACCTTGGGGGGGGCAGTTTTCAAAATTTAATGTTTAATTCGAGATTACGTTCGGTTGTTCGTTCAATTCGATTTTTTTTTTTTTTTTTTTTTTTTTTTACAAGATTTTGCTGTGTTTGCACACCGCGTTTGGTATATGATGCCGTGTACAACGAGGACCCAGTTCGAGATTTCATATTACAAGTTTGCGTATAAATTAGAGACACCAATGAAAGGAGGGTCTCACTAGCGAGTAAATCCGTCGTGTCTTTATTAACGCCGACTCATTTACCTGTAGTAGACTCTTGATAAAATTGAATCCTGTATGGTATAAAAGCAATTGCAAACTGGAGTCATCGAGAAAAATTTTACACAATCGAAAGTTATCGAGATGTTCATACAATCGAGAAAATCGAGAAAAACTTCTCGTTATCGCCCATCACTACCTGTAATTGATCTATCCATCCAATTTTCATAAAATTTGAAATGACTCGACAAAAGTATGTTATAATTATGTATTTTAAATTTCAAACGATTCTGTTGGGTAGTTCTTGCGTTGTTATATACGGACAGACAGACGGACAGACGGACGGACTGAGTGACAACAATAGGTGCTACGTATTTACATAATTACGAACGCACCTAAAAAGCGGGATAGCAGTTTCTAAATCGGGACACAAAATTCAGGCAACTCTATGAATGCGGAACATGCCTTGTAATGGAATCCTGTCTTAGACGTGAAAACTTCCCTGTCCCTACAGTAGGAATACCATGCAGTTATACCTATTAAGGGTGTATTTTGATTCAAACTGTTTATTTTCCGATTTATTTTCAAATTCACTTTTGCTCTCATATGCACCAAACTGGCAAATTGTCTTATTTAGAACGTACACAAGGTGCCGTGATTGTCGATTCTTTGATAAATGCAGAAAATATTGTAAAAAAAGCAATCAAAATCGGCATTTTGAATCAATTTTTCCGAACCGGGAGATCTGCGAACGAAAAAAAGGGTCATACTGAGAAGATGATTGCTTATAAATTAATTTTTAATGAATCGAGCGTAAAATGACATCACACGGCACCTTATACGTCTCTTCAAAAATCCCCTCAGCAAGTTTCATGTTTCTGCTTTTAAAAATGTGTCTGAAATTGTATCAGAAAATTTTGAACTGTTGAAGGTGGAAAAGCGTTTTTTCGAATACACCCTAAAGAAGATTACCTGTTTGCAGTAGAATTTTTTTTACTGCCCCTTGTGAGTCCGTCTTAGTATTTTTTCTTATATTAAAGAAACAAATGTAACACTCTTCTACAGTAAAACTTATGAAAGCAGAGTCGCTAGGGACTGAAACAAAAATTTCAATTTAGCAGTTTTTATTTGTACTGTAGAATCAATAAAATTATAACTTTTAAATGGAGTTCCGCTATAAACAGATTCTGTTTATAAGAGGTTTACTGAACAAAGTACAGTAAAACTTGCGAAAACAGAACCTCTAAGGAGTAGTAAAAATTTACATTTTACACAGGTTTCCATTATGCATAAGTACATTTGTCAGATATTCTTGCGGAAGGAACTATGAAAATTTTTCGTTAATAATAGGTTCTGTCATCACATGTTTTACTGCATTGAACACCGCTCAATGTAGACTAACGAATAGGAAAAAAAAAACGTACGAAAAGTGATTTAAAAGAATTTATGCAGCATGAAAAATCGGGACATTTGGCGTCCCGCGCAGTGGTTACGCGGGACATATCTTGTAACTTTGAAAATCTTGACACATAATGACACTAGTAACATTTTAAGAGTCCATGGCAACAAAATGTTTACAACACACACATTTGCCTTTCTTATGAACTGCTTAAAATTTATAAAATACGTTTATTACAAGAAAGTTGTACAAAAAATACATATACAAGGTGACGAGTGGTTACATAAAAACACAGTCAATATAGATGATAACTACTAGTATTTTGTTAAAGATAAATTCAGTTTATATAATCTCTTTATATTATTTGAAATATTTTCTGTAAGAAATTGCTGGTAGTTTTCTCTTTTCTTGACTGTGTTTTTCCCGGTTTTCCCTGATCTCTCGCCATCCTGATATAATATTTAACAAATTTAATAATAAACATAAAATATTCTTTAACAGCTTATCCGACAATACGCTGATTGAAAATTATCAACTGAGAATCGGTGCGATGCGACCGCCAGAAATTAGCTAGAAGATAAGAACCAAATTTTCAGCGAGTTTTGCTAAGTCACAGAATAAAGTTTCGAAAGATTTTTTATGGATTTTTATTTAAATAAGAAACAAGCAGCTCTATTTTCCTGATCTTACTAAGTGCAACTTTTGGCTATTTTTTAATCTAAAAAAATTCGTGGTAGTCGCTTCCATGAAGATGAGATTAATGAGCCAATAAAATAATGGTTTTCATCTATTCCACGAAATGATGGCTTGAAGAATTTAAAAATTCTTCGAGCCAGTTTTCTTTGAAAGAAATCCCCTACAGAAACGCATTGATCTTGGAGGCAACTCTTTGATTACACTTAAGAGTTGGTAAGTTTAACCTGCAACATTTAGCCTTACCTAAAGAAAAATTAGTGTCACCATTGTACCTTCTTTTAAAGGTACACAATTCAATGAATCTACACCTCTAGAATCCTCATGATGGGCTTAAATTATCCTTTATTTTTTTGCACTGTAAATAGCGAATTTCGTATTAACATGTATGAAATAAAAGAAAGTTTTGTGACTGGCACATTCGACTAAATTACTGATGCTTTAGTTCTCAAAGAGCTAGCAGAACTCAACTCAATTCAACAAAAAAGAATTATCAAAATCAAAACATACATTCCGAAACTTACGCATGAACGTAATTTAAGTACCAACTCCTTTATTGAAGTCTGTTAATATAAATATGAAAATGTGTGGAAAACCTCTTTAGCTACTTTTAGAAAGCAGCTGAAATTCAGCTTACTATATCGCCATCGCCAACATCTCTATATTTTCACGATATTCAACTACCATTTTACGCGAGTTACCCTACACAGGTAACTACTAAATTATCCAAAAAAACAGTTAAAAAAAAAAAGCTATATGTATTTGTGATAATTCTCACAAATATTTTTCAAATGTTGTTATATAACAATCGAATTTTAATATAGATTATTTACCAAGCGCCAGAATTCTTTTTTTATAGTTATCTTGTAAACAGCTGATATCGGCCCTATCACTTTATCTCTTTTACACGTGTTGAATTCTTTTTTTTTTTTTTTCCTTTTATTCTAACCTAGCGCAGTAGTATCTCTGCTTTCATTTTTGATAATTTAAACAGTTTAACTGAATACTTCATAAATTGATATATAAAAAAAATAACAGAAAAGCTTCTCCAGATAACATTGGGGAACACTTCAAATCTAATTTTTTTAAAAGATAAGCTTTAGTTAACATTTTTAATATAAAAACACCGACCAGCACGATTTTTTTAAACATGTAAGTTAATGAGTTTTTTTATAAAGTATTTTTAATTCTAAAACAGAAAATCAAAAATGCCTTATCACGTTACATTTTTAGATTTTATCACTTTAAAGGTCCTATATCATTTTTTTAAAGCATAATATAAACAAATAATCTATTTTCTTGGGGAAAAAGACCCAAATAAATAATGCGTCCCTCATTCGGCTTTAATAAATAAAACTTCCAGCAATATGTAATATCCGCGGAACCTATTTGAAATCCCGCTTTCTCTCAGCATGTCTAGTGCCATTGGCGAATGTGGTTGTGTGTTTGGTAATCCGTGTTAATTTTTTTAACATGTTTATTAAATATCCTTTAATTCTTACAGTTACGCAAATGTAGTTAATTTAATTTTGCATAATTTCGTATAGTAATAAACTGGGTCCCTCTGCAAATTTAATACTTTTCCAGCAAATTCCCAAGGTTGCATGGCGAAACTATGATGCGTGATGGGGAATATAACTACTCCTTACTCTAAAACACACATACATACACAAATAACATCTGCATTCAAATCAAAAATGTATATACAAATAATATACAGACATACAAACAATGAATCCAACTGGAGTGAAAAATTAGCCAGCGCCAGGATGCCAGGAATCGAACCCGAGACCACAGTAGTACAGGTTGTTGCTCTACCAGCTGAGATACTCCGGCCGATGCCTGGTTCTGCAATTTCTCACTAATAAAACAAATTTAGGAAAGTCATCTTCGATCATTAAGATAGCCTAGGATGACAGGGCAACGATAGATAGATTTACAATTCTATCGATCTACAATGTGTATTAAAACACACATACACACACAAATAATGTCATTCTAGTCATCCCCAACTTTTTCCGTTACCATGCAATTATTGTCGAACGTCTTTTATTACGAATTCATTTCTTGAATGCGGAAATATTTCCACAAAATTAATTTTATATTACATCCTACATTATGACAAAACAATTCCTTTGCTTCACATCGGATCTCAGTGGAATTCCCCGCGTCCGATTCCTTTCCTCCCAGAAAATGATTAGATCTCTCTCCCGGGTCTTGATAAGAGACAGTTTAATGCAATTAAGCTGTTTTCATCGAATATTAGGTCGAATGCTTTCACCATGGACAAATTATGTTGAAACTAGGCTGGGAATACAGATGTTATTAGCATCCAGAATTACCATAAAACCTTCTCTTCTTATATTTTTGGACCCTTTTTTTAAATAAATTTTCAGAAATTTCATTTTTATATATACAGTGTCAAACAATTTGGACTGGAATTTCATATTCTATTTAATAATCTTTCTTTCTTTTTTCTTCTTCTTTTTTTAAAATCTAACTCACTTAATAAAACAAAAGCACATGATATTAGTAATCAATCCGACGTGGGCGCCCGAAGAACAAAATGCGAGGTGGGGAAAAGATTTTACAACGGATCTTGCAGCCAGTTGTTCAGGCTAAAGATTTTTTTTTTTTTTTTTTTTTTTTTTTTTTTTTTTTTAATGAATAATAAAGAAATTACGGAATATTTCAGTGTATAATCGAGTACACGACTTTTCAATAAAAATCGTGCAAAATTTGAAATCCGTATGTAAGCCGATGTCAAACGTGAAAAATTCAGCAAATAAAAACTTAATACTTTTTTTTCTGTATTTCTAATAGATAAAACGTGTTCTCCGAAATTATCGATATCTCCAACAGATCTTTAGTAGATTCCGGGCGATCATGTTTTCATTCTTTAACACGACATTTTTCTAAATTAATCGTTTAAAGACTGTTTCCGTTCGAAATGGTATGCATGTCATCTGGGAATGCAGCTGTAACAAATGGGCGGATATTTAAAAAAGTTAACATCATTGCTGTCTCTGCATAAGAGAAAGAAGCTTAGCTTGGATTATTTCAGGGAACGATCATCCGATCTTTTAAATAATTTTGCATCTGCAATGCGAAACTTGGGGATAATGCCATTTGTGAAGAAGATATGCCGATGATGATGAACTTGGACACTGAACGATATTCATACTAATGTAACATTTAAAAAAAGCAACTTTAAGGAATAATTTGAAAATTCTGACAATGACTTGGATAGTAAAAAATGATTGATGATTTATTTAATTATAAAAGAATGGAGTATAAAAGAATTTTTAGGAATTTTGGGTACTGTTTATGTTTTTTATATTTGCCGTCTTTTTAATTTTGAATATCAAAGTTGGAAATTGTGATAGACTCGTGTATAAGCCGAACCTCCCCCCCCCCCCTTCCCACCGCCACCACTTTCGAGCTAAAAAAATGTCCAGAAATTCTCAGCTTATACACTGAAATACATACGGTAAATAAAATAAGAGTTTTTTCAAAACTTCGTGTTTAGCATAACTTTTAAACATACTAACATAAAAAATAGGCGTACAACGAATAAAACATATTAAACATTCAAATATACTGGTTTCATTAACAATAAAAAACTAAAACATTTACTCTTTTTTTAATCAGAATGGATGGGATAGGACTGCAAAGTTTTTTAACATAGGAATGCAGAAGTAAAATAAACCTGAAAAGGGTTTTTACAGGGTATTATTCAAGGGACACAGAGTCTCCCGGATGAAAAAATTGAGTTTTTTTTCTCTTTCTTGTGTTTTATTTAGTATATGGGTGGCTGTTTTTGTGAATTTTCTAAGACAAATTGTAATTGCCCTACATTAAAAAAAAAAAAGAAATATTTGGTTTAAAATAACTTATTTATAAATAAAGCTATAACATCAAAAGATAGTTATTTCTTAACAAAATTCTCATAAGGTTGGAAAGTGCATCATAATCTATGTGTAAAGCACGAGTTCTTTTATTTTGTATTACACAAAGGCCCCCTTTAGAAAGGACTTTAAAAAAACTATAAGGTGAAATTTATAAGCCCCCTATATCTGAATTCTTTTATGCAACAATTAAAGTGTCGTCACTAAAAAATAACGTTACCTTACATAAGCCAACTGTAAAACGAAGCAGTTGTATCTTCGTAAGGTTAAATACTGATTATCTCTACTGAAAATTTTTTAATTTCTAAGCACCGCCCATTTATAATTTTTTACACATTCGTATAGGAGAAAAATACTTTTAACTGCAATTTGTTTGAAAACTACATCTCAATTTGTTTTTGAGACATTGTTATTGTTATTATTATTACTATTTTTAGTTTTTAATGACATTTCTGTCAGTTTGGCAACTGAAGTACTCCTTTTCTGTAGTAAATAAGCGGAAAATAGTAGGTTATTACAACTTTTTGTGGTTATTTTCCTCATAAAAACAGAAAAAAATGTAATTAAAGTACGCGCTGCTTTGAAAAAATATGATGAATGATTTCTCATAGAACATGCAACTATTATAAAATATATTTAACTTTAAATATCAATATTGATTTTGCAAACAAGTAAAGGCATATAAATCAATAAATAATCTTTTTTGTTGCTTTTGTGTATTATTTCACAATAGTGACGTCATAATCATATTTTTCTATAGATGTTATTTAAGACTGGATGGTAAATGTAGGAAGAGAATGTTGTAGCAGATGATTCATGCGAATGCTTCAGCGGATGCGAATGACGCCATTTTATATATAAAATAAAAACTGTGTTTTCAGCATTAAAGTGAAATATGTTTTGAACTATATATACTATTTACATACATATATTCATATTTATTAATAGAAGTGCATAATTTTCACTCCAGCAGCTTTGAAATTCTTCACAAGTAGAAATGCATCATTTTTTAAAATAACGCATTTGAAATAACACACAAATAAAACGCAAAGTTTTATAAAAATTTAGAGTGCTTTTATAGTAAAGAAGTGACTTTTAGGTTAAAATAACACTTATTTGAAAGTTAACTAACCAATATAAGATGAATTTTTTACTGTAAATAATTTTGTAAAGTTATTGTACTGAGTTAATGAAACTGTTCCTTCTTTAATATTTTCTTTCGCCGAAATTCACAGAGTTCCACTTCATAATAACAATACTTTTTTTTTTCCTCATCGGGGGCAACACTAAATTCGGAAAAAAATCAGAATTCCTGCTTCCTACTTATTTGTTGCACTAAAATTTTGCGAACACGCAGAGTAAGAAAAGATTATAATCAAGATTAGTATGAGTCTGACAGAGACAGAGAAAATGAGTGAGCATAATAACTACCAAAAGCTACTGCCGAGTAAGCTCACATATGACGAATATGTTATAAACTGCTGATATGGTATAAAGAAATGTATACGTTTGCGCAAAAATTGGACGACGGATTAGCCATCTAATCCATTCAAACCATTTTACATCTTATTCGATAAATAAAATCCAAAAAAATCTAATAGAATTGTCTTAAAAAGTATTTTGCCGATGTAATGAAACCTTAGCGTAGTTAGCATTAATGACGTTAACGCAAAGGTAACCAGGGGCGTAGGTTGAAATGTTTATTGGGGGGGGGAGCCAAAATTTGGCTCCTTTTAATGTTTTGCCGCCCTTGAATTATTTGCACATTTTTTAGGAGAGGGGGGGTAGTTATGCTACTTTTTATTTTTAGTTATTTATTCATGGCAATGGCATCTATTTAGGTGATATAAGTGATGCAGCCATGGTTAAATTTCCATTTTAAGCGTGTATGCACATGTGCTGATAAAATATCTCTCCCAGCTCTTGTTTTTTCAAGGTCTAAAAAAGCAATGTAGAATGTTTGAAGAGAATCCGAATCCTGGATCCTTAAATTCATTTTCCTGACATAAGAACAATTGTATTTGGAAGAAAAAAAATACAGAACGCAAAGTTAATTACAATAGAGTTATAGTGGTTTCAAAGCCGCAGCTCCCGCCCAAAACTTGCTGGTCAATATAATTGAATTTAGTCTTCAATTTTTTTCTGGTGAGATCCTCCGAGATCGTGCCCTCTACTACACTGCTCAAAACAATTAAAGGATATTTGAAGTTTTATATAAAATAAAGATATAAACGAAATTTTTTTTGCCGAGAATAGAAGAAGAGAATCACAAATGCAAATTTTTCTGGTTTTCAAACTGTGGAGTATGCAAATTTTGAGTTCGACGTCAAAAACGTCGCTTCAGCGGCAGCGAATGAAATTTGACTTTCAACTGGATAAAAGAGAATGAAGACAAGGATGATCGGCATTCAGTGATTGCTTTGTTTCGATGAGTACGATGTCTCAGCGAAGTCATTTGACAGATTCAGAAGCTTGGAGAATTGTTGGTAGGTTAGAAGGGGGCCAAACTCAAGCCGAAGTAGCGCAAGCCATTGGAGTGTCACAGAGTGTCATTTCCAGGATCTGGAACAGTTTTTTGGAGAGTGGATGTGCAGGCCGAAGACCAGGGCAAGGTCGTAGACGGACAACAACGCCCAATGAAGATCGGTATTTAGCGTTAACAGCTCGGAGACACCGAAACATGAACGCTACTCTTCTCCAACAACACCTTCGCTCGGCTACAGGCACCCCGATTTCAACTCAGACTGTCCGAAACCGGCTCCATGCTGTAGGTCTGTATGCTCGCCGACCGATGGTATGTGTTAGATTAACATCAAGGCATCGTCGCGACCGCAGGGAGTGGGCAACCGAGCATGTCAACTGGAGGAGAAATGAATGGAGCAATATTCTGTTTTCTGACGAGTCCCGTTTTTCTGTGCACCCGGATAATAGGCGTATTTTCATCTGGAGGGACCGTGGCAGTAGGAATAATCCTGCGTTCGTGCACGAAAGTGTCAGATTTGGCGGTGGAGGAGTGTTGGTGTATGGTGGCATCTCCATTGACGAGCGCACTGACCTCTACATCATTCGAGATGGAACTCTGACTGGTCGCCGATATAGGGATGAGATCATCAGACCTATTGTAGTCCCTTACGCTGCAGCAATCGGAGATAACTTCATTTTAATGGACGATAACTGCAGGCCACATCGTGCAAACCTGGTGGAGGATTTCCTTTTCGAGGAATGAATCGTTCGAATGGAATGGCCAGCGTGTTCTCCAGGCATGAATCCAATCGAGCACGTGTGGGACGCTCTAGGAAGACGAGTTTCTGGCCGCCAACAACTCCCCACAAACTCTCCAAGAACTGTAAAGAGCTCTTGGAAACCATACCCCCAACTGAAAATGATTTTCTTTGAAGAAAACACCTTTTCTTATTCTTTTTTTCTCATATGCACAAATTGTGTTTTTTTCCTTTTGTACACAAATGCGCAATAAAATGCATTTTTTTCTGCAAAACATTTGTAATTTATTTTCATATAACCTACTATGTCTGTCGACCATGTATCAATCAGCTAAAAAGTTTCCCAGATACAAAATCCACCTAAAACTGTAATATCCTTTAATTGTTTTGAGCAGTGTACATATATAAGTAAAAAATAATCTGTATCGTACTGCAATTATAACACAAAACTTTAAAGTACTTATTTTTTTCTAATGTGCATTTTTTAAATCGGTCGCACGATTATTCTATTAATTATACAGTACATTAACGAATACTTTTTTCCTGTCACTTTTTAATATTAAAAGACAGTCGTTCAAGATAAATTTGATTTTCTTTTCTGACAATAGCTATTTTGAAAGTAAAATTCAATTATTTCCAAATCCCTTTATCCAATCACTAGAATAAAAACTTATTTAATCCCTTAAGCAACATGTTCAATTTAGCAACAGTATGCTGAATATCGAATATCATTAAATTCCGTCAAAAGTATTTTATCACAATAGCAATTAGCGACGCAAAAATCTTAGATGCATAGAACATTTCAATCTGGATTTAAAATAAAGACGTACGCACATATATTTTGGAATTTCAGATAGAAGTGTTCACTTTGCCCGTCGGTACATCATGATGTTTATAGAGTTAATTAGAATTGTTATATTCCAGATAAATCAAATTTAAGCTGTAATGTCCACCGCAAGGCAGAAAAAAGACCCATCAGAAGAGTGACAGTAACTTGAAATGTATATGTACAATTGATAAAACATAACAAAATTATATTTAGGAATTATATTATAAAACAAAAATAGAGCCAAAGAAAAAAAATCTGTTGTTCAGTTGAAAACATTTTCACCACTTGACCAGTAACCCTTGCAAAAACGAAATCAGTGCCACTTGATCAGTAACAATGCAATTTTAATTACAGTGTTTTATACAATAAAATCTGTAAAAACGCAATATGTGGATACCGAAAACCTTAAAAAAATTGTAAAACTGAATATTTATTTGGTTCCATTCGATTGCATCTTAATATGTTTGATTGCTTTTTCGAAAAACATTTGTAAGGGTGTATTCCGATCCAAACTGCTTATTTTCGCATTTAATTTTGAATTCATTTTTACTCTCAAATGCATTAAACTGACAGATTTTTTTATTCCGAAACTATACAATATGCCGTAAATCTCGATATTTTAATAAAGGCAGAAAATAGTGTAAAAAATGCTGTCAAAGTGGGCGCTGGTGAGCCGAATTTTTCGAAGAGTTGGAGACTAAAAAAGGACCATGCTGAAACAATGATTGTTTATCAATCAAATTCTAATAAATGGAGCGAAAAATAAAATCATGTGGTACCTTGTACATCTCTTCAAAAATCCCTCCAGCAAGTTTCATGTTTCTATTTTTAAAAATGAGTCTGAAATTGTATCAGAAAATTTCGAAGTGTTGAAGCATGTTTTCGAGTACACCCTTAAACATATATTTCTTTAAATTTTGGGGAAAGCTTCATTCCTGCCCAGTCCTGGGTTAAAACTAGGTCGATTATTAATAATGTAAAAATTTCAAAAATCACCATTTATCAAAAAATAGCGATCTGTTTAGGAAATAAATAATAAAAATCATTAAAACTTAAGGCACAGATGTCATATATGAACCACATTGGAGCGATTTTTTTTTTTTTTTTTCTGACGCCAGTTTGGAAAAAACTTCGTTTTCAAAAATCAGCTACATATATATTTTTCAATTATTTTCTATTATTTTAAAAAGGAAATACTAATAAACTACAAATGTTTAAATAATAATTATAAAGCAAAACAATTTATATTGATTTATAAAAGAAAATATAAAGTAAATAAACTGTTTATTAATAAATAAACAACAATGGCCAGGTTATCATATAAGGCAAAAGATCGCCATTTTGTTGCACCGGCGCAAATGTGGTGCGTATATGACATCTGTGCCAAAATTAAATTAACCGGAAAACTGAGAATGCTATTCGATTTTTTCCACTAATAATAGCAGTGATAATAAATGAATTCCCAACTGCGTCTGAAATATAAACATTGTACTTTAAGAACGTGCTTAACTAAAGGAAAATATGCACATTTTTTACCTTCCACTGCATCATCATTTTTCATCCACTTTTTCATAAATTTCCATCCTTTATCCGGTTCATAACACCTTTTTCTCTTTTGTTGCCTGTAGTAAGATCCTGGCTTTTTGTTTTTATGTTTTATTTCAGTCAGATCACTCATAACTGAATTTCTTCTCTCTGGACGACTACGAAAGACAGCTTTTTATTTTTATTTAAAAAATTGAACGAGATAAATCTCTAGCTTTAAAAATTCACGCAATCAGCTTCAGTACAATCTAACAATACTGGATGCTGGACAACCAAGATCTGTGTAGATGACGCCCAGAAATTACCTAACCTACACACGGAAGGGCATAAGAGGGGAGTTAAAATAGTCTAAAGGTCAGATGACCCTCTCCAGGACCACCAACCTTGGATTGGAATCAGGGGAGAGGTTTTCTCCGAAAGATCAAATTACATGTAGTGATCGAACAATGCCCATTTCCGGAATGTGTTCTTGTTTTCGCACTAGGGATAGCGCCTGATAGTAATCTTAAAATGTCTCAAATGTAATGGATCTCCTATATATTTTTTGAAACCATAATTTATTTTCTTATAAATTTACTGTAATATAAGTTCCAAATCATGTTTCTGTTATTTAATATTTTTCATTTTTTTGTGTAAAAAATAATGTGTAAATAAGAATGCCATATTAATAATAAAAATTTTAGGTGCTTAGCGGCGCCCTTAAACATTCCATCGCGCCCTTTTTGAAACCCCTGTTTTAGGTGCCTGACTGCGCCCCTAAACCTACTGAGGCGCCCTACTACTAAAACATATTATACAACCGTTCAAACGCACTACAGTCGCTTCCACATTTATTTTCCCTTTCTATCTATTTCTAAGAGTGACCAACAACTACTTTAAGAAAAAAATAATTGTATATCTATCCCGAAATTGATTACAAGTCTGTTTTCGAAATTTTTTTTTTCAGATGCATAAATTTTCTTCGGGATAGGAGTAGGGGAATAAAAGTAGTAACAAGTCTAAAATTAAATTCCTTATTCATGTTCTGTAAGTGAAAAATAACTTACTTTGTAATTTTACATTTAAAATTAAGTTATTTTATAATTAACTTGTAACCACTAACAAAGACTTTTTTCCGGGCGACTGACGGCGCCCTTAAACCTTCTTTAGCGCCCTACTGCATGAACATACTGGGGGGGAGGCTCCCCCCTCCCCCCTTAAAGCTACGTCCCTGAAGGTAACGACTCCAGGTTCGAAACCGGAGGTTCAGTGTTCGAATATAGCTGATTAAATGGAGTCGGTATTTATCATCCCATCGCTGTTTTAATTTTTGGAGATTTACACCATAGCTCGTAAAGTCAAATGATGGAGACACTCGATTTTTGTTGTGCATCATTAACGAAGTTAACTCAGAGATTTCCATTAGTGCATTATATTGCTCTTAATGAGACGAAATTTAAAATTTATATATATATGTGCAATATATATATATATATATATATATATATGTATGTATATAATATATTAAACTCTCTCATTGTTTGTTTAAATTCATTTAATACCATTTACACGAATTCTAAAAAGCCAAAAGTTCTTTTTTTTTTTTTTTTTTTTTTTTCAGTTACATTAAAATCGTTTGCTTTTGGCGGGGAAAAGTGCTGCTCGCCAAATCGTGTGGCACTTTCACTTATCCTTTATTACATATATGAGTAGTTTAAGTACTATATCTGAATAAGCCCAGTATGGAGACCTTCCCTGTAAGTTTAGAGCAGTGTTATTCAATTATTTTTTGTAAAGCTACAGATTTCTGTAGCTAGCTTTATATAATTCCATTTTTTTTTTTTTTTTTTTTACACGAGTATTACACGAGTGTTAAGTAAACATTCTGCAGTACAAAAATTCCCTCAATAATGTAGTATCTGTGGCGTGTAACGAAGGAAAAGGCATTTGCTGCCATGTTTTGGATAATTGGACAGACTCATTGCAATTATGGATCAGAAATATTGTTTTGCTATTAAAACACGTCATTGAGAATGAAATCATATTATACATTTATGCGAAGGCATATTGGACATTAAAATGTATAATGCTACAGCATTACATTTCAAGGAATTTTCGTATTAAGAAAATTTTTATTTAATAAATGGCAAGTAGGGGAGAGTGGTGTACCTTGGATATATGTGTACCTCGGACCTATGCTAATTCTAGCTTTACTTGTTTAGATCATTAAACAAGAACATTTGAATATAAAATATTTGCCACCAGAGGTCTCATTTAAGATTTTTGGCATTATTTAGAAGTTCAACTAATTGTACAATATTTAAAAAGGGAAATTCACCGTTCAAAAGTAAATTTTTCTTAGATATTTCTAACTTAATTTTATACTAAAACCTATCTTATTTTTTTAATGATGATTATGCATAATGAAGCAATATTCTAGCTGCTACACCATGTACTTTAAATAAAGCTAGGCCTAACCTTAACATCATGATTGGTAGTTTCGTTTTTAAGTGTGAAGTGGTGTATCTTGAACAAAATAAAACTGGTGTGCCTTGGATTGGGTCCAAGGTACACTAGGTATTGTCTAATGGATCTGATAATCAGCTCAAGAAGTTAACATTTGAAATTGACTCATCTAATTACAATCTTGGCCAAAAATAAATATAATTACTAATATAAATAAATTTTAATGTCTTTTGTGATCGTAATAAGTATAATTGTTCTGAAGTTTTATGTTTACTTAGATTTTCTTATTATTTAAACCTAATAAACAATGAAATGTATAAAAAATTTATATATGTAGCTTCTTGATTAATAAATGTTGATTTTATTCGCTAAAAACGAGTTTTTGTTTCATTCTTAGCAATGGAACCAAGGTATACCACTAGTGGTGTACCTCGGTCCTGTTTTCATTTTATTTTTAATTCAAAAAATTTTTATGGAAGTTATTTATATAAAAATTTCAGACAAATATATGTAGTGTATAACATCATAAAGTTTTATAAAATCGTTTCTTTTTTTAGTTTTGGCAATTAAAAAAAATTAATTAATTAAAAAGTCAAAATAGGTCCGAGGTACACCACCTTCCTCTACATCATTTGAATTATCTGCAGTTTGATCTTTGTCTCATTCGAAACAACAGAACACACACTTAGAAAAGTGGGTAGTTTGTTTCCCTGTACATTATGTATTTATGAAGCTAGAATTATTTCTTCTTTCGTATTTATGTTATAAAATATTTCTGATGTACGACAGCATTTAGTTCTGTTATCTGTCTTCTCCCTCTACTTTGTTTTTATTTTTGTTAGCAGACTATACCTCTTACATCCCTTCTTTTATTTAGAAAAATGAGAATATATTTGAAACATTACGGAAATCTTAAATAGCTGAGCTGAAAAAAAATTGAGTTCGAATGTCTAAATAAAACTTGAAATAAGAATCTTCTTATTATTATAGTTATCTTTTGAACTGAAATGTTTCTTGGATATTTCATATGATCTTAAATTTAATATTGTACACAAAAATGGGAGGTTTTCTTATTTCGTAGGACATGTTTCTGACAAAATGTAGCGGAAAATAATATTGGTGAACGTGATGTTTAGCTTCAATATACAAATATTTATTGAATACCTTTCCAAGTTTTCCAATTTAGAATTTTAGCCAATACAGTATAAAGAAAATTTCCCTCGTTTGTGACAGTTAATAAGATAAAGTGTTTTTCTTTTCTCTTCTTCAACTCGAAATCTATAAAATCGTGAACTATATTATTTAGCATAAGCGTTAGCTTATTGAAATAGCTATTTTCGCAATGTAAGTTGTTTTATTACGTATTAAGATATTAGATTAGATTATTCGTGGATCATATCGCCTTGCTTATTTAGAGGGAGGGGTTTTAATAACCATTATCTTGTTATTGTCTGTACTGCTTTAAGGCGTATGCTTTCAGAGGGGACTTTTGGAGGGAAAAGTGACCTGATTTATTATTTTCGTACAAGGGAAATATGAAAGTCCACGCTTTTTTAGACATTATCAACTACAGAGAATTTATTATTATTTGTTTTTTGAAAAAGCATTTTTACCAAAAATTATAGAATACCTTGATTATGGAAGATTTTTCAATTTAAATACCTATTTATTACGTTTTAATTGAATCAGTATTTATTGAAATGCAAACTAACAACCAAACAAATAATTAAATTTTTAATTGAATATTTTTTTTTTCATTGAAAATACGTATATTTTTCGTGTAATTACTCCCTGATTTTTATTTTTTACTTTTTTATTTTTATTAATAAATTTTGCATGCTGTTCTATAGAAAAAAAAAAAAAAAAAAAAAAAAAAAAAAACCTGATCATGGAAAAGAGATAGACACAATAAAGAAAGAGAATTAAGAAAAAAAAAAAAAAAAACCAGAAAATTACAAAACATAGTCAATTGAAAATAAAGAAAATTTTCGTGGTCTGAAGACTTTGTTCACATATTAACCCTTTATCTACCGAATTGTGAATTCATGAAAATTTTGCATTCTAAAGCATTTTACGTAAATTGGTTAAACTAAATTAAAAGATTTACATAATCATTTAATAAATATTTGAAGGATTTTAGATGGATTGAAGGATTTAGAAGGATTCATTAAATTTGAATTTACAGGGATTTTGTGCAATATTTATAATCCTACTCAAATCTTTTATTTTAAATTGCTTTCTTAATATTTTGTAGCATTGTAAAATGTACAAATATAATGTTCTTACAATACAAATATAGAAAAAATTCCGAATTGAAAAATCTACACCCTCCTTCCTCACTGCCAAAAAAGCTGAAAAAATACAAAAGAAAAAAAAAAAAAAAAAAAATCATTTTTTTAAAAATATTTTTGTTTCCTGTAACCAATAATGCTTTTGGAACAAAATAAAGTAATGTATCTGTAACTCATTCTCAACAGCATTACAACTAATTGACGCATTAAAAGAATTTTAGAATAAATAATTTTAATAGTACTTATAGATAAAGGATTAAACTGTTTTATAGTTTCAATTTCACATTTAATTAGCATAGTTTTGTGAACCTGGTTCGAAACATAATGTCTACCGTTGGTAGATAAAGGGTTCATAAGATAAAAGGTATCTACCGTCGGTAGATAAAGAGTTAACAAACTCGCAGTACCTTTACCTTTTCGGTCTGGTGTACTATTCATACACTGTAAAAAAAATTCAAGAGGTTACTAAAAATTTTTTAGTAAATTTGTATTCCACAGAATTTTTTAGTAACCATTACAAGCATATTTTTTTTTTTTTTTTTTTTTTTTTTTGCAAGTGAAACAACAAACATTTCTTTTGTAAACTGAACAAAAGAATTTTTTTGTATAACTAACTGAAAACTTTTTAGTATGAGCCACCAAGCAAATTTTACTAATCGCTCCAAAATTATTTTTAGTCAATTAAAAATTATATTTAGACTTCTGAAGCGGAAGATTTTCTGCAAAACCGTAATAGATGGCAGCATCAAACATTGCTACCTGCTCTATTTTGACATGTTTTTAAAGGAGAGGGAAAGTCCAGAGATCATTAACACTAGAACCGCGGCGAAAGGTCATTTTGACCTATATCATATGCAGAGATGTTGATTCGAACCAGAATTTTTTTTTTTTTACAAAATTAGCTAAACGTAAGGTGGGCAAAAATAATTTCAATGTATAATTTAAACAGTTTTAAACGAAAATTCCGGTGAGAAATAGTTTTATAAAACTTGAATGAATTTTCCCGCGGTTCTAGTGTTAACCATGGTAACTGCTACGACAGGATTTTCTAATCCCTTTATTTAGCGAGTACTTACATTGCATACATTCGGTGTATATCTGGTGGCGTCCAGCAACGAACCCGGATACTTTCAGTCTGGAGTTCGGTGCTATGACCACTAGGCTATCACGGCCACACCAAGTGAGTTCTAGTAATAGCTATTAAAAATGTAAAACTATTAACTTAATTCGTTGATAGCTTTTTTTCTAGCAATTCTTACAGATTCCTTGTAACCGAGTAAGATTACTAAACATTTTTTGGTAATTACATGGATCACTAACATTTTTTTAGTAGATGGATCGCCCCTTTTTTTTACAGTGTAGTACATATCTTTTCATCGGTTATTATTTTGTCTTAACAGTTACTTTTGTTACTCTCTACTCAAAGAAGGGATAGTATATGACTATGCCTTTCTCATTATGATTTCATTTATGTTTTGACATTTAATAATAGCAATAATAATAAAATTTTGCTTAATTCTCTTTGCACCGTTGGCGATTCCTTTATTTTATGCGCATATTTCACTATGAGTTATTTTTCCAAACGAATCATGTGTGATAAGTCGAAAAAAATATTAGAAAGTAGTAACACCTCTGAAACCCTGTTGTAATACGATATTTTTCAAACGTTTCCAAAACCTCTTCCTGAACCTATTACTATATAAATATGATTTAAATAGTACACAAAATAAGTACAATCGTTATATTTCAGAGAATAAGATCATCTTTAAACTTCGTTATCCGGAAAATAGTCCCTAAATTCTGTCTAATTACCAGAAAATTTAAGTCCTTAGTTTTCGAAGACTTTAAATTGTTTTCTTCATTGCCTATTCTTACAATAGATCAATTTTTTATGACACTGTTCTTACCTCCGCATAAGCACGCAGATATAAAGAACAAATGAAACTTTAAAGCTCATTTATAAATCGTAATTTAACTTTAAAAGGGGGAGGGGGATATGCAGTAAATTACGATACCACATTTACTCATGTATGCCACTTAGTTTTTAATATTGAATGCTTTATTATTGAATGTTTTATTATTGTTTTTTTTATTACTATTAAAAATCAGGTTTACCCATAACACAAGAATATATTTAAAGATCGCTGCTACATTTGTAGAGGAGTTAGAGGAATTTTAGTGATAATTTAGAAAACCTTGCATGCACAAAACTTGCACGCGCTTATAAGCAATTTACAGGATGTGTCAAGATGAGTTAGTACATGAAAATTAAATTTTTTCATGTAGAGAAAATGGTTAATTAAAAATAATAATAATAAATGCACCTTTTTTTAACTGTTTCATGTTTATCTGTGGGGCTTACCATCTTTTTATCGGGCTTCTGTATTATTGGCTTGTAAATATGATTATATGATGGTTATTTTCTAATTCAATATACGGAATCCCGAATTAATATGTTATAAATGTTTCTACAATGTTAATTATAATTATTGCATTTTTAATAGAATAAAGCCTATTTGAAATCATTTTATAATCTTTTTTTTTTTTTTTATCAAAAACAAATTCTTCAAAAAAAGTATGAAACGCGGAGCGGATGTTAATACTAGGAGTCAGAATATTACAGATGTAAAATATGGTAGTTCTATAAATTTAATTGTATGATTAGAGAGTAAATAAATCTCATTTTTCTTCAGTTCTTGAAGTACATACATGCCCTAGAATGTTTTCTCAATATTTTATAACGTTTATACAATTACTCATACTAAAAATGAAAAAAATGTAACAATTTTTTATGCCTAGTATTTTGAATATTTTACATTTTTATCAGCTCCTTTGAACTTCGAGATATCGAGGTTTCACTGTATTAGCCTTAATTAATGAATGAAATTCTTAGATAAAATAAGATGAAGATTACTATTCGAAAATAGTGGTAAACAACATGCATTTTGATACATGGCAAAAACTATTAAGAAAATAAAATGAATTTCGTAATAATATTAAAGCACCAGAATGGTCAAAATATAATTTTTGTAATAACAATTAAAAAGCTTTTATAATAATCTTCTTATTTTACATTTTAAATAAAAATCTGCTAACAAAACAATTTTAAAAAATTATATGTTACTGACATTTCCTTTATCAGAACAAAAGCGAAAAAACTTTTTTATGAATCAGTTTTATAATTTGTACTGGCTAATATGTATAAATAAGTTTTACTATAATTTTATTATATTAGAGTAATTATTATCAAGTTATATAAAGTTTTATACAGGGAGAATGAAAAAAGGGTATCATGGGGGACATAATATGCATATATCATGAAAAAATATATACATAAACAAAAAACTATATGGCACTGAATAAGAGCATTTATATCAAAGTGTAAAAGGATCAAAGTATAAAGTAATAGTATAGTGTAAAGTATAGTGTAAAAGTATCAAAGTTGTAAAAGGAATTCTCTATTTTAATAAGAAAAAATGAGAGGATTATTTAAAATATGGTAACACAGGGGACATTTTTCAGCCAGTGTGTCTGTGTTTCTAAGTGTAGTGATAAATATTTTTAAAAAAGTGTGCTGCTGATATTCAATTTCTACTCTTGAATATGTATACAACCCTCTCAGTGATTTTTTTTTTTTCATTTTAAATGCAAAAATTTTTGAAAAAAAATTTCTTAAAAAGGGACCTTTATTTTTGGAATGACCCATATATATATATATATATATTTTCTCATTTTTACTTTCTTCTATCTTTACAAGAAGAAAGTATTGGATTCGTGAAAATTTTCGACTTCCGGTTTTCGACGGATTTATACGTTTTAGAAGGTCCTGAACACGTTTTGACTATTTTTAAAAAATGTCTGTCAGTGAGCTGTCTGTCTGTCTGTATGTGACAAAAAATTTGTGGGCGCTCTATCTCAAGAACTAATGCTCGAAATTTAATAAAATTTTATATTCAATTAGATCTTGATATGAATTAGTGTCTATTGGTTTTTGATGAAAATTGGCCTGCAGGTGGCGCTGCTATACTACGTTTTTAATGATTTTCAAGATTGCTATAGCTCAAGAATTAATGCACAAAATTTCACCAAACTTCAGATTCTGTGACCCCTTGATATCCATAGACGCTGATTAAGTTTTGGTGTAAATTGGCCAGCAGGTGGCGCTGCTATGCCACGTTTTTTATGATTTTCATGATAGCTATATCTCAAGAACTAATGCACAGAATTTCACCAAACTTCAGATTTCGCGATACCTTGAGATACATAGCCGCTAATAAGGTTTTGGTGTGAACTGCCCTATAGGTGGCGCTGCTATGCTACATTTTGCACGATTTTTGCGATAGCTATATCTCAAGAATTAATGCAGAGAACTTCATCAAATTTTAGTTTCTTTTACACTAGAATATATAACATAATTAGACGCTGATTACATTTTGGTATTAACCTTGCAACAGGTGGTGTAGCTATGCTGCATTTTGCACGATTTTTCCGATAGCTATATCTCATCAACCAACGCACAGAATTTCATCAAACTTCGGATTTTGTTACAAAATGACATATAACATAATTACACGATGATTACGTTTTGTTATAAATCCTTCAACTGATGGTGCTACTGTGCTATATTTTACACGGTTTTTTTTAAACTAGTTATATCTCAAGAACTAATGCACAGAATTTCATCAAACTTCAGATTCTTTTACACCATAACATAATTAGACGCTTTTTTACGTTTTGGCATAAATTGTCCAAGATATGGTGTTGCTGTGCTACGTTTTGCAATTTTTTTGTTATAACTATATCTCAAGAACTAATGGACGAAATTTCATCAAATCTCAGATTCTGTTAGGTCTTGACATCAATAGATGCTTATTAAGTTTTAGTATAAATTACCCAACATGAGGCACTACTAAGCTCATTTTCTCAGAATATTAATTAAATTTTGCGTTTTAGGCTTTTCGGATACCAGAATCTCATTAGGCTAGGTCAAATGTTCGAGGAAATTCGATATTGGGTAACTTTAAGGTCACCACTTTTTTTTTTTTTTTTTTTTTTATTAAAATGTACTTATGAGATAGAAGAAAGTTTTTGGATTGACACATCCAACTAGTTTTAAAGTGATATCATTTAAAAGCACCATTTGTTTAAGCACATTGTAATTCACAGTATTTAGTGTTTTTTAAGAAAAATAATGAAGGTTAAGTTTTAGAGATATAAGATTAAAATGATATAACATATCAAATATATCAAATACTTTAATTCATCTTACTTTTATAAATAAAACCATAATGAAATACTCAAATTACTTAAAGGTGTTTTTTTTTTTACAATGATTAATAAAACCTAGTACTTTCAATCATATCATGCTCATCGTCAGGATAAAAACAAAAAAAAGTTTGTTGTTGTTGTTTTTAACCCTGATGATGAGCATGATATGCTCGAAAGTACTTGGTTTTATTAATCATTGAAAATAAAAAAAACCTTTAAGTAATTTGAGTATTTTATTCTGGTTTTATTTAATCATATTTTATTTTGGGCAAGGCATTCCATATTAAAAACAACGATTTAAATCTATTCGGGGTATTCTATCCTCTTCCCCATTTCAATCGCTTGCATTTTACCTATAAACATGAAGATAAAGCAAATGTACTGTTTTTTTATTTTTTTTTCCCTCTACTCTATAACTGCATTTAACTCTTATAGAATTTAATACTATTTAATACAAGCATATTTCAAAAGAGCGAGATAAACTTATGATAAAAAATCAACAGAATTTAGTTTTTTATTGTAATTCGTGCAGATTAAATGCATAAAATGCGTCTAAAATATTCTGTATTGAAAGAAAAGATTAATAAAATAGCAGTAGATGTAAATGTAAGTTATTTGTATATTACTGAATAATAAGACAAGACTGGTTAACTCAATTTTTGGTACTATTGTTAATATTACAATGAATAAGAAGTAAATAAAGAAAATTCAACTAATAAGCTCTTTTTCATCAGTATTATTATAATCCCAGATATAATGTGAAATAAACATTCTATAATGCAAACCAATATTCAAATATAACGCCTGAATTATGAAGAATTTAAAACGAATCTAAAATTCATATTCTAAATATTCTAAATGAACATAATGAAATTAGGAGAGTATGAACGATAAAAGTTTTAACAAGTGAATACTGGGCGTAAACTTAATGATAGTAACATTTTAAATGTGTAAACACATACATATTTAAAATGGAGAATGGGAGCATAAAAGTCAACAAAGTGTAGGCTTTATTTATAATTAGCGTAGATTAAATTCATAAATGCAACTCTAAAATCCTTATATGAAGTACATTCTTGTTACATCCCACCATGGGACATCATACATTTTTGATTTATTACTCTTTTTTACATGTGTGTGTTTCATGGGGGAAAAAAATCTATATTAATCTTTTTGAGTATGAATTTTCTTTCAATTTTCTTAAAAATTAGTCTTATGCTAATAAAATTAAAACTAACTATCCAAATCACTGAAGTTAAGGTTTACTGAAATTTCACGAATATTTTATTTACTGTAACTTAACGAATGTGGTTGTTTTAAGCATTCTTCATATGACGATAGGCTAAGTAATTTTTTTTAATAATTTCGGTAATAGCCCTATTTTTGACTAAAAACAAAGAACGAAAATATCACAAAAATTAAAGTAATTAATAGATACATAAATATACAAAATTATTATTAATTGTGCGCTTATTAAATAAACATAATTATTAATTAATTATACGCATGGCCCAAATTGCTTCTCTATACTTCTAGGCAAAATTTTTTATTTCCATATAAAATAAAATGTAATTAATTCATCAAAGACAGAATAATTTTCTAAATACAGGAATTTCATCTAATTAAAAAATGTTTTATCTTTAAAAGTGATTTTTGTAAATTATCTTCATCTATTTTATTACATCTTTCTTAGCAGATATTGGAAAGACTTCTGTGAATTCAAACTAAGAAATTTCTAAAATATGTACTAAAATAAATACGATTACTAAATGGTACACTTATAAAATAAGAATACATTTAAAATACAATTAAAAATTCCTCAATTTTTCATTCGTTTCTACGAACGTCGTCACGATACAAAAGATGTTAAATGTAATTTAAACTTTCAAAACGTAAACACATACGTCCACGAGCATAGTTGAGTTGAGATGAGAGTGCTTAAACTGCTTAAATAATTATAGCATATTGTGCCAGATTTTATGAACGGAGAAATAATAAATGATTTTTTAATGGATTCTAAAATTTTATTGAGATATGGATTTTTGCATGGAATTGTAATTTTAGCAGCTTCATCAAAATTAATTTTGCTTCCTTCATTTGAAAAATGTAATCTTGCGAGGGCTGTACTCTGTTTTGACTACGCAATATCTCTTTTGTGCTCTTTAAATGAAGGAAGCAAAATTAATTTTGATGAAGGTAAAATTACAATTCCATGCAAAAATCCATAGCTCAATAAAATTTTAGAATCCATTAAAATCATTACAAGCTCGCGCCGCGAGCTTGTATCATTTATTATTCTCCGTTCATAAAATCTGGCACAATATGTTATAATTATTTAACAGTTTACGCACTTTCATCTCAATTCAACTATGCTCGTGGACGTATGTGTTTATGTTTTGAAAGTTTAAATTACATTTAACATCTTTTGTATACTGAAGACGTTCGTAGAAACGAATGAAAAGTTGAGGAATTTTTAATTGTATTTTAAATATATTCTTTTTATAAATGTACCATTTAGCAATTGTATTTATTTTAGTACATATTTTAGTATAATTGATGGTGCAATTATCCTATTTATAATTAAGAAATTTCTATTACTGTTAAGTCTTCAGCTGTTAATGAGCACGGGAAAAGCAACTTCAAAGTTTAGTGACATTTGCATTGCATGCTTTACAATTTGAACTCACATCTTGAGTCAATGATAACTATTAATTGTAAACATCGAATACATATAATCAACAGAAATAATCATGAAATGAAATAGAAATAATTATGAAATGAAATAAACAATGAAGTAATTCATAGCAATAAAGAAAGAGTATCTCATTTCAGCTGATGCAGTACAAATCAAAGATTAGTGTTCAAAATTTCCGAAACGAAATTTTTGGAATACAAAATGTTTCGGGTGAATTCCGGTCAGGTCGAATTTTTAGCCACATTTTTGCCGAAACTAAGATTTTGGGCTGAAAACGAAAACAAAACCTAATTTTCGGTCGATCTCTATAAGCTACATCAGGATTAAACAGACATGGTAACTTTCTAGAATTTTTTTTTATGTTTTATCACACATTATATTAATTCGAAAAATTTGTCCCTAGTTTAAATTTAGAGAGTGAAATATATGTTTGAAATAAATGAAACGTCAGTGGATTAAAGATAGCTAAGAATTTATAAATTATTGTTATTGCTAGATTCTGAAACATAGAGGAAATCATAATATTTTTTTAAACATATACTATCAATAATCTGACATCAACAAAAATAATTACTAAGATAAATTAGTATTTAATGAAAGATATGTCCTGTTAATAGAACGCTAGAACCGAACGGGTTAAGAGCACTTCTTTAATTAACTTTATTTGCATATTGATTACAAAAGTGCATCTTTTCTAAATTTTCTCGTGCAAATTATAGTACAAACCACTGAATTCGATTGAAGCAAAATTAAAAATACTCCAATAAAATGCATGATAAGGAGAGTTTAACGATATAGCAATTTAAAGTACTTTCTTTTTCTTTTTCTTCTTTTTGTGTCGAATTTGATTATTTATGATGGCCGAATATCTGCACGAAGGATGTAGACCCTAGGGGATATTCTCACCATCGGGGTCTTTCTAAGAGTACCTAACCTAAGGTTATTTAGTATTTATGCAAGGTTACCAACGTTTCTAAGAAAACCACGGAAAATTCCTAACAGTTAGGCCAACGGGTGCGATTGGGTTCGAAGCCAGCATCTTCTGTCTACCAACTTCGGGATCCAAACCTCTCAACCAATAAATTTTATTTACTTTTTTTTTTTTTTTTTTTTTTTTTTTTTTTTAGGAAGCATAAAAAATTGTATTACAATAATTGTAATAATTTTATAATCAATGTTACACCAAGTCGATGAGATTGCATTGATACAATTTATAAAAATTAGAAAGTTTTACTGATCGCAGGTATAAAGAAACAAGAAATTCTTTCATTAGAGAGACGAAGACGGGACTTTCTTTATTGAGAAATGGCTTTTTAACTGATCATCTGGAAACAGTACCAGATACTGTCTGGTTAGTTTTTTACTCGTTCGTTGAAAGCTTAGTATACACAGAAGAGGCTTAAAATTAGCCGCAGGGAATAAAGAGAGAGAATGTGTAAAACATTTGCTTTCGCAGAAGCTAAAAACTGAGCTTAGAACGCGTATTGCTGCATCTTTTAACGGTTATTCTTATGTCCTGGCATAGTTACCTCGATAAATCTTCATGTGAATGAAAAAAAAGCATAAGAAAAAAAATTAATAGATTGAACTTTTTTATTCGTTAACTTTCCGACATGTGCCAAAATTATTTGTATTTTATTTTATTTTTTCTTCACGCCACTTTGAAAGAACATCCTGCCTTTTCTCTTTATTGCTTTGCACTTATATATATATATATTTAATTACGCAGAGCTACAAAAATATTACATTACCCACCAGCAGACAAATTCCAATTATATAAGAAGGGGATTTCTCAGCAACATTTATGTAGTTTTATTTTAATGTATATTATGAACTATTCCTTTAAGGGCATATCGATTATAAAATAGCTCATATTGTTGAGTTTTTAATTATCTGACTAAAAATTAGAGCTAAAAGATTATAGTGCTAAAAATTATTATGGACCTAAACTATTATTGTTCTGGGAGGTTTTAAAATAATTTATTTTAAACACTGTCAATGTGTACATATTTTTCTTTGCCTTTTTTTTCAAAATGTGATTTTTTATTCTTTGGTATACTTTTCTAAAATTCTATTTTAGACAAACAATAGAAAATTTCCATAACTGTGAAACAAACTTTTTTCTTTAAAAATATCTAACATTTTAGGTCTTAGTGAAAAGTTCTTTACATTAATAAAAAAGTTGTTGTTAAAGTTTTAAGGATTTTTATGTGCCTTTAAGACGGAAGGACTTTTCATAGAAATGAAAACTGTTCGTGATTAATAGGATCCTATTTGATTGAAAAAATTATTTAAAAAATGCCTGATATCAAGCAATGGCGGATCTAAGGGGGGGGGGGTGATCGCCCCATCGCACCCCTCCCCCTTGAGCCCAATGAAGGATCTACGGAACGACATCAGATGCCCGCAAGGAAAAGTTGTTACTCAACTAAAACTCGAGACCGGCTAACTTGTTATACTGGGACTGGGTCAGGTCTTCCCACTTTCAGAACCGGGTCGGGTCTGGTCTTATTTTTTTCTGCAAAGCTGGATCAAGCCACACTGTTTTTCCCAGGTTGGGTCTGGCGTAGACTTCCTTCCTACTAGAGATATACACGGGCCAAAATTTTCAAGTCCAGGCTCCGTCCGGTATAAAGGCTAAACGCTCGATCTGGAATCGACACAGTCCGTATGCTGTGGCGGTTCTAAGGAGCAATAGGAGGGGGACAAGTCCCCCTTTCGGCTAATAAAGGGTTTACAAAATGACATTATGCATCCTCACGAGAAATAACTTGGGTTGAATCTCGGGCCCGTCACGGCCTGGCACGGGTCGTGCCAGTGTAAGTCCACGGGACTTGGAATGGGTAAGGTTTTCTCTCATTTTGAATCGGGTCGTGTCCTGATCTTGCTTTTTTTTGGAGATTCGGGTGGGGACAAGCTTTTTTTTCTTCCAGGCCGAGCCTGGTCTCGATTTCGTTTTTTCTAGAAGTTTGCATTGGAGAAAATTTCCAGGTCGTGGCTCGGCCCGGAATAAAAGCTAAATATTCGGTCCGTCTCTGATCTAGATAGTATGAAAAACATTATTGGCCCGACCACGACCCGTGCAGCTAAACGTTCGGTACGTCTCTGATCTGAATTTCTTCGAAGGATCACGTTCACGGATAAAAGCGAATTTCGTTAAAGGATGGCGATCAAAACTGGGTCATCCATTCTCGCAAGAGTAAAAACCGAATCTGTAACTGACTCAAATCCGAAATGTACAACAATCCGCCCCGATGCGCTAAGCGTAGCTAAAAAGTAAAAGTCAACAAGACCAATAGCATAATACAGTTGTTAACCGGACCCAGACCCTACCCGAAAAAAAAATCAGAAATTAACTTGATCCGCAGTAAACAGTACAAGTTAACCGGATCTAAACACGACCCACAACAAAAAGTAAAAATTAATCCGGCCAGCAGCAAAAAATAGAAGCGAACCGGACATCAAATTTTGTGAAATGATCGCGCAGAAAACGCGAATTTTCTCAAAGGATCGTGAAACAGACGCTCATTTCGTCCAAAAATTGCGAAAAAGAACGAAAATTTTATCAAAGGACTCACCCCAATCAATTCGGGTCAACCCAAACCGTTCTCGCAAAATTAAAAACCAAATCCTAAACTGCCCCAAATCACAATTGTATGTCAAATTGCCCCAAATGCGCTAAACACAACTAAAAAGTAAAAGTCAGTTCGACCAACCACAAAATGTAGTAGTCAACCTGACCCAAACCCGACCCAAAAGCAAAAAATCAGAAATTAACTCGAACCGCAACAAAGAGTAGAAGTAAACCGACCCAAGTAAAAATTAACCCGACTGGGAGCAAAAAATGGAAGCCAGCAGTACCCAAACCCGACCCACAGCAAAAAAGTAGACGAAACACGACCCTCATTTAAAAAATGAGATCGAACGTGTGCATCAAACTGGAGTTTCCAAAATTCTAAAATCCCCCCCCCCCCCCTTGAGGACTGTCCAGATCCAGTCATATCAAGGGAGGATCCACGCAATTCTATAGGCCAGACTCAACTTTAAATCGTATAAAAAAAGTTTTTTTTTTTTTTCATTACTTTAGGATTATTTTTACAACTGTGTAACTCTGGTCTTAAAAGGCTATAAAGTTTTAGTAAATTTTAAGCTTTACATTACAAATTTTGCATAATTGAAAATAAGCAACTACTGATTATCTCTAACATGAAAAATTCTGTAACATTATACAATCGAATCTTTTTTGTAAGATAATTAATTTCATGCATTTTTCGAGTGTCGAGATAAAGGTACTAATTTGGAACTTTTCAAAGTTGATTCGAACGAAAAAATAAGTAAATAAAAAGGCAACTATTTATTTAAGTAAAAGGAAATATAGTAGAAATTTGTATTAAAGTACCACAGAGCGTGAGAAGATAAAATAATTAATATCTTGGAAGTTTCGAAAGCCATAAATTATCATTTACAGACAGATTGTATTCATTTGTGACTTTCCAAAACTGACTCAGTTATTTTAAAATTAGACATTAAATTTTATTAAGAAAAGCAATTGTTTACTTCTCAATAAGTAATTTCTAACAAAAAAATGAGCCGTTTTTTTCTGATTTTCATGTTTTGTAGCAACCCTTTTATTGCTATCCACATTAAAATCCTACATGAATCGAATTATACGAACCCTAACTCGAACATTTTATTTGAAGTCAGCCCAAACCAGATGACGCAGTTTAGCTCAAAAGCAGAAATAAAAGAAAATTACCGTAATTTAATGCGATTATTAAAAAGAAGAAAAAAAAATCTGTGAATGTATTTCTAACATCAATTTGCGTTTTATGTAGGAAATAAGCATATACATACATTCATTTATATTCCATACGTAAAATCATTACAAATTATCAGCAACTATTGTAAATTTATAGATAATAAACGAATTTATTCATATTAAAATGATATACAAACCACCATACAAGTAAATGAAACAGATTCCCATAATAAATGCGACAGGGATAGTAAACATTAAAAAAAATGGAAATTTGTGGAACAAGGCAAATTCATTGTCCTTATTACATTGATTACCACAAATAAAATGTGCAGCTCTATCATCGTATTAACCATAAAAAGCTAAAAAATGCAAAATTAGGACTTCTGCACACAATAAATTCAGAGATTAAAATGTTAAAAGACACTCAAGTTAAAAACTAGTCGTTGGGGGCCACCGTAATACTTACCCATCATGGATATGTATATGAAAATAAAAACATATGAAAACTACTTATACAATGCATTGCAATTCATATACAAAATCTAAATATTGTTAATATACATAGTAATGCTATATTAAGGAACTGCTGATGTACCAATTTCGACAAATTACATAAAACGCCAAACTACTCAAGTAGTACCGAACTGCGTAAAAGAAACATCCTTATAACTCCAAAAATAATAATTCTATTAACTAACAACTAATTGCGTCGGATGAAGCGTCTCATTTCCAATTAAAATATACCTCTGAATTGAAATTTGAATGAAATACAGGGTCATGAAAAATCGAAGAATGTGGAAAACAGGATTACAAATGTCTCGGCAACTATTAATCCGATCGACTTCGATCTATATGCAAAATGTGTGTTATTTTATTGCCTTTTACGTCCATTCCTTAGAACAAAAAAATTCGAAAATTTTTATATACCTTTCATCAGAACGAATTTTTCGAGAGTCCGAAAAAAATAGTTCCGGATAATCGATGTTGCTGATATTAAATAGGGTTCGTCCCATTCTTATATACTAACTACATACAAAATTTCAAGTCTCTATCTCAATTTGTTCGGGAGATAGAGCGTTTACAGACAGACAGACTGACAGACAGACAGACGGACGGCAAATTTTTTTTTCTAAAAATATGTTTTTCGGAATCTCCACTATCTAAAACGTGTAAATCCGTCAAAAAAATTTTTTCGATTTTCAAAACGATTGCAAGACTTACCCTATACTACGTATGATGGGTAAGTAATAAATATGGATTCAAATGTGTTAAAAAAGAAAAACATACTACCAGTTAAATATCCAATCTGGCAACAAAAAAAAAGTATGATATTATTAGCACATGTTGCCGAATATGTTTTTTAAATAATTATGGACATAATATATTGTCATAATATATTAATACCGGGTGTCCAGTAAATGATTGACCCATTTTGAATGTAAATAACAAAAAAAAAAAAAAAAAAAAAAAAACTGTTTGAGATAAAAAATGCGTGGTTTGCTGTATTGTTATTAGAATATAAATAAATTTTAAAATATGCACTTTGTTAATGTAATATAATAATATTTAAAATAATATCTCAGTCTCAAGACTGAGGAGGTGAAGTATAATACAGATGGTTCAATCATAAATATTATTTTAAATCACTTTCCAACCAACGTACCCTATTTCTGAAGCTGATTCGAGAGTCGATTCAACATATAGATTCAGATTCAGCCGAAAATCTCATATTTATGAAAATTAGAGTCATGTCTCTATTCAAACAGCCTGTTACCGATAGCGCGATATTTTTTTTCCGAAATTTGAACTACATTAACAAAGTACATGTTTAAAAATTCATTGATTTTCTAATAACAATACCGCAAACCGCGCATTATTATCTCAAACCGTTTATTTGTTATTTAAGTTCAAAATGGGTCAGTTATTTACTGGACACCCGGTATATACATAATATATAATAATATATTGTGAAAAAGTATAATATAAGCAGGTATAAAGTTTAAGATATGGTGCTTACTTCCATCTGTATTACATTCAAACATGAATTTCAAAGCGTTATCTAATAAATCAGATAAAGTGCTACCATCCATCGTTAAATGATGCATTTGAAATGAGTACACAGGTATTTATTATTAATAAAGTAAATTATTTGGAATAAAAACAATTAAACTACTCATATTAATAAATATTAATAGGTATTAATCTGTGTTTTCCGAAATGATACAAGAACGTTATCCATTTTCCTTTAAAATTTTACCAATGCCAATATCACTTATTTTTACACGCAGTAGACAACAATACATCAAAACTTCGTGACAATTAGTCCATTTTTGCGAAAACTAAAGTTTGTAAAATCAGAAAGCGGCAGGAAAATAGACAGATAGACAACTATATTATTTTTTACATCCTAATGATATAACCATATTATCTACAGATACAAATCTTTCATATAAATATGTATGCCTGTAAAAATCGAACCATCAATTTAAGAGTGCACAAATTACGAAAAATAAATAAATAAATAAATAAATAAATTTAAAAAACCCCATAAAATATTATGGTGAAGAATCAAGGAATACATTGTAGATAAAACAATTAATATCATGCAAATTTCGAAAATAATAAATTAACGCATAAAGATAGAATGTAGCAATTTATATATGTATTTTCAAAGCTATATAAGTTGAAAATTTTGCAACAGACTGAAAAAGTGTCCAAGACCGAGAATCGTTAGCTTAAATTGCCAATGCTCTAAATTGAGAAAACATGGAATGACAACTGGTCGACACAATTTACTCAGACAACCTTTACACAATAGTATCTGATATGCCATGTAAAAGAAAAGAAAAAAGAAAAAAAAAAAGAAACCTGCTGGTTGAATTGTCTATATAATAAACCAACTCAATTGGAACAACATTGGCAATTTTAGACAAAGGCAGTCGAGCTGATTCCCAGTCTCAACACTTTTTTGCCAGTTGAAAAATTTTCAACATATGTCATATAGTTACCAAAAAGTACGATTATTGATGACGAAGGATTTGAAATGTCTGCGTGCACTTGTGCAAATGGTATTTTGAAATAAAAGTAAATCTTTGTAAGTGAGTCACATCATAAAAGTCAGAAAAAGTGAATTTTCCTTTCGCCGTAAATCATTGAAATAGTCTTCTTTATGAATCACAGATGTTAACCGTACAACTTCTGACTTTCGTCTGTTTTGAACTCTGCCGGTTTTGAGAGACACGGTTAATTTCCGACAAACTTCTCAACAGTTAATTCATTCACTAAAATCTTAATGTGTTTTTCCATAAACTTAGAAAATCACATAAAATTTCAAGGTAAATGCACCAGTAATGGGTCATTTATGGCCGTTTATCTAGTTATTATTAAAGTGTTAGTGACTTCTCAAAGATATATATGTATATATTTATCTTTGTTATAACACCGAGAAAAAGGAATTGATTAAAACTACAAAAAAATGTTTCGTTGAGTACATTTTGGTTGTTTTAACCGAATATTTTAGTTAAAGTAAAAAATCGGTTTTGTTGCCAAACAAATATATATATATATATATATATATATATATATATGTCGCATTTTCATGAAACGACAGACTTCAAGGGGATGAGTTTTAATTACGATTTATTTAAAACATAGCAAAGTCTTTTCGCAAGTCTTTACATCATGAGTTCTGGAGACCAAGTGCGTAGATGTATAGAAATTTCTCATCTCCCGAGGGGGGTTACCAGTTAAAAAGGCCATGTGTTTTACTTAAATTAATACGATAAACTTAGGTTTCTTGTTGGCCTGTAAAACCCGTGATTATTAGTCATGGGGCCCGTATCCACATTGAGGGACGATTTATTAAAAAAGTAATAAATAGGTCTGATTTTTTGTATTTTCTTACAATTTCCCCCCCTTCCAGACAAGTCTCCGGGGATGGGCCGGCTTCCATCCATGATACTCACCTGAAAAGGGTAAACAATTTTTACATTAAGTGAGCTAATGGGAGATGAGTTATTTCTTTCGTATACTTAACAAATAATAGTATAACAATAATAAAAAATGTACAAATATCATATCTAAAAACAACACTGTTATAAAATGTACCACTATACGTCATTGAACATGATAAAAACAATTGTATTAATAAATGCAAAACACTCAGTAAATATTATACATAGACTAAGATAATCAAAATAAGAAATATGTTGTAGATGGATTCTGAAAAGTCCAATGTTATTTACATTTTCAAATTTGTATGGAACTGTCCTGACATAGTTCAAGAAATAGTACTTTTACACATAACACAATGTTCACAATAATGCAAAAATAATTTAAATTTCAAATATTCATAATAAATCAAAAAGGTAATTAAAATTCCAAATATTCATAATAATGCAAACCGAGATCTGATATAATATAATATCAGTTCATATGATACCAACTATTTCAGTTTGTTGGTGTAAGTAGTTTAAATTGATTACTAGGAAAAAAGTATCTTAGTTTGGAAGCGTGTATTACTTCATAATCCTTTTTTGTAAGCCAGTTAGGCTTATTTATTTTGAAACTTACATTGGATAATTTTTCCATAATTTGATATGGACCAGAAAAAGGCGGACTTAACTTCCGAGTATTCGGATAGTGAAATTCTTCCACTATGACAAGGTCACCAGGTTTAAAAGGCGCTTCCACAAACTTTAAATCATACCTGACTTTATTTTTCAAGTGATGTTCACTTGTTCTTTGGAAAGCCTCTTTTCTGGCTTCCTCTACAGGGGGATAATAATTTTCATTGCCTAATACTGATGGATAAGGTAATTGGCCGAACATTAAGTATGCAGGAGGGTACTTGGTTACTGAATGAGGTGTGTTATTGTACTCATTAATTACTTCCTGCAGAATTTTGGGCCATGGGACGTTGGAAGGGGTAGAATTTACTTTAAGTCTTAGTCGGGTGCAAATTGACTGATTCACACGCTCATTTTTCCCATTACACTGTGGTCTATGAGAAGAAGTAAATATTTTTTTTACATTCTGTTTATGTATCCATTTACGAAGTTTAGACGCTGTAAACGCAGGATTTCTATCCGTTAAAATTTTCTTGGGAAGTTGAATATTAAAAATCTGTCTAAGAATATTAATGTAGACTTCAGTTGTAACATTTTTAGATGCAAAACCCCAAACATAACGAGTAGCGTGATCAATAGCTATGTGCATATACCTTTTAGATGAATTATAATAGTTAAAACCTCCTACTGAATCTAATGATATTATATCGAAAGGTAGTTCTGCAGGTGGTAATGCCTCCAGAAGACCAAATTTTGGTTGGAGTGATTTTTTGTTGAGTTGGCAGACCTCACAATGCTTGACAAATTGTGTGATATCGTGGGTCATGCTGCTCCAATAGTATTGTGGGGAAATTAAATTTAACATTTTTTGGATTCCGGGATGGCCAAATTCTGTATGGGTATTTATTAGTAATTTCTCTCTCAAGGAGAATGGTACTAGAATTTTTTGAAAATCCTTTTTGCGAATTATTACAGTGTCATTAACTTTTTGAAATTTAGGCCCTGTTATATTATCTAATTGTTGGTGTTCTTTAATTTCATCTGACGTTAATAAATGACTATGGGGATTTACAGAAAAAGTGGGATTTCTTGAAAGCATGTCTGCTTCAAAATTGGTATATCCTTTGTTATATTTTACAGTATAATCATACATACTTAATTTTAATGACCATCTGAATAACCTACCTGTTAAATGATTCACCTTCTTAAGCCATACTAAGGAGGCATGGTCAGTATGTATTGTAAAAGGTTTTCCGTGAAGGTAATAATGGAATTTGTCAAGGGCATCGATTATTGCTAGACATTCCAGTTCTGTGATAGCGTAATTTTGCTCGTAGGGCCTTAATTGTCTCGAGTGGAACGCAATGGGATGCAAGTTCCCTTTTTCATCCATTTGTTTTAAGACAGCACCTACGGCTTCCTTTGAGGCATCAGTATAGACATGGCTTGGGAGGTTAGGATTGAATAATTTTAAAATAGGCCTAGAAATTAATGCGTTTTTAAGCAACTCAAATGATTGTTGACAGGCATCTGACCATTCCCAAGGAGCATCTTTCTTTAACAATTTATTTAGAGGGGCTCTAATTTTAGCGTACTTGTCTATGAATTTGTGGTATACGTTTACAGAACCAAGGAACCTTTGCAATTCTTTAACGTTTTTTGGAGGGATTAAGTTTTTAATAGTTTCGGTGTTAGCATTGTCTGGTTTTATTTGGCCGTTACTAATTTCATAACCGAGGAAGTCAATTTGAGATTTAGCAAAGTTACATTTGGAAAATTTTAATTTTAGATTTTCTTGACGGCAAATGTTAAATATAGTTTTAAGGTGATCCATATGCTCGGCATAGGAATCGGAATAAATTATAAAATCATCAAAATAATTGGCAGCAAAATTAACTATGTTTATCTAGGATTCTTCGAAGAGCTCTTGCAAATTGAGCTGGGGCATTTTTATAGCCAAAAGGAAGAACCAACCACTCATAAAGACCTTGATTGGTTGCAAAGGCCAACTTCTCTGTGTCTGAAGGATGAAGTGGGATATGCCAGTAGCCAGAGGCTAAATCTAGCGTGGAAAAATATTTGGCATTGACAAGTCTGTCCAAAAGCCAATCTATACGGGGCAATGGTTCCGAGTCAGTCTTACAAATGGCATTGATTTTTCTGTAATCAATACAGAGACGCGTTTTACCTTCTCCTTTTTTATATGCCAGAGTGACGGGAGAGGAATAAGGACTGCAGGACTCTTTAATAAGTTTAGCTTCCAGTAATTCTTGTATTTGTTTTTGAATTTCTTCATTGTCCCTAGGAGATGCACGGTAAGGTCGAAGCGAGATAGGAAGTTCCGAGGTGAGAGTTACCCGCTGAGGTTCCCATCCGACTCTACCTACGTCATATCTATTGCGCGCAAAAATATCCTTGAAGTCGCTTAGAAGCCCTTCCAACTGTGAGTTCTCTTCAGTAGTACAATGACTAAAACTTTTGTCATCATAATCCGAGAGAATTTGAGTATCAAGATAACATTGTCCTTGTTGCGACAAACTTTCTTGATTTAATTTGGAAGGAGAACGAAGCGGCTTCTTGCAATTCATATCATCCGTTAAAGTTAAAGTATGGTTAAATGAGTTTTCCTGAGAAATTTGATTGAAAATATTTTGATCATGCTTTAGAATGACTCCATCCTGAGTCAGAATATTCGAGTAAAAGTCCATCGATATATGGAATTTTTGTAATTCTGGAGTTCCCAGTATCGCATATGGCAAGAATGACCTAACTAGGTATAAGGTGCTATTTTGCCTGATATTTCCTATTTTGAGGGGTACGTGAAGTTTTTCAGAAATCTGAACTTGTCCTTGGGTTTGATTAACATTAAGAGGATGACAGCTTTGAATAGACGTCATATCCAAAGCTGCAACTAAGTTTTCTGGAATAAGGGAAAGGGTACTTCCGTGACCTTCGACAATACCGGCCGAAAGACTGGTTTCTGACGTCACAGTACAGAGATCTCCATTAGGCCATTAGGGCCATTTCAGATTTTTTTCATGTACATTTTTTTAATAAAAAATACTTTTTTTAATACAAAAAATTAAACAACAAAATATTATTGAAGTAAAATAAATAAAAATTCTGATTTTATTTTTTTCATTTTTTAATGAAAAATATTTTAAATAATTTATTTTGCATTTAAATTTTTCTAATATAAAATGTATATTTTCTCTTTTTAGTAAAATATCTTATACTAATAAAATATAAATACAAAGTTCATCTATCAAAAGCGAAAAAAAAAAAAAAAAAAAAAAAAAAAAATCCGAAATTTTTGTTATTTTGAATTTTTAGTGCAGTTTTGCATCAAATTATTGAAAAAAGAATATCATTTTTTACTTTTCACCAATATTTAAAGTACTTCATTTGTTTATTTATACATATTTTCTTAGGGGGAAACAGAGAAAGAAAGAAAAATAAATAACCAGTTTAATATGAAAAAAAAGTGATGTAATTATTTAAATAAAATAAATACAATAATTTGTTTTGCAGTTAAAAGCTGTTACTTCTAAATGGATATCATTATATTAAAATAATACTTTATATTAATTATAAAAATAATCTCCTTTAAAATATGATTTTTTTTTTTTTTTTTTTTTTTTTTTTTTTTATAACTAGATTTTTTAATTTTTTGTAAAAACTATCTGTCACAGTGTACAACATTTTTTCCTTCTGATGAGGATAAGTACCAAAGATAGATTCGTGCAATTCACCGAAAGGATTATAAACTTACAAAGTATTGTAAAGTAAGAAAATATATTGTTAAGTTTTATGTATGTTAAATTTTTCCTTAATTCATTTTTATCCCATGGTCTCATTAAAAATCAAATATAAAAAGTGTTTTATTTTAACATAACAAATAGCTTGATTATAAAATCCTTATTTGCATAGAATGTGTAAATTTCGAAAAATAATATATGCAACAATATACTATCAACAACATGCAACAATATACATTGCAAAATAATTATGAATTATAATATACTATCATAAAATTTAATTCATATACTCTCTCTATATATATTATTTGTATATTTTTTGTAAACATGGATGATATCAAAGATTGTTTGCCATATTAAAGCAAAATAATTTAAATAATAATAATAAAGTATTCTTTAAATGTAGATTCATTTAAGTTATATTACTTGAAACGATAAGAAATAATAATTAAAATAGTTGTATTTAGCTATTTATACTTGAATATTTACAAAATATGTTATAGCATAATATAAATCACACACACATATACATATACTATGAATATTTAAATAGATAGATTATTTCTAATGCTTTGCATTTTCAGCGTATAGATGGATTTTATAAAATGTTATTTATAATGCTAAAATAATTTTTTTTTTATATAAGGATTGTTTCTTTAAAAGTATTTATATTTATTTTGTAATTAATTATTTAAACAAAAATGAACAAATTAAAACTACATAATATTTTGATAAATGTATAAATAGTTTATTTTGTAATTAATAATGTATAAAATAATCTGACTTAGATTTTGATAATATTTAAAGCAATCTTAATTATTAATGAACTTCTAATTGAAATATATATACTTTTTAGTAATTTGCATTTTCTGCACATAGATGGATTTTAGATATATATTAAATATACTACATTATCTGAGAATAATTCTATAACCATAAAACATGATTACATGCAAATACACGTATACATTATTTTTCAAACTTTACATGTTCTGAGCAAATATGGATATTATAATAAAGTTATTTAGTATACTAAAACAAAACGCTTTTTATAATTAATTTTTAATGCGATCACGGGATAAAAACGAATGAATGAAAAATTGAATATATATGAAATTTTGAACAAAATAACAATACATTTTCTTACCTTACTATACTTTGTTGGCTTAGAATTTTTTCGGTGAATTGCTTGAATCTATCTTTGATACTTATCCTCATCAGAAGGGAAAAAATAGGCCTTGTGTTTTGGTCCATTCTTATAATTAGACTTGTATCCAGTAACAACATAAGGAGGTGGCATTTTTTCACTCTTGATAATGTTTTAATTTATAAAAAAAAGACTTAATATCGCAATGAATGCACGTGGTCATCCATGTGCGATAACGCCAGGCTAGAGGCGAAATAACTACTGCCCGTGCCTGCCCGCTGTAACTGGGGTAGCGAGGGAGAAAAGAGATCCCCAATACAGAAATACAATAGATCCCTCTGCAGTGACGTAGGCAGTTTATTTGACCCCAGTCTTCGGGCCGATATTGTCGAAGGTCACGGTACTTCCGCTATCCAATAAAAATGGTATTTGAACCGCATGACAAGTTTTTGGATACGTATGATTATCGTAATTCCCATATCTGAGGTACCCCTGGACTATAAACCGTCATAAAACATTATGGGGTATTCCTTGATCAGGGGAATAATGGACATTTTGTGATTGACACTGATTACTATGGGTTGCCAAATCGGGATTCATTGTTGTTCCTGCATTGCCCTGAACATCATATTTATGGAGTAAAGTATGATGTCTTCGATGGCAATTTTTACAGTTCATCTTGGAGGGACATTTATTTGAAAAGTGGCCACCTCGCAGACAATTGATACATAGTTTGTTTACTTGGATAGTTCTCCAACGGTTATCTATGGACATCTTCGTTAATTTTCTGCAGGCATGGGTGGCATGCGACTCAAGGCAAACCCCACATTTAGTATTTTCTTGACTTTTGGGGAATTTATATCTATCGGAAGAATTTCGGGAATATTTTAAATTTCTTAAATCTATTTTAGTTGGATTCTCCAACGCTAGCATACTTTTGGCATGAGTCTCTAAAAATTTTAAAAATTCCGTGAGACTAGGCATATCATTATGAGTAAGAGAGAGCTCCCATCGTTCTTTTAGATTATCACTTAGTTTTTGAATTATAGTATAAATTATCATGTTATCCACCAAAGCATTTTGAGTCAAATTCAAAGACTCTAGAATTCGAAGTGACTCATTACAAGTATCTATTATGTCAAAAATAGCTTTAGAGGAAGAGGGGCAATTTTTCATGTTTTTTAAATTGTATAACTTACTTATTTGTGCGATGGCTAAATCCCTATTTTTATCATAGCGAGCGCAGAGAGTGTCCCATGCATTTTTATAATTGGCTTCCGAGAGAGGAAATCCAGAAATTAATTTATGAGCAGGACATTTTACACTAGCCAGTAGGTATTGCAATTTTGAGACGCCCCCCAACTCCAAATTTTGATCAATAGTTGTAAGAAAAATCTCTTTAAAAGAAAGCCATTGATCAGCTTCTCCGTGAAAAGGTTTTAATTCAAATTTTGGAAGATTAACAGTTTTTACAAAAACACTACCTGTAGTTTTATTTAGACTTTCTGAACCACCCTCGTGAATGTTTAAACTATTAGTTAACTTATTATGTGATGTATTTATTGCTATGGTTAAATTATCCAATTTAAGTGCAATCTCATTATATTCATCAATTATAGGATCAGTTTCCGATGCATCGCTCTGAAGAATGGCATTTTCATGGAGTTTATTTAATTCGGTTTCAATATCCTGAACCTGTTTACCATATAAATCTAACTCTTCAAGAGTTACAGTTTCATTATCAATTTTGGGATTTATAATATTTTTTATGCGAGTGATTTTTCCCTTAAGAAAAGTTTTTTGTTTTTTAATAGCTTCCATTTTAAATTAATTTTATGACAACTTCCTAAAAATCTAAATATAAACAAATTCTAAATGACCTCCAAAAAAATAATAATATCAACATAATACAAGCATCTGCATAGAATTGTGAAATGAAATAAATAAAAAGAATTAATTATATAAACTAATTAGACGTAAATATGGATATCCATTTTTTCTTTCAATTTAAAATATAATTACACTTAAAACCATGGTTTGTAGAAATAATAAAACTAAACACAATATCACTACAAATAGTACTTACCTTTAATTACTTATATTAATAAACATCATAAAAACATTAAGAATAATAATATCATATATAAATAACAACCCCAGGGTATACACATACACTCAACCAAAATAAAAAAAAAAAGCAATTTTAGTGTGCGCACATGAAAAACTATGCGTTTTCTTTCTTTTCTTTTCGATAAATAATGAAGCAATTACAGGAACACTATTTGAAGATTATTGATGAATCACTAAAAAGCGAACACAACTGTTGAAGTCGGAAAGATTTACGCGTTTCATGATGACTCGATAACTGCATTCACACTTTGTTGTAAATAAAACGCAAAGTACCCGACATTTTTGATGAAAAAATTACTCTCATTATCACCATAGAAGAATAAACACAGGTTGCACCACACACTTCGATGAAACCAGACGAACACAAAACCTCTTTTAAGAACGCACAAAAACAAAATAAATCACAAGTTCGGAGAGACCGGCCGAAGTAATTCATGGCACGACAGAAGGCAGGAGGGGGGACGAACGGCGATAGTTGAAGTCCCGCTCAAGAAGAAATCCAGTGTCCAGGATGCGGCAAAGCCCGACCGAGTGTAAAATAGCATCTAAGTATTCCAATGGGGCAACGGCGATAGTTCCGCTCAAGAAGAAATCCAGTGTCCAGGACAAAGATCTTAGGATGCGGCAAAGCCCGACCGAGTGGAAAATAGCATTTAAGTATTCCAATATGGAATACGTTTGCTGGATGATAACTCATGACGAGACATTAGCTCCTTTTCAGGGCCTCTTTCGATGTTTCGTGTCAGAATGACCGCTCTCTTTGCTATCCTTTGTGGGTCCGGTATTTTTAATAATGTCCATATTTCGTAGAATATTTTCCCGCACTAGGTATCATACTGCCGACTATGAAGAACTGTCGCATTTTCATGAAACGACAGATTTCAAGGGGATGAGTTTTAATTACGATTTATTTAAAACATAGCAAAGTCTTTTCGCAAGTCTTTACATCATGAGTTCTGGAGACCAAGTGCGTAGATGTATAGAAATTTCTCATCTCCCGAGGGGGGTTACCAGTTAAAAAGGCCATGTGTTTTACTTAAATTAATACGATAAACTTAGGTTTCTTGTTGCCCTGTAAAACCCGTGATTATTAGTCATGGGGCCCGTATCCACATTGAGGGACGATTTATTAAAAAAGTAATAAATAGGTCTGATTTTTTGTATTTTCTTACATATATATATATATATATTGTTAGCACTCTTATAAAATTTTAATTTGATTATTACATTATTATGCATTTCGGATGAAAATTGTGGTGGGAAAATTGAAAAAAAAAATCAACAATAATTTTTTTTGTTTATTCAAACAAAATTTTTCCATTAACCCCCCCCCCCTCCCCTACCAATAAGGGTCAATGGATTTTTTTTTTTTTTTTTTTTTTTTTTTTTTGATAAACAAAAAAATATTTTTGATTTTTGTTTTCTTTTTTGCAATTTTCCGTCCACAATTTTCATCCGAAATGCGTAATAACGTAATAATAACGTCATCAATCCGTCTCAATTTGAAAAGTTTTTATTATTTGAAAAATTTATGTTAATCCTTTATAGCTATATAAGTCAATTAAACAAAATTTCGTGAGAGAGTTATGGCTACTGCACACCAATTCAAATTTTGCAAAAACAACAAAATTTTGCTGGAATTACAAATTGAAAATACAAGACATTAGTAAGACTCAAATAAAATTGATGAAATTTTGTTAAAATTTAATAAGAGTGTGAACAATATATATATATATTTGTCTGAGCAACAAAACGATTTTTTACTTAAACTAAAAAATTCGCTTAAAACAACCAAAATGTACTCAACAAAACATGTTTTGTAGTTTTAATCAAATCCTTTTTGGGTGAACCTTTATGTATCACGATAAACATTCAAAATTTGATAATACACACACACACACACACACACATATTTTTTTTTTTTTTTAAGGGTTACCTTGCTCTTTACTCCAAGTAAATTTTATAAATTTCTGGTGCACGACCTTTTAAATTTTTGGCTTATCCAATTTTGTGACACCTAATAATTTAACTAAATAAATTCCCGTGCTTTATTATAACAATTTCTTTTCCCTTTTCTTTCACTTAAAAACAACTATATATAAACAATCATTTAAGAGAACTTTTATTTATTACATTTGCAAGATATCTTCTGATAATTTTATTTTAAAATGCCATGAACATATAAAAAGAAAAGCCCACTGGTCAATTAAAATTTTAAAAAATGTATAAATCAGAAAAAAATGAAATTGTTTTGATGTCTAAGATATAAAACGTGGCATTGTATACTAACTTCCAAGCAATCGAGATTATTACGACATAATTACATTCCTGTTAAAACATTAATCAAAATGAGGTGCCATATTTTGTCTTTTCATGTTGAAAAACGATATTTCCTTTGTTTGCCAACAAAGTGATAACAGACTGCACAAACAGTTTATTTCTTTTGGAATCTCATGTTCTTAATACTCGGTTACTATGCTTAAAAAACTTGCATTATTGATTTTGCTGAATCTATAAGATACATGACATAACATCCATTTTAATACAATTTATACAGCGATACTGTGGGGAGATATTAGTTAATTATAAATGACTGAGTTTTTTTCACTGATTTTGTCCTTTAATCATAAATACTAAAACAATTATAAAGAAATTTGTTAAAATCTACAACTTTAAAAGACACACAATAGACCAACATTGCATTAGGCTGGAGTAATTTGGGTATGTTAACTTTGTAACTTTTGTTAAAATTCGCATAAAGAGATTAATTTCTGGCTATAATTATAAAGACAGTTATGAAAAATTGTGATTAACAAAACCTAAAATAAACTCATCATAACATTAAGCCCAAACAAATTATCCTACATATTTAATGCTAAAGCGGATAAGCGACATTTTAAAAATAAAATTAGAATTTTTTTCTACACCGAAGAAAAAAAAAAAAAAAAAAAGTTGTAATTTTACAGTTGTAAAACAGCAGAAATCTGTATTCTTATTAAAATATCATCTTTATACTGTACAAAAAAAAAAAAAAAGTTGTAAATCTGCAACTCTAGTTTTTGTAAAGCTACAGAAATCTACAGTTTTAACTAAAGAATCTATTAAAATTGCAGTAATCTTAGTAAAATTCTCTCTGTATGCCAGGTAGCAGTTGCATAAAAAGTTCCAGGCATTCCAGTATCCTGAAGAATTCGTAATACCGCTTAAACATATGTACCTGTTACATGAATTTTTCTTCTTGCTACTACATAAAAAGTTTTAGAAATCCCAGTTTCCTACAAAAAAATTTTAAACTTTACAGATTTTTTTTATAGTGTGAAAGTGTAAATTTTCTCTCCTTTCAACAAAGAAGCAATTAGCTGAAATTAAAACAAAATCCATTTAACAGATATAGCAATGAAAGATTATATAGTTTTAGCCGGTCTGGCTAAATAGCGCTAAATTTTTAATCACCGTTGTTGTGCATATATTCTTTTCCGTGTAATTACAAAACTAAAAAGAAAAAATTTATAACGAAAGTTATGAAAAAAATTATCACTAAAATTTAAAATAAACTTAACGTAACATTAAAACCAAACATTTTATCTTGCAGATTAGAGATCTAGAGGTGGTAAGTAACAATTTTTAAATGAAATATTATTTTAAATGGAAATGTATTTTTTTTTTCTTTTAAGAAGCAGGCAATTAGCTGAAGTTAAAATAAAATACATTTAACAACAACAGCAACAAAAGATCATATAAATTTAGCCGGCCTGGCCAGATTTTTAATCACAATATTTCAAATTTTAATGACTGGCAAATAATTACTTTCAGCTTAAAAGGGAAACAGAATTTGTAATAAGTGTCAAATATTAAGCCGGGAAAATATAATCGCGCTTTTATTAAACTAAATTTTGGTTTCTATCCATTTTATTATATTGACTTCTTTTTTCCTGGACTTTCACCACAGTGTCCCATTAATAAAGATTTCACACTACAGCTTTATCTATTAGCATCTGTCTAAACAAAGAAAGCCTGTTCTAATTTTTCACACATCTGTCATGCCTTTTGATTAATTGAATAGTTACTTTTCTCCTCTGTGTTTTAAAATAAATCGTTTACGATTTAGTGTGCCAGATTTCTCCGGACAATTTGCGAAATTTATCATTAATATCTCTGTTCATATCAGAGAGGTCTTTATAATTATCTGTTTGTGCTTATTTTTTTATGAGATTTATCAGTATAATTTAAGCACAATTATATGATTAAGTGTTTCTATTTCTTACTTAAAAATGTAATCAAACGAAAATATTAAAGCATTTGTTTAAAGTCTGGTTCTTTGGAATTTTTAGCTTTGCCCCCTCCCATTTTTAACGATTTTAGATATTTATTTGTTTATTTTTGAAAATTTTGATAACACACCTTTTTAAACTTATCAACATAGTTGAAAAGTATTTATGAATTTAAATTGTCTGTCCGTTCGCATTTTCACTTGCGTAAATATAGTTAGATCGCTATGTAATTGATATACAGTAAAACCTCTTTAAAGCGACCACATTTCGTTCCAATAAAACTTGGTCTTTCCGAGATCTGGTCTCTTAATGGAAGTCACGTTTAAAGCTAAATTTTAATTGTTGAAAAAAGGTGACAATTGATGTTACTAATTTTTTTTCGCATTAGGAAAAATATAAAAATTAAAATATTAAAGCAAAAGTTAATTAAGAAGGTAATTACTGGAGAGTTTTTAAAATGAATACATTGATGTTTGCTTTGACTTTCCGGTTTTATCTTTTATAACATTTATTTCCAAGTCCTTTCGAAGACGAGTAAATAAATGCATTTTTTTTTTTTTTTTTTTTTTTTTTTTTTTTTTTTTTTTTTGACGGGAACAAATAATGATAATTTCATTAATTTATCTATTTCTTTGAAAGTTTTCTTACAGAATAGGGCAGGGGAGTTTATTGACCGCCATTCTTAATTAGCCTTCAGAATTGCCTAAACAAGCATAAAAGGATTTAAGGGGGCTCAAGGTTTAAAAACTTTTCAAAAAATCGATTTTTTATGATTGAATTTGATTATTCATTTAATTCTTAACTCAATGCAAAAAACCGCATAAAAATATTAGCATTTTTAACGGAGTTATAAGCATTTATGTATCAACACTTTCATAGCCGCATCCATATAATTTCAACTTTCAGTCGCGTTTTCTCAAAACTTGATTTTTGACGACTAACACACACACACAAAAAAAAAAAAAAAAAAATCTATTTGATGGATTGGCTTAATTTTTTTTTTATCTATATAACATCATTATCTAGGTTATGAATTAATATATTTTAGATAGTTTAATATTTTGAATATTTTTAATGAAAAAAAAGTTGTATTTTTTAGGGGTTTTTTAAATTTTCAAATTTAAGAGTTTTTTTAATAATGTTTTCTTTTGAGGGATTTTTATATCCTTAATTCATTCTCTAGAGTAAAGTTTCCTGATCATTTTAAAGCAAAAATTAGGTTCTTAAGTCAATTCAACTTTAAGATATTTTGGTGTTGGATATAATTTTTTTTTTCGAAAATTGTGTTACATACATTTCGCCATATTTTTTATTATATTACATTGAAATACTTCATTTTGTAATTTTATAAGACTACAAACATACCTTTAAAATATCAGAAAGTTTAAATTAATTACATTGAATACTTCTGTTTTTATATGGGCTCGAAGCGAGAGCTCTCTTAACATGTTTTTCCGTATTGATCAACCCCTGAGCCCCCTTAAACACTTAAAAGTTGCCGGAATAATAATAAAACAAATCTAAACTTAGTTTAGAAATTTGATGGTAGATGCGCTCTCCAGAATTATTTTTCTAATAAAACGTTTTTTTCAGCGAACAGAAATAAATGGAACTTGTTTCATTTTCTTCAAAAAAATTGGTCACTCGTGGAGGGAGTTCATTTGAAATTACCTCTGAATGGAAGTAAAATTAATATTGAGCGTATGAGAATGACTTTCGTTCCATGAAAAAGTGATCATCCAGGAAATGATCGCACATGGAGGTTTCACAGTATATGAGGGTTATCGTGACATTCTCGATAAAAATTAAGTGTGTAGCATTTATAATTCGTTTACTGAAACACTAAAATATACTGCTACATAATGGCGTATGCTACATAATGGCTACAAGGGCGATTCTGGAGAGTCCTCAACGGAGGGGGGTGCGATTTTAGAAATTTGGAAACTATAGTCTAATGCACGAGTCGGAGCTCATTTTTTTAATGCGGGTCGTGTTTCGTCTAGTTTTTTGCTGTGGGTCGGGTTTAGGTCCGGTTGGCTTCCATTTTTTGCTCCTAATCGGTTTAATTACTCTTTGGGTCAAGTTTGGGTGCGGTTGACTTCTGATTTTTTGCTTTTTGGTCGGGTTTGGGACCGGTCGACTGCTACATTTTGTTGTTGGTCGGGTTGACTTTTACTTTTTACCTGTGCTTAGCACATTTGGGGCAGTTTGACATACAATTCTGATTTGGGGCAGTTTAGGATTTGGTTTTTACTTTTGCGAAAAGGGTTCGGGTTGACCCGAATTGATTGGGATGAGTCCTTTGATAAATTTTTCGTTCTTTTTTACATTTTTTGGACGAAATGTGCGTATATTTCACGACCATTTGAAGAAATTCATGTTTGCTCTGCGAACATTTCACAAAATTTGATGTCTGGTTCGCTACTATATTTTGCTGCTGGTCGGGTTAATTTTTACTTTTTGTTGTAGGTCGCGTTTGGATCCAGTTAACGTCTACTGTTTGATGCGGGTCAAGTTAATTTCTTATTTTTTTGCTTCGGGCCGGGTCTGAGTCTGGCGAGATGGGATTAAGACCTGGCGAGTATGGTGGATGTTCAATTTGCACCACCCTCATAAATTTTTTTCTGTGTCTTGCAAAGCTTAAAACCATAAACTTTAAACTGATCTTTTATTCGTTCATTTTCCTGTTCTCAGTTGAGAACCAACACACTGAACAAGCACTTAGTAAAGCACCTCCTACACAGAACATAAACTATACTCAACTGATCAACGGTGGGGGAAGATTGTCAACACTTGCCTCTATGCAGGTGCAGCGTTTTGTTTCCCCAGTGTTGCCAGATCGGTCTTTCTGAATTCATTCACTGAACTTGATTGTCAGAGGTAGTATATCGAGTACATAGGGTGTTGTATTTATAGCTCATTTACAAGGATACACACAAAAAAATTTAAATAGAGCATTATATTATATTATATTATTATATTATGTCTATTAGCAATAATTTGCTAGAAATGTGAGTTTAATAGTGGTATCCGTTTTAATAAATTTAGCTTTTTTTTTCTTTTTGCTTGTTAATTAGTATGTACAAATTACAAATCTATAGATCAATACAAAGCTGCACAATATAATTTAGATATTTTTCTCACAAGATGATAGTTTCTGAAATTGGGTTCTTGTTCTCGTATGTGTCACTAAGATCTAATTTTGTTACAGTATTCTTAATACGTTTCGGAACATATATGCTTGACGCATGATTTTTTTTTCTTGTTTTAAAATTTTATTTTGTCTTATTTTTACCGTTTCTGTGTATTTGGTTATATTCAAACTTTTGCTTAATTATTCAGTGTTAAAGGTGGTGTTATATTTTAGAGTGTTTCTTTCAAAGAGTGATTTTTACCTTTTTCAAAATAACTGAATATATATTAAAAGAATTGCTTGATTATTCGGTATGAAGGATAATATTATATTTTCTTATTTTCATCGAAAAGTGCTTTTGATTTTAATTTATCTGCCTGTTTTGTCTCTCACTCGAGATTTTTACATTTTTATATATATAAAACTCCCATATCGAAAAGATTATATTAAAATATGAACTCTATACATAATAGCGATTGAAAATGATGACAATGACCGAGATAAATAACATAAAATAATATGGTGCACTGCAAAGTTATTATTAGTATTATTAACCATTTGAAAAATGGTTGTTGTTTTCGGTGGAAAAGTAAGTGAGCTGATAAGGGCCATTTTTCACCCATCAGCACCTAGATGTGACATACATTTTTTTCATTAGCATACCTCATTACAATTAAGAAAATAATAATATCTTGAATGAAAGTTTAATAATTGATGGAAAAATAAAATATGGATTTAAGTAAATATTATCTATGTTAATGAACATAAACACTATTTTCATTAATTTAAATCCAAATAATCAATAGTAAATACAACAATAAGTGTAATTTTAAGATAAATGGAGCTTATTAAGATTATTATTTCAATATATGAAGTATTAGAAATAATGAATAACAGAAAAAATAATCATACAGTTTCATACCCTTTGGGCACTGTGTTTAAATTATTTTCTTTATTTATTGCTTCACCAGAATCACTACTCGACCATCCAACGGCCTTATCTTGTAGTAAATGAACATATTCAATATGTTTTTTTTTGTTTTTTTTTTTTGTTTTTTTGGTTTAGTTATGGCACAAGTAAACCAGAAACCATAATATGAAAGCAACATGCACCCAGCAATCTACGACACTTGCGCTTACTTTACACTGGCAGTACCATTATGTTTTATGCTATCCAAATATTATAGGTTTCAGAACTTGTATACCGAACAATAAAATTTTGGTTACGAGAGGTGCCCCTTAGCATCCTCTGTTGAAAACTGTTGCTGCTTATTTAAGAATCTTAGCATTTCATGTTCAATATCCATTTCATGCAGAATTTCGAAACAGTCCCAGAAAAATCTATCAATACTCCCAACATCATTTGACTTCAGCCACTCTCTGATATTATATGAGTATTTTTTTTTAATGTGTTTATAAGTATGTTAACGTAATTGTTCCTTATTTCCGCGAAGTAGTGAACGAAGACATCCATAATGTACTTTGAAGTAGTGACGAGTATCATATGCTTAACGAAAGGTCTTCCTTTGTATAACCAGAAGGAATGTCTCTGAAAGGAATAGTTCACACTCTTCTGGATTTGAATGTATGTGTTATAGAAAGCAATCATCAGAGTATCATTGTCGTCATCCGAAATAAACAACCTTCCTGCCGTAGGCCTCGTATATTTTTCAATAACTTGTATTCTTGTGATGTGCTTCATTCTAAGGTGTTTTGGAACAACGTTCTGAATCAAAGCCTGGTTTTCATATTTTACAGAAGATATTATTTTTCTTATATTGAATAATGTGGACAGAACACCATGATAGAGACCAGTTCTAAGTTTTACAAATAACACTGCAAAGCAAGTACGAGATGACCTCTTTTTTGAGGAATATATTTTGGACTTTACTAGTTTAAAAATATAATTAAAATCAGACATAAATATATCCATGATAGTATAATAATAGATTTCGGAAAAGTGTCCCGGTGTATCAAAATCGAGACCTTCTTTGCTACATTTCTGACATTGTTTCAAATACTTTCATGCATCGTATTTCATACATCAATGTATTCTCACTTACAAGACTTAAATATTGCAGAGTCAATTTACCGATCAAGTAATATGATTTTTACAGCATCGTTTTCTCGACGAAATATACATTCTAGTTTCTATAAAGCCTTGAGTTGCCGTTGTTTTTGGTACAATAACGAGGCAGTTCTTACCTTTACATACTGTACAACAAGTGTTAGAGCTGTGAAAATGAGGTATTGATATATGTATATTAGGTTTCTTATTTGTGGTTTCATTGACAGTAATCGTTGACGCATATTCTCTTATTGTTAGATCAGAAGAAGATATAGAAATATTTAGAGCGTGGAGAGCACGAGATACATATTATCTGCATTTAAAGCACTACTTAAAACCACTCTGTAAATCTCAGTTTTTCGATAATCATTCTAAATATCGATGTAACTTTTCTGTTAGAACAGTTTCGAAAGGTTTTCTGCCAGACTTTACATCAATGTCATTGACGTCCAAGCATTATTTATTAGTAGTTTCTTTAATAAATATTTACAAAAACAATTTTTGAAAACAACATTGACACCTGAACAACGTTAATACTTTTTGGGTACGGCAAAACAAATCTAAACGCACTCTGATAGTAGTGCATTTGATTCTCTCGCACGATACATTTTTTTTTCTTTATGGGGTAAAAGCAGACACTGAACCCAAATAAAATAAAGCTCATATAAAAGCTTGTAAAGAGTAGAACCATTGCATGTCAAAATAAATTGGGTTCATCGAGCGCTTCTTAATAAAAAATGAATTCAAAGACACAAAAAACGTCAAAAACGCAGAAAACAGCCAAAACACTCTACTTTCAAGTTACAATTTCAATGACTTTCTATTTTATTTATCACATAAAACTTACATTAAACAAAAATATATATCTTTAACTATACAAAGCCACTGAAAAATCATCCGAATTCAAAACTTTTTTTTTTTTTTTCGAGTATATGATGGGCGAAAAATAGCCCTTATCAACCCACCTCCTTTAACTTCTGGTGTCCACATTTTTTTTTCTTCTTCTTCTTATGATTGGTCCAGGATTATTAATGTTTATTCCTTGGCATACGTAATATATGACGCTGTTATTATATAAGCCATGTTTTGATAATAAAAAAATGATGTTTTACTTTTTTTTTTTTTTTTTTTTTTTTTTTTTTACTCAATGGGAAACATTAAAATATTTTACTTTGGGCAACAGATGTCTGTATTTTATTTTATTTATTTATTTTTACAAAATTGTTTATATTTAGAAGAATTTTTAGTCTAAAAGCAAAAAAAACAAGATCTGATTATCGAGAATATCTATTATGAAATGTGCGACGATCACGAAAAAGGGAACAATCTAATGTTAAACCGCTTAATTGTGAAAGTTTTTTTTTTTTTTTTTTTTTTTTTTTTTTTTTTTTTTTTTTTTACACACACACACATACAAGCATACACACACACATATATATATATAATATTTATAAATCTTAAATTTTAGTCTTTGAAAAAATCATTTTCCAAATGGCTGTTGTAATTTGTTAAATTACATTTTTTAAAATTATTATTTTAATATTTTGTCTTGAATTATTTTTTAATAATACTACATTTCTTATACTGTTGTGAAAACTTACTGTTTTCACAGTTTTTCAACTTATCCGAATGAACTATCATTAGCTAAATTTAATGGAATTAAATCTTTTCATTGCCATGCTGCGACGTAATGAATCTATGTTATGTCGAATCAGTTATCTGAAAAAAAAAAAAAAAAAAAAAAAAAAACAATTATTTTTGTAGTGAGCTACAACTACAACTACTTTAATTAAAATGCAGTTAACTACAACTGCAGCTGCTTGTTTTAAAAGGCAGTGAATACAAACTGCTCTACAAAAGTAATCGCCACAATCAGATTTCGTCAAAGGATTCAATCTACAATTGAATTTGTAGACGCGGATTAAGGGAACAGTAAACTTTAAAAATCCCGAAATTCAACTAAAAACCTAAGTGTTTTTAATGTGGAAAATTATATAAATAGATGAATATTTTTAACACTTTTAACACTAACAGCAAAAATTCATGTAAAAGAATGCCTGTCTTTGTTTTTGTACTTTTTATAAAACTAAATTCCCTGCCTTCAAAATAAGTCAAAACAAAATTTTACATCATGAGCAAAAACTAACATTACATGCATTTCTAACTTTCATAATTATTGTATTTTATTTTTATTTATTTATTTATTTATTTTTAATTGCGGTTACCATAGTCACGATTAAAATTTCTGGTACCTTACCCTATAAACATTTCTGAGAGAGATTCTCATAAAAAATATGTAATTTGAAATTTAATACATGAACCCCAGAACTGTAGGATTCTTTTGTGAACCGCTATTAGATTTATTTGCATAATGTTAAGACATGCGTGTATACTGTGCGATAATGTTTCCGCATGTTTTCAGTCTTGTGTACACTGTAAAAAATATCCGTTAATATACACAAACTTTTCCGCAAAAATTACGGAATAGTTTCATTTTTCCGAAAAAAAACAGAAGAATTTCCGTATTTGACATTTTGGAGTCACTAATCCTGTTAAAAAGCGGAAATGTTCCGTTATTTTTGTCAATTTTCCGAAAACAGTAGAGTTTAGTGGTGCCACCTACTAGGAAAATAAAAACCTTATACTGAGTTGATGTTTTTTAAACAATTTGCCAGACTATTTCTCTATTTCATTCTGTTTTAATAATAAAAAGCTAACGTATTTTTAAAATATTAAGAAAATAATAATAATTAAAAAAAATTATTAATTCTTTTTAAGTTTGAAATAGCTGAAAGGGAAAGTTGATTGTGATTTTAAAATAATGTTTGATTTATTTTTATCATACATATATATATATATTATAGTGCGTTGGATATTTTGAAAAAAGTGGAAAAAAATTCTTCTTTTAATTTTAATATATATTTGTTTTAATTTATTCAAATTAAGAAGTTCGCACATAAAATTAAAAATATATCGAAATATATTACCGAAATTCGTGTAATTTTGGCGATTACATAAGTTATAAAAAATCAATAACTGAAATTTATTTTATAACCCATTGTAATTATCTTTATTGAGTTTACCTTAGATTGTCATAAAATAATTTGTTAAAATGCACGTTTTTTTTTTCTTTTAGTATGTTAGTATTTTTTTAAATAAATAAATAAATATCAATAATATTACAACAGGATTTTAAAACTTTTCCAAAAAAGAAGGGAACAAAACTCTTAATAAATTCTTTCATGCATGTAATATTTTAAAGACTAATTTTTATACATATAAAGCTGAAATTAATAAGCTAAATATTTGAAATTATGGAAAGAAAATCGAAACTATGGAAAGAAATTATGGAAATTAAGAAAGGTAATTTTGGGGATTACATAGTTATAAAAAATCATTAACTGATTTTTTTTATATATATATAACCCATTGTAATTATTTTATTGAGTTTACCTTCGATCGTCATAAAATAATTTGTTAAAATGCACGTTTTTTTCTTTCTTTTAGCATGATAGTATTTTTTTAAATAAATAAATAAATATCAATAATATTACAATAGAATTTTAAAACTTTTCCAAAAAAGAAGAAAACAAAACTCTTAATAAATTCTTTCATGCATGTAATATTTTAGACTAATTTTTATATATATAAAACCAAACCTAATAAGCTATATATTCGAAATTATGCAAAGAAAATCTGTAAAACATTTAGAATTATCCATTCAATAGAAAAATATTATCTCTACAAAAATAAACCTGCGTTCAAAATCTTATCTTTACTTTATGAAATGCATCCGAAATAACTAAAGATATTTGAAAGGGTCGTTTGATTAATCCTGGTATAATGGTATTACACTGCAAGCTACGACACAAGAGGCCCCGGGTTCGAACCCCATGGAAGGTATGTAACATTTCTTCACTGTTGTTTAAATTAATTGTATATAATGTGTCCCTGATATTAACGTGTCTTTGAAAAGTAAAGAATAAAAATCCCAAAGATGTTAGTTAGTCCTTGAAAAATTCTTTTAACTTTTGAAACAAAAATTTTTCCAAAAGGAAAAAAAAAAAAAAAAAAAAAAAAGAAATATTTTGTGAAAAAACGGAACTATTTCTGGAATTTACGGAAAATTTTTCCGTTAAAAAACGGAAGTAGTACTGGCGTCTAGATTACCAGTACTATTTCCGTTTTTTAACGGAAATTTTTTTTACAGTCTATAATGGCGCTCTTCATTGAGTGCCGAGAGCTAAAGTGTGCCCTTCCTTACTGAAAGTTTATACAGGACTGTGTAATATGTCATTCTACTTGTTTGCTTTTGTCTTTCTAAGGCTTAACTTTCGTAATATTCTCCAATCGCTACGAAATTTGAATATGCTTTAAATAGGGATGCGAAACCTGTTTATCACCAATGGCCAAATTAAGCATTGTATACCAAGCCACGTCATATTAGACGAAAAAAGAAAGGCATCCTTATTTTTCTCACATAATAAAATCTGTATAGACAATAAATATAATTTATCTTAAAAAATATCCCACGTAAATTTCAAATGTTACTCACAAGAATATTTTAAAGCGAATATTTATTAATTAAAAGACATCAATTTTCATTTTGTATTTTTATTATTCTGTAAAATTTGTAAATAATAATGATGATGTACTGAAGTGTGCTAGTGAACCTGGCTATATGAATCCGTTTAGATTAAAATACAAAGATGTTTAGACACATATTTGGCATTTGAAAATTTATATCGAAATTGAAATTATCATCAAGGCTATTACTCATATAATTTGCATTTTTCTTTTATTTTTCAGGTCATCCCTCACAAAGCCAATCGTGACAGAGATTTATTTGTGATCGGAACTTACTTTTTAAACGACAAATTTTAACCATTCATAAGTCAACAATATCAATTATGGTGGTTGAACGAGCACAGTAATTTAATTTATTCCTTTAAAACACCCTTTTATCACTCATCTTTTTATTGTTGTAAATGAAATGTTAATGTAGTATATACTCGTATATAAGTCGAAGAATTTTAGACGAAATTTGGGAGTAGAAAATGGAGGAAAGTGGTCGACTTATATACAAGTTAGTAAAAAAAAAAAAAAAAAGATAATCGACAAATAGGCAAGTCTTTTAAATAACCACATATGGATCTAGTTGGAGAGAGAGATAAATCGGACAATGATAATTTCTGTAGGTTTGAAAAAAAAAAAAACTTTAATAATAATGTTTTTGTAAATATTCTGCACCCATTTACTCTTAGGACAGAAAATGGGTGACCCTTTCAATACAATGGAAATTCTTCTCAACATTTTAATCCCCCTTTTAAAATTAGTTCCACTTGAAAATGCTTCTAGATTTCTCTCCTAAAAGTCCTGCCATACAAAGAAGTACTATATTTTAGCAGTTTAAGAAATTGCATACTCTTGTAAATAGGGCTTGAATAGATTTTCAAATATTTTTATCTTTTTAATTGATGTGACAGTAAATTGATGTGAATTCACAACAAAATAGTTTAAGCTTCTTTAGTTTAACATAATTACACAATTTTAAAATGTTGAATTTTTAAAAAAAGCAATCTGGTTAAAAAAGTGAAAAATAAAATAAAGAAAGAAAGAAAGAAAAATAAAAAAATAAACATTATGAAAGTTTATCAGTTTTTTTCATCCTCGATTACAAATTATTTTTCAAATAACTACTAGATATGTTATTTGATTTACATGTAAAAATTCAGTTTTTTTTTTCTTCTTTTTCAAAATTTCGCGTAAGAATATTGGAAGTCTTATATACGAGTATATAATGTACTTAAATTTTGCGCAGATTACTAAAAATATTCTCTTCTGTTGGGCTGTCTGGAAATAAGCAGCTCTTCGTAAACGATTATTACCAAATACCAACCTCTAGTTAGAATTTTCATTTAGATTCTAACTTAAATCTTCTGAACAACCAGCGATGCTAACCTCTAGTTGGAATTTTCACTTAGACTCTAACTTAATTCCACTCATAACTTCCAGAAGTCAGTAGCATCATTTATTATTGTATTTTTAACCACTTAATGGTCGCATTAAATTACACTTTAAAAATTCAAATTTATTATTCCCACCACTTTTTTCAAAATAATAATAATAATAATAATCACCTTATTTAATGAGAAGTAAAATGATACCAGAATAAAACCAATTACACAATTTTATAAAACTGGTGGGAATCAAACAAGTCTGAATAAAAGCCGTGAAATTTGCAGCCCGTGAATGTCTCGGGCGCGACGATTAAGTGGTTAAGGATTTATGGGGCTAGTACTCAAAGCTCCATTATTCTTATCTCCGTATTATTGCATTTTAATTAGTTTTACTCAGAAGGACCCGTGTTTAACACCAAGTGGTCCTGCTACGATTTTTTAAGAAAAAAAATTATAAAAGTAAAAGTATTAAAATAAAAATAAAAGTATTAAAACCCAATTCGATTTCTATCTAAGTTTAAAATTTCCTATTTCTCCCCTCATAAGAAAAAAGAAAATCTAATAAAATTTAGCCCACAAAACATCCAGCTGCCAATTTTTGAACCTCTTCTTTACTGCTTGCGCATTCTGCAGAAGCTTTCTGTTGCTATCCATCGAAAATTTTTGAAAATAACAGACAATAATTAAAGATTTTCTTCTTTACGCAAGAAATATCAGTTTGCAATTCTTTAAACTATTTTTTAAATCTTTATAAATTTAATTAAATACTAATTTTAATCTTTTTTAAATATCTGAAAAGGAACAGAAAAGATTTTCAACAACTGAGAATTACAACTTCTTGTATAAAATAAGTACCGTTTGGCACAAAAGTAATCTCATCGTTATTTTAAGTTACTTTCTTTGGCATTAGATCTGTATCTTTCTTTACATAAGCAAAATAACCCCACGTTCGGATGCCATATCTCGCCTTGACTGCACAATGAGTTTGAATCAATCTGAACAAATGATTTAATTTGCAACACGAATCGTTGAAGTATACAGAGAAAACACGCCAATAATACTTGACCTTGCCATTGCATTCACACAGACACACGGACGTGACATATTTTAGCCGTTTTTATTTCAAATTCTCCAAAATAAAAATAGAAAAATACGGAAGTGTACTAATTGGTCAGTAGCTAAGGGGAAAAGACTGCACATTTGCATTAAATAAACAAAAGTAAAGTGAAATGTTAAATGAAACTTACACATGCTGCCGTTGTTTCTTCCCTCAAGCGAAGCGGACCTCGCAAATAAGATTCTGATCAGTCAAGGTCAAGCAACAATTTAATGCCAATTTGACGAACATTTTACCTCACTTCTGCCCCAAGACCTGTTTGGAATACCTATCGGGATTAAATGCCCAGAACCTATCAGATGAGACAGCTATAGTCTTTTTCTCATTTAATTTATTAATGAAAATGTATGTGTATTTTTCAGTTGAATTAACTTCGCAAAATAGGAATAATTCAGACTGATCCAAATGAAGATCATTTTGTAGCATTTCTTATAAATGTATATTGAATGCAACATAAAAATTGAGTTTAATGAACTCATTTATCGAGCTCAAATAAATTCATATTTATAGAGCAAAATCTCGCCCGTAAGTGGTCTTAGAGGTATATTTAAAAGTCTTTGACACAAAAATAAATTACCCATTTTGTAGAATAAAACCTGTACAGAAGAACCTGTGTGTAACGAAATCCTGCCTTGAGCAATAAACAATTCATGGTCCCAGTGGAAAAATTCATTCAATTTCATTAAATGGTGAAAATTACAATAAATCTGTTAAAACAATTTTTTTTTTTCTCCTTTTTTTTTTTTTTTTTTTTGTATTTTTATCTTAGCAGATTTACATTATGAAGTCGCTTAATTTTTATAAATTTTTATTTATATATATTTCTTTATTTTTACTTTTTTTTTTTTTTTTTTTACAGATCATTTTATAGAAACTTTCGTCTACACTTCATATTTTTAAACTATAAAATAACTTAAATATTTAAAGAGTTCTGGCAGAAAAATTCAATGCCATCTGAAATGTTTTGGCACATGCTCACAGGGTCACGGGTGCAACAATTCAATATTAGCACAGTCTGGGTGGTGAAAATTTTATTTTTATTTTCAATTTTATCCCTTCACCGCCTTTTATCACCGCCTTTTTTATCAATAACTGTTGTGGATTTTCTCCACATGAAATGCATCAAAACAATGTAAGCCTTGTTTTACATCTGGATAACTTAGGTATGTTAAATGACGCCAGTATAAGGTGTGCCAAAAAGAATGAAGAATTTTTTAATTTTTTACCTGGTGAAAATGAATAGGCAATCCAACTTGGAAAATTGATCAAAATAGTTTAAGAAATACGAATATGTTAACGAACTACTCCTGTTATTAATTTATAAAAAGTCATACTTTTAAAACTTTTATACTAATATAAACTTAATACAGACTCTAGATACTATACACTTTATATTATAGACAATATAAACTTTATATTAACATAGACTCTAGATAAATTTTCATAGTCACTCCAACAAGATCAATGCAAATAAATAAACAAATAAAGTAAAATAATGCATACGTGTGTCTTTAAAATTAATTTAATTAGAGAAAAGGGAAGAAGCTCAAGTATAACATTTTTTCAGACAATTAAAAATGGCTATCTTCAATAAAAATTAGCACCATTCAACAAAGTGGTGACGACACTAGATCAAGCACATTTTTAAATAGAAAAGGAAAATTATGCATCAGGCATACATTATTTTTTGTCTATTTGAAACAACATTTCAACATTGTAAAAACGTTGTAGGTCATTTGATTTATCCATACAATAAAATGGACTGTATGAATATGAAATTTAAAAACATAACTGAATAAAATTCCATTCTCAGCAATTTCTGTATATGTTTGTTAATGTGTACTAATTCATTCGTGGAGCTTTCTGTATGCTTAAAAGAAAACCATGTATATAAGTATACCGTGAAAGCTATATGTGAAAAGTATACCATGTAATACATTAAAAATTAAATAAGTTTAGAAATCATATACCACAGTGGCAGAAACCCGCCTTTTTATGTAACAGAATGAAATCAGTAAAACAAGTTTCATGCCTTGAAAAGAAGCCTTTCAAAAGAAAACCTCATGCTCTGTAACGATGTTAGGCTTTAATCTAAAGTCATTCTAGTATTTTGTAATTGAATTGTGCATACTAAATAAGAAATAAACTTAAATAGGTTATAAATGAATAGAAAATGGTAAAATTAAAAAAAAATTATTTAATGCAAGCTATTTATTAAGGGATAAAAATTACAATTAGTTCAATAGTTTTTAAGCAATTAGAAATAAATCAAGGATTTTATTGTTTGAACAAAACACCAATTTAGAAGCTTTGCCCACTCCTTACTTATTACGAAGGCTTGAATGAACTAGTCCAAAAGAAGAAAATTGTCTTTCTATTTCAGCAGATGAAGCCACGGCTGTTCTTATTTGGTAAATAAATTAAATTTCAATTTCGCTGATTATCGCTTTACCTCCCCTTATATAAAAGGACTTCCACCAATCATAATCTGTCATACCTGAAACTTTCTTCTCAAGCAATGGTAATTTTTTGAATGGGCCATTTTTTGCTTGAAAATGTGCTACAGTGGTGAGAAAATTTGGGCAATTTTCTTTAATGAATGCCAAATCTTCATTATTTTCCTCTGCACTAAGAGAAATTTCATTTCAACTTAAAACAGAGAATCTTAATAAAATTCCAGCAAAATGACAGCCATTAATAGCTTGTTCATATTTTGCTTTAAATTTTGTAATTCTATCTCAGACTTGCCAAGTTCTGAAAGTTAAAAATCAGGAGATTTTATTTCAGAAATCAGGAGATATTTTTGTCAATGAAAACTTGTTAATTTGTTGATGCAAACATCTTTAGTGAAAGTTTAAGTTTCAATCAATATTGCTTGGTTATTGCTGAAGATTAAAAAGAAATCTATCACTCTTACTCGAATAAGGAAAGTATGTATTCCTTACAAGTAGAAGACATTTAAGAATATGATGTTTAGGATGTTTTAACATATTTTTAATTTGACTAAATATTTTAAAAAGAGAGATGTTTTGTTACTCATTAACCTATATAAAACTATAGTAAAGATCATAAATAAGTCTTAATAGAGACAAATTATTAATAATTCAATACATGACCATAGTAAAATAACAAACCTGGCTTAGATGATGTCGTATCTTCCCGCGAGCCACCATTTGGTTTCCCTGTTATTTCTCATACATTATTATTTAACATTAAACTACAAAATGCAACTGAAATGATTTTTTAATGATTAATCATGTGTTTTAAAAAAATGATATGAAATTAAACAAGACGATCTATTGTAGAAATTCAAAGAGCAAATTTTTAATAGTAAAAATCATTTGATTTACTTATTCATTTATTTTTTTAAACTTTCAAGTAAAGTGAAAATAAATTTTTTAGTATGCATAAAACTTGAAAATATTTATTTCATGTTTGCTTAAAAAAAATTACAGAATAATAATAATAATAATTTGTGAGAAATAATAGGGAAACAAAATGGTGGCTCGCAGGAAGATACGGCATCTGTTCCACAGAATACTTTAAAAGTGTGAAAAATCAGGAGAAATATGTCAAAAATAAGGATAATGGAGAAACATCTGAAAATCAGGAGACTTGGCAACTCTGGTATCTTTATCTAATACATTTTCTAACTTTTTACCCAAAACTTTAAAAATTCGTTAGCTTTGATTGAAATTTGATAGTGTAATATGGCAAGTTTTAAAACTTGTTCCTTGCACGTAGTATCCAATTTTTTGGTGAACATTAATGAATTTGTTTAATTATTAACTTGTGAAACAAAAAAGATTCAAATAATTTAGTTGTCAAGATTGGCAAACGAAATATGTTTTATAAAGTGTTTCAGTGTTTCGCCTCATCGTCTAAAGTTTATTACAAAAGAACAAACAATTAAAAAATTAGGAGGGGGACACCTGGACTTAACCTACACCTCCCACATTCTTTTTGATAGCAATCCTGAAAATACCAGAAAAACACCTATTACTTATTTACACCTACTTCTTATTTCTCTGCTAATTAATTTCCAAAATGAAAAAAAAAATTATTTAAATAAAATTATTTTTTAAAATAATCAGTTGATTTAAATCTAGATTTAAATCTTGATTTAAATAGGTTGATTTAAATCATGTTAACCCTGGAAGTATCTCTTATACATATTACCATAATTTTTGTGTCATAACGTTCTCTTAACTAACTAAGCCACTGTTTCTCTATGTGAAACCTTTGTAAAAAAATAATATCTCTAACTGATTGTTGCATTTTACTTGTAGAATAGCATTTGTACTAGTAGGTAAACCTGGCTCCAAATTATCGAATTTTATAAGACTTGTAAAAACCTGCAAGCAAAATTTTGTTTTATTGTTTTAAGTAGCAGTATCAAATTAGTAAAGCATGGTTCAAATCTTGGAAAGATGTCTATAAGGGAACATGGTAACCTTCAATCGGCGAAAATGGACGAAAATATCGATTTTCTAATTTTTGGCTTAAATTACACTTTGTTATCCCTGATACATTCTGGTGAAGCTTCTTAAAGATCCGAGGATTATAAATACAGTTTAAAGCGTTTTTATTACATCGCTGTCCCTTTAAACCGCCACGCTTACTTTATTTTGGGATTTTTCTCAAATTGTGTTTTTTCGACGAATAGGCATGTTTAAAGTGTTTAAACTTTTATGTGTATTTTTCAATTGACTCGAAAATTGTTTTGGTTGTTTCTTATGGTCTATTTGATAAAAGTAAATATCAAATTTACAATAAAGTAAAAAGCTTTTTTTTTTCAGGTAAAAATGTAAAATAAATTCAGTTTTTACTGTAATTTAAAGGTATTTGCATTGCACAATTTATTTATCTTTTCTCTTGAACTAATTAGCTTGTGACAAACCCGATACTTAAAATTATGCAGCATACTTCTAAAAATAGTTTAAAAAAAAGCTCAAAATTGCACGAGAAGGTACATTCTAAAATTTACTAAAATTAAAAAAAAAAAAAAAAAAAAAAAAAAAATACATTTTTCAAATTTTGCCTGGGAAATCGAACAGTTTCTTGATGTAACCATTTTCCTTTATGAAGTCATTTATTACTATGCCAAGAATGCTTAAATTTAAAAAAAAAATCAAAGGATATCGAATGCCTCGTTCTCTGCAAGCAGTCTAAAACAAGAAAAATGTCAAGTCAAGCAATCTTTGCAATCAGAACACAATCTTTTCAAAACGTTCACCGTTCGAAACTGCTGTATAACATTTTTACAGCTTACCTAATAAACGAACCATTTACCGAATAATTCTATCGATCTTTGTCTTTAGAAATTTAATTTTAGAGTCTTATTCGCTGGACACCCTGCTTATATAACCATTGTAGAATATTTAAAATTAATCTATTTTAAATATAAATTATGAATTGAACTTTAAAACTAGATAAAAGCATTATAAATTTTAAATTTGGAACAACAATTATTAAATGAAGTAATTATAAATGAAATTTTAAGACCAGACACAAACATTTATAAATAAAGTATTAAATAAGATTCAAACATTAGAAATTTTAAAATTGGAAATTCGCGAATGATTAGTTAGTCAGTTTTATCTTTTAACTCTTCACTGCACCCTGTACCCCACCTGGCACATACCTAAAAACACTATAATTCCCATTATGTGCCATGAATTTCAGTGGCGCCAACTTATATGGGCCCGTGGAACCTGAGCCCACCCTATAATTTTGAATCCTACCGTGCCCAATTTTCTTTGTTCTGTTTCGCTATTTATTTCATTCTTATCCTTATATATATTATAAATGTGAAAGTGTGTCCGAAAATTGGAATGAACTTGGCTTCAAAACGGATGGATTAATGTCTTTGAATTTTTATATATAGGTAAATTATTGGCCTGAAATGAACATAGGCTAATTTTTATTTATTTTATTCAAATATTTTTCTTAATAATTCAATATTTCACTATTTTTCATACAGAATAAATTGAAAAAATTTCCATAATATTTAAGGGGCGCGGTCGTTGCAGCAACTGAGATCCAGATAATTATTATCGATTTTTTTTTTACTTAATCGATGCCATTTTCTCAAACAAATTCAAAGTTTCTACAAGCGTGAAAAACGAGATAAAAAATAAACAACGCGCTATGGAATTTTTGCGATTTTATTTTTTGTGAGTACAGTATACAATAATGAATGTTTCCTTTGTGGATTTCTAAAGATTAAAGAGTTTGAAAATGAAACATTTTCTAAATTGTATGTGTGGGCAGTGCATTCAAAGGATTTTGTAAATGCAGAATTGTATTAAAAAACGGAAAATAGTTACACACTGCGGTTTGATACATTGTCTTATCATATATTCATAAACACATATTATAAAGCAGTATGTCTCAAAACTTCCGCCAGAATGATTTTAAAAACTACCCGGTGGATTTTTTTGGAAAAAAAAGTTCCATATCCTTTTTTTTTTTTCATTAGTTGAATTGATACAATTGCCTTTGGCGTTGCTTTTTTACTACTGGAATTAATTTTAGCTATTTTTTTTTTTTTTTTTTTTTGTATTTTTTTGCATTTAGCATGTTTTTTTATCCAGAAAAATTTGTAGCTTTTGTTTAAATTTGACGTATAAAAAAATGTAAAATATATATGTAAGTATGTAGTATTTATTTACAGGTGTATATATTATATATTTATGTATGTATATCGCTATATATAATTACACATATATATAGAAATATATCTAAAATGTATATACATAAAATATTTTTATAAACATCGTATATTTTTTTAACATTTGACACATATAACCGGTGCGATTGCAAAACTCCCTTCGCCAAAGCGTGATTTTCGAAAATCGCCAAATTGGCACGATTTTACATATGCACATGTATATACTTATGTAATAGCATATATACATACGCGCCAAATATTTAATTCAAACAAATAAAAAAAATAAATAAAAATAAAGTGGTTAAAAATAAATTCAATGTAAAAGGAAATTTTGACTGATATAATATTTGGCTATTTATCTCTTTCGGAACAGGAAAACAACTTGTGTTTACAACAAGATGTTTTTAACAGGAAAAAACATCTAAAAAATTCCATTAGATAAAACGTAAATAACTCTTTTTTTAAAAAAAAATTTACCATTATGTATCTTAAATAAGAAAATCACAGAATCAATTTAAAAAAAGGCTCTAACTGTTAATTATATATATCCTTTGTTTAATTAAGTGCTTGAATTTACTTTTGTTACCAAACAATACGATTTTAAGCCAAAAAGGCATAAGCCGGAGCAATGTTCGCAATCCGTATGATCTCTCTCTCTCTATCTTTTTATATTTAAATTTTAGTGTAAATATCTTCCACATACGCACATATTGTAAAATAATTTAATTGCAACATTTTAAAGTTTTTTTCAATTTACTTTAACAGGAAAAAAGCCGTATAAATAACAATTATTGTTTTTTCCACATTTTTGTTTTGGCACAGATGTCATGCATGCAACGAGACAAAGCCGTGCGATAGAGGCGGGGGGGGGGGGAGGGAGAAGATGAAGGGGGTCGTTGTCCCGAGCGCTCGAACTTAGGGGGAACCAAATTTATATTACCAACGTCATTTTTGGCCAGTTACAAGAAAATGTTGGGGGGGGGGGGCGCCAAATCGAAACTTTGCCCCAGGTGCCGTTTTCTCTTCGGACGCTCCTACACCGAAGTATCTCACTGGCGCCAAAATGACGCTATTTTGCATGATATGGTAACCCAGCTATAATTGTTTATGTTCAAATAAATTGTTTTTATTATTATTTTCTTTTTAAAAATTATATAAATTGTTTTTAGTACTACTTGGTTATCCAGTCAACCAACTTCGCAAAATTATACAAATCGCCAAACTAATAGCCAAATTATACCTATTGACATAATTTTTGGTTTAAATAACGAAACAACAAATAATTAGTAGAATATTATTAAAAATACAAACAAAAAGTCGAAATAAAAATCACCTAATTACGTTTTAAACACGCGTATCGTATTTAATGTGATTGAATTGTGACATTCACGATCATCCATTATTAGCATTTAATCCTATAGTTTGGCGATAGCTTTTTGGTCGACGGGAAAACCAAGTAGTGCCAACAGATAAATAACATCAAATAAATTACTAAATGTTATTATTAAACATTTATTATTATATTAATAACAAAACTATCGCCAAACTATAAGATTAAATGCCAAAAATGGATGATCGTAAATATCGCTTTTGACGTTAAATAGTTCAGAGTTTTCTATAATTTGGCGAAATTGGTCGACGGGATAATCAAGTAGTACTCATTTGGTATAACGACATTATATTAACGACACTATTATTATTTGGTATAACTCATGCGACATTTACGGTCATCCATTTTTGGTATTTAATCTTATAGTTTGGCGATAGTTTTGTTATTAATATAATAATAAATGTTTAATAATAACATTTACTAATTTATTTGATGTTATTTATCTTTTTAATAATTTTCAGTATTTATTAATGTTAAAGTAAATAATGTTAAATTATTTTTTTAACATAATCAGTAACTGTAAATAAAATTGGCAATTAAAAATTATTTTTGGCGATCTATCTCATAGCCCGGATAATACGTAAATACTTAACCATTTTTCTTTTTTTAATTCATATTTTTGAGAATTTAAATAATTCTGATAAATATTCTTACAATTGTTTAAAAAAAAAAAAAAAAACTATTTTCGATTTTACGGATCTTGTGTGTTATCTGTCTGCAGATTAAAATTGAATTGGCATTTTTTTTTTTTTTTTAAGCGCTCCAAAATGGCATTTTTGTAAATGATTGGCAATCTTGAACTACGAAATAAACGAACCAGTATATTGTTACTTTTAAAACTAAAGTGATTTTATGAGCATTTAAACACTTCAGCGTTTGCCCCGAGATAAGTCGGGGGTAAGAGCATTGTTTCTCCATACCTGTTACAGGTTAAGTGGTTAAAAAAAAAAAAAAAAAAAAATCAAGAAATAAAAATTACAAAAATAAGCTTTGATTTTAATAAACTTAGCATCAAAATATAGAAAAATAGGTAATATTGTTCAGTTAAACAATACAGGAATTTTTGAAGTAAATTGTGAGTAATAGATTTTCTTTTTAAAAGGAAAAGTTCTGGATTTTAAAGTATGTAAAAAAAAATCTATATAAATATCTAGAATATGTACAAAAACAACATGATACTAAAATATTTCATAATTATCCCGAAAAAATTACAATAAAAAATTCCATAGCGCGTGGTTTATTTTTTATCTCGTTTTTCACGCTTGTAGAAACTTTGAATTTGTTTGAGAAAATGGCATCGATTAAGTAAAAAACAATCGATAATAATTATCTGGATCTCAGTTGCTGCAACGACCGTCCCCCAATATTTAATTATCTTTCTTTTTTCGTTGCCAAAAAATAAAAAAAACCGGAATAATTATTTCTCTTCTGTAATTAATTTTCAACTGAAAGATTTTCACGTGATAAAATAAAATGAAATAAATAAATGGACCCTATAATGTTTTTCGGTTCGAGATTAAAAACCGCAATTTCAATAATTGTGACGTCAGAGGAATACTGTTTTTCTTCTTATATCACGCAAACGATTATATAAAATTTCTTTTAGACTTAGAAGACTTTACAAGAATATAACTTCACACTTTACAAGATTATAAATATTTTAGTAGTTTTTACAGATATTAATCCATAATCAAAATGAACCTTTTTCTTTCTTTCGGTTCGAGGCTATAAAATTCAACTTTTTACCAATTGTGACGTCAGAGGAATACTTTCCATTAATAATTTTAAAAATATCAATGTAACGTCATATATGAAACAAAGTATAAGTTTTCAAGTTTCCATTTTTAATAACACAATGTAATTTTGAGTAAGTGCTAACAAGAGACGACTGTGACGTCACATATTGAAAATAAAATAAATATCTCTGATATTGCAATGAAATGAGATTGAATTATGATATCAAATGTTAATATTTAAAGAAAATTAAGTTTATCGTCTGAGCGTGGTTAATATTTAATTTTAAAATGAAATAAGTTTTTTTAAAGGTTAAATATTAAACGACTAGAAAATATTAATAATTTATACATATCGTAAATGACGTAATGATCAATGAAAAAACTTTTTATCATTTTTAGAAAGTAAGAAAAGCTCAACTAATAAAAAAAAAAAATTTTTGTGTGTTAATTCTGAAAATTGTTCAATTCTGAAAATATAAATAAATATCACTTTAAAAATGCATTTTCGGGCTTAAAATCTAAAGATTTAATGTAATTGTGAGAAAATGCATTCCCTCAGTCAATATCTCAATTTGGCATAATGTACAAATATTTGGCAAAGTGTACTGGAAACAAGTTTGTAAATGGATATTAATTGCACATTTTTTTTAGCTCTTAAAAAGTAAAAATATGTTGTCACTTTTAAGAATGTTTTTTATAATAAATTTCTATAAATGTTTATGGTATGCAGAGCATATATGTACAAATTATACAAAAATGCCACCTAAAACACAGTTTTGTAGTATATATTTCCTAACACTGTTTTTTTTTTCGTTTTACGGAAACTACCCGCTTTTTGACACTTTCTAACATGGTCTAAAAGTGTTTACGACTTCAACCTGTCTGTATACCAGATGCCGAGTGCCTGGGGTCTGCCGTCTGTCTGTCCGTTTTTCAACTTGGGTAAATATAGTGGAATTCATACGAAAATAACATACGTTATTGAGATTTACCATAGCATATGCGGCATTGAAAATGGACCAGGTAGCAATTATAGCTGAATGACAGGAGCACTCAAAAGGAAACTTTACATTATGGTCCAAGGCGAAAAAATCATTTGTGGTGTATTTTGATAATGTTACATAATTTTAAATGTAGTGAAATTTACATGCATTTTTAAGGTTCAGTAAAACATGGTTACTATCGAATATGTTAAATGTAGTACTTATATAGTGTGCGTACAGGGAGCTCAAAAGTATTTCAGTATATTATGGTCTGTGAAGAAAAACCATTTGCAACGTATTTTAATAATGTTATTTTATTAAGGTTATTAATAATATTGAAATTGATATCATGTTCTGAAGTGCACTAAAATAGGATTTCTGTAGAAAACGGAGTGAAAAGATTTAACATTCACTTACAAGATTGCAGAAAAATATTCGATAATATAATAGTCTACGGAGAAAAAAAATATTCCCAGCTTATTTTAATTGCGTTGCGCTATTTCAAACATGATGAAATTAATATACTGAGATAATCAATACAATGATAAATACTGAAATTTACTACAATAAGCTTGCAGTTAAGTATCATTTGCATCGCATTTGTTGTTCATTTACAGAGACGCATAAAAGATTTGGATCTGTGTCCAGATCTCAGATATTGTATCCAAAGTATGGTCTATTAGAAAAGATTACTGAAGAGCTTTTTCAATTATCGTATGTATTTGGAAAACTAATGCATCCTGAAGTTCAGCTACATTTGATATAATAAGAGATGTTTGTAGAATTTAAATAAATCATGTATCGGACTATACAATAAACTGGATTGGTCACCAGTGCAATAGCGATTCCCGGAAATATGAATTCAATAATTTGAATCGGGTTTTTTGCTTGAATAATTTAAGCTAAATATGCGATCGTATACATATTTGCACGTAATATACAGAACTGTAAAAAAGAATTCAAGTAAGTTTCTGTCTATAATTAGGAATTGCTAAAGGTGAATTTTAATATTCGTTATATTTTTTCTCACTAAGCAAAATTTTAACATTGTATTTAGAATATTTACAAACACATAGATCATATACACAGCTGCAGAAGAGAATGTCCCGGTGAAGTTATGCATTATGGAAATATGGGATATTTTTTTTATTACCTAGGTTTAACACATGATTTTTCTTTCTTTGATATGGAATTCTGAAATGCACTACAAAATGATTTCTGTACAATTGGGGTGCGTTACAGTTGTTCTACAGTATAAGTAACTACAATTTCATTTTCGCGATTGTTCATATTATCTAACACATTTTCCTGTTATTTGACTGAGTTCTTTAAGTCCCCTATAAAAAAACTACTGCATAGCCTTCTATAAGATAAATGTTATATCTATTTTAAATTATTGTTAATGAACCGTTTTGTTTAATTAAAACGTTTATCTTTTTTTTTTAATGCTACGTGAACGACGTCACGGGTAACAGCTAGTTTTATTATAAATTTTCCTCTTTGGAACAAACTTTATTTTGCTAATGACCACCCGTTTTAATTCTCCGACTGACACCCATAAATCAAAATTGATTGAAATGTAAATGTTTAATTTTCTGCTTTATTATTTGGAGTCATGCTCATGATATGATGATATAACAATAAATATTAGTGTCTTTATACGGAAAAATGAATCCGAATATATATTTTTTTAAATTGCAACTATCTTAAAACAAGACAGCTTGATTTAAAAGTCTCACCTTTCACCAACTGCCTACCCTTCAAAGAAAAACAAACTGGTTGTACCATTTCACCAAAATACCATTGAGCCCACCTAATATTTTTGAGCCGACCCAATATTTTTCAAAAGTTGACGCCACTGATGAATTTGGCCAATAGGATCGCTGTGGCTGATTTATAACAGTTCAAAGAATGGAATAACACTTATTTTATCCGTTGCATTTGACAAAAAATATAATTTGTTTTTCGGAAACAAAAGCAATTTCGATCTAGCTATTATGTCAAAATTTACTTTTATTATTTTTACTGAATACTTAAAAATATTAATATAAAGAAAGTTGCAGAATGTTAAGCAGATAAAATTAAATTATTTCAGCCTATTTAATTGTAAAATATAGCAATACTATATTTACAAAACCCTAACTGTGTATATAGGGTACATGCCATAAAATATCATACTTTAGCTTGCAATTTGATTATTATTTTTTTCTTATTAGACCTATATATAGATTTCAAATAATTTTTTTCTCAAAAATAGAAAAAATCGTGCAGTGAAGAGTTAGTGTCTAATTATTTTAAATCATTTTAGATGAATAAATTTTATTTGATATTTTGAAAAAAAATAATTTAAGTCTGAAAATTAAAGTATTGGTAATTACTCTCTCTCGTGAGCGCATGCTGATTTCACTTACTGTTACTTTGTAGCTGTTAAAATCTAATACGGGAAACGAAACTTTTCATCTAGCATTGAACAGCGTTTCTTAACAGGAAAAAGCAAATCTTGGAGAGATTTTCAGCGACTTCCAAATGTGCCAGATTGAATATCTCTCCCCCAGGAAGTCCGTTCCATTTATCACGACAAAATGGAATTAATGAATAACCTCGCAAGACACACAATGAGAAAAATTTGTAATTAGAAATTCCGTTTCGTGGTTTACTCATAACGCGAGATGTTTCTTGACCCCTAAATTTGAACTTGGTAATCAAAAGGGAAAATGACGTATTATAGAATAATATTTTTTGGAGTTTCTCTTATTTTACTCTCTCAGGTTGTTAACCTTTTTTGCTTCGATGGGATTTTAAAATCTCATTGAGCAAATCTTGATTTTAAAATAATTTATTACGTTTATTATAACAGTATATTTTTTAACCCTTTATGCCCCGACGATAATTTAAAGTACCATTAAAATAACTTGCTACAAAAATAATTTAATATATCGATTAGTGGTGATACATTTTGAAATGAATTATAGATACTTTACTTTATATTATTTCAAAAGCATTATTGATAGAACAAAACAAAAACTATTTTTAAAAGTGTAATTGCATTTTTATTTGCGTTTTTGAAGCTTTCTTGACGTTGAGAGATTGTCGGAGAAAAGTTTCAGTTCTGATTTATTTTTATACTAGCAACTTTCGCCCGCTTCGCTGGCAAGGGCGGATCAGGAGAGTCCTCAAGGGGGGGGGGGGATTTTAGAAATATGGAAACTCCAGTCTGATGCACGGGTCGGAGCTCGTTTTTTTAATGCGGGTCGTGTTTTGTCTACTTTTTTGCTGTGGGTCGGGTTTGGGTCCGGTTGGCTTCCATTTTTTTGCTCCTGGTCGGGTTAATTTCTATTTGGGTCGTGTTTGGGTCTGGTGACTTCTACTCTTTGCTGCGGTTCGAGTTAATTTCTGATTTTTTGCTTTTGGGTCCGATTTGGATCCGGTCGACTACTACATTTTGTTCTTGGTCGGGTTGACTTTTATATTTTAGCCGTGCTTAGCGCATTTGGGGCAGTTTGACTTACAATTCTGATTTGGGGCAGTTTAGGATTTGATTTTTACTTTTGCGAGAAGGGTTCGGATTGACCTGAATTGATTGGGATGAGTCCTTTGATAAAATTTTCGTTCTTTTTCGCAATTTTTGGACGAAATGAGGTCTGTTTCACGATCCTTAGAAGAAATTCGTGTTTTTTCCGCGATCATTTCACAAAATTTGATGTCCGGTTCGCTTCTATTTTTTGCTTCTGGTCCAGTTAATTTTTACTTTTTGTTGTGGGTCGCGTGTGTATCCGGTTAACTTCTTCTTTTGCTGCGGGTCAAATTAATTTATGATTTTTTGCTTCGGGTCGAGTCTGGGTCTGGTTAACAACTATATTTTGCTATTGGTCGGGTTGACTTTTACTTTTTAGCTGCGCTTAGTGATCGGGGCAAATTGTCATGCATTTCGGATTTGAATCAGTTACAGATTCGGTTTTTACTCTTGCGAGAATAGATGATCCAGTTTTGATCGCGATCCTTTAACGTAATTCGCTTTTATCTGTGAACGAGATCCTTCGAAGAAATTCAGATCAGAGACGTACCGAACATTTAGCTGCACGGGTCGCGATCAGGTCAGTAATGTTTATCATACTATCTAGATCAGAAACGGACCGAATATTTAGCTTTTATTCCGGGCCGAGCCACGACCTGGAAATTTTGTCCAATGCAAACTTCTAGGAAAAATGAAATCGAGACCAGGCTCGGTCTGAAAGAAAAAGAAGCCTGTCCCCACCCGAATCATAAAAAAAGCAAGATCAGGACACGACCCGATTCAAAATGAGAGAAAACTTTACCCAGTCGAAGTCTCGTGGACTTACACTGGCGCGACCCGTGCCAGGCCGTGACGGGCTCGAACTTCGCCCCAAGCTATTTCTCGTGAGGATGCATAATGTCACTTTGTGAACCCTTTATTAGCCCAAGGGGCCCCCGCCCTTTAGAACCGCCACAGCATACGGACTGTGTCGATCCCAGATCGAGCATTTAGCCTTTATACTGGACGGAGCCTGGACTTGAAAATTTTGGCCCGTGTATATCGCTAGTAGGAAGGAAGTCTACGCCAGACCCGACTTGGGAAAAAAAATGTGTGGCTCGATCCAGCTTTGCAGAAAAAAATAAGACCCGACCCAACCCGGTTCTGAAAGTGTGACAACCTGACCCAGTCCCAGTATAATAAATTAAAGTTGGCGCGACCCAACCCGAGTCACGCCGGTCTCGAGTTTCGTGCCAACAACTTTTCCGTGCGAGTATCTAATGCCGTTCTGCAGATCCTTTATTGGGCTCAAGGGGGAGGGGGCGATCGCCCCATTGCCCCCCCCCCCTTAGATCCGCCATTGTTCGCTGGTCTGTTTCACTGAAATAATCTTAAATGAAACGAAATATAGCTAACAAAAATCAAATAAATAAAAAACGTTTTCTTAACAGCTAATCAAATATCCATAATTGTTGGCGTTAGACATAAAATCACTGAAGTACTGTATTTAACTATGTTTTTAGTATATTAGAGGGGGGGGGCGGCTCTTCCGCCCTGCTCACTACATTCACTAACCTGCCATGTTATCGCTTCATGATACTAATCGGTATGGCATAGCAATCCCTTTTCTAGCCAATCCTAGATGTAATTGTTTCGCGTTTCCACTCTGGATCGCTTCGACATTCTGGATAAATTATAAAAGATTATACTTATTCTTCATATGAGTTACTTTAGTTAGTGTTTATTAAGTACAGTGATTGAATCAATGTGATTTGTTCACTTGCGTAATGCTGGCCACTTTAACCAGCCTAATCGGGCGTCCTAGTTCTGAATCTAATATAATAGAACTTAGAAAGTTTTTTTTTTTTTTTTTTTTTTTCTAAAAAACAATAGATTTTTCAAAAAAATAGTGTCAAGGTGGTTTTTTGAGCTGAGTTTCCACTCGAGAGAAGAAAAACCAGCCAAACATGGGTGAAAAATGTCTTGTCACGTGATCGAAAAAGTTTATAACTCAATAGATCAGTTTCAACTGACGTTTCACTTTAGCACCCAGCTTGACATCCACGTTAATGTTTTTGTTTGCCGTCAATTTTTCTGGATTTCTCCATTTTCACTGGTTCAGTGCTAAAGAATCGGTGATTTTAATTGGTTGAGAGGCATGTGAGTCACGTGGCTGAAACGGATCTATAAGTAATTTATTGATCAAAAAATAGAAAATTCAGTTAGACTCCTTGATCAGGCTTTGCAATTTTATAGCTTTCTGGTTAAAAAATGAATTGTGACTTTTTTTAAATTGAGACCATTGTTCACGAGAAATTAAGGCGTTGTAAAGGAAATTTTTGGGGGGAAAAAAAAAGAAAAATATGAATTGAAGTCATGGAATTAGGAATCATAAAGACTGAATGTTTTTGAAAAAATGTTTTGGTTAAAAAAATATATACAGTGGCAGTCAAAAGTTTCCGGCAAGTTAGTTTCTTTGATTTATTTATCAGGTTTCAGCAAAGTAGAAGTACAATTGCTTCAAAAGTTGCGAATATGTGAATGTCCTCTGACCACGTGATCATTTTTAATTGGATACTGAAGACACTTCATGGAAAGGGGCAGAATACAAAATTGGTGTGTGCAAAAGTTTCCGGTCACTCATTATTACTTACAAGGAAGGTCTCCATTGGGGGCATACTCAGAATTTTTTGAAAAAAATACGAATTAAACTACTCATGTAGGTAATAAAGGATCAGTGAAAATTAGCGGCGGAATTACATTATTAGGTATGTAAAAAAATAAAGTAGTTTGGAATAATTGGCGTGAAAAGCTGAAAGCGACGCGGGATTTGGCGAGCAGTGCATTTCCTCGCCAAAAGCAGGCGATTTTAACGAATCTGAGAATTGATTTTAATTGACTTCACTGTTAAAAATCTGCAGCATTTACTGCAACGTCACTCCACTACTTTTATAGAATATCTCTCTTCTAACCAATGAGAATGCTCCATAGCACGGTAAATTGACTGTGTCATACACTGTTAAAAATCTGCTGCATTTTGTTGCAACGCACTCCACCGCTTGTATGTAATATCTCTATTTCAACCAATGAGAAAGCTCCATTTCACGGCCAAGTAACCGTTTTCTATACAAGCAAGGGAGTGCGTTGCAACAAAATGCAACAGATTTTTAACAGCGTATTTTTCAATTTGGAACAATTTTAATTAATTTAAATTGTGTTTTAAATGATAAAATATATTAATTTCATTTCGTTATAAGTACATATAAACGTATATGACAAAATTACACTTAAAGTAAAGTAAAAATGCAAAACTAAAATTACTTAAACTAAACTTATTTAAATAAATTGAATATAGAAAGTTTTTTCTTTAAAAAGTATTCGAAGCGTAAAAGCGTATTTTTCAAATTTTCGTTTTTTCGCCAACCGGAGATAAATCGCCAAATAAACGAAATTTTTATTATTTTTTTACGGACGTCATAAGGAGGTTCCGCCGAAATTTTTTGTTATAAACATATATAACTATATGAGAAGAACATTCTGTAATTTTTTCAGATTTTTCTGAGTATGCCCGTATGGAGACCTTCCTTGTTAGTTTTTTCTATTGGTAAACTGTTTTATGGTCGTGTTTGTGAATGAATTGCAGTGGATAGCATAGTTTGAATACAAAAATGAAAAGTTCATCAATTATTGTTTGTAAATGAGTGATTAGTTTGTCACTAAAGAGCCAACCTTCTCGAGATATTGCGGCAAAACTATCGATCGGTAAAACCGACTGTAAACGATATTTAAAAGTTATATAAAGATGGCCATTGCCTTCCGGACTTTCTGACGTGCGGGAGGCCCCGGAAAATGACTGTTTTTGTGGAGGGAATTATCGTGGGAAAAACAGTTGATGACCGGCATAAAAATGCCGTTGCAATATTTCGCGATTTATGGAATGAGGGTATTGCTGAAATAAATCAATCTACCATATTAAGATGTTGATGTGAAGCAGAAACTTATAGAAGAGTCAGTGTTAAAAATATTCAGAAAAAAAAAAATACCAATGTACCCGACTGACGTTTTGACTGACTTATAATTAAATATGATTCTTTAAGAACATCTAAAAACAAACAGCATTCAAAAATTCGCATTAGAAGAAAAGTTATGTTTAAAACACTTTGCGCTTTTCCTATACCATCAATGGGTGATTTAAAGTTTAACGTCGATTTTCTCAAAACAGCGATTTTGATCATTGCGCGCACGATTTCTATAAAACGGTTGATTGGAATTTCACAAAATTTTTTGCTGAATGTATTAAACGTATACAGGCACAAAATGACCTATTATTATTTTCTTCAAATTAAAAGTTTAGAATTTACGATTACTTATGTCTAAAAAAAATCTCGATATTTCGAATTTCTTTAAAAAATAATTTTTTTCTCTGGATCTAAAAATTTTATTTTATTTATCGTAGGTCATTTTGAAAACACTTTATATATCTTTTCATAAAAAAATATTGGTTTGTTTTAGCCATTCAAATTTGAAAAGTCGTACGCGCAAGGCATGCAAGAATTATTCTTTCGTAAAAATTGTATTATCTTTAAAAATAATTTAAAAATCTTTGCATATGTGTATACTTTTTTTAACAACTTTAACTAATAAAATATATCCTTCTTAATATCTGCTTTCAAAATTATAGTTATAAGTCAATTAGATATAGAGTTACTTCAATTCTTACAGAGGTCACTTTCTCACGTATTTTGCTCGTTCAAAGGGTACCTGACCCCTTAATGAACTCATTTATCGAACTCAAATAAATTCTTATTTATAGAGCAAAATCTCGCCCGTAAGTGGTCTTAGAGGTATATTTAAAAGTCTTAGACACAAAAATAAATTACCCATTTTGTAGAATAAAACCTGTAGAGAAGAACCTGTGTGTAACGAAATCCTGTCTTGAGCAATAAACAATTCATGGTCCCAGTGGAAAAATTCATTCAGTTTCATTAAATGGTGAAAATCACAATAAATCTGTTAAAACGGTTTTTTTCTCCTGTTTTTTGTATTTTCATCTTAGCAGATTTACATTATGAAATCGCTTAATTTTTATAAATTTTTATTTATATATATTTCTTTTTTTTAACTTTTTTTTACAGATCATTTTATAGAAACTTTCGTCTACACTTCATATTTTTAAACTATAAAATAACTTAATTATTTAAAGAGTTCTGGCAGAAAAATTCAATGCCATCTGAAATGTTTTGGGACATGCTCATAGGGTCACGGGTGCAACAATTCAATATTAGCACAGTCTGGGTGGTGAAAAATTTATTTTTATTTTCAATTTTATCCCTTCACCGCATTTTATATCATATTTTATGCATATCAATAACTGTTGTGGATTTTCTCTACATGAAATGCATCAAAACAATGTAAGCCTTTTTTTACATCTGGATAATTTAGGTATGTTAAATGACGCCAGTATAAGGTGTGCCAAAAAGAACGAAGAAACTTTTAATTTTTTACCTGGTGAAAATGAATAGACAATCCAACTTGAAAAATTGATCAAAATAGTTTAAGAAATACGAATATGTTAACGAATTACTCCTGTTATTAATTTCTAAAAAGTCATACTTTTAAAACTTTTATACTAATATAAACTTAATATAGACTCTAGATACTATACACTTTATATTATAGACAATATAAACTTTATTGGCGAAACGTCAGTAAAGTCTTACTTTGGAGACACGAAATTTTTTGGTTTCTGTCTGTCTGTCTGTCAGTCAGTCTGTCAGTCTGTCTGTTCCGCGATAACTAACGCAAAAAACATCCGATTGACTTGAAATTAAGTGGGTATGTTAGTGAGGCACTGGGATTAAGCTGTATAGTTTTTTGTTAGATTTGATTCATTCGTTCGTAAAATATAGAATATTTTATTTTGCGCAATAATGCTTTTCTATGGCAAATCAAATGATTTTCAATTTTTTTTTTCCCTTGAGAGAAAATGACACATTTCATTAATGGAATTCAATGATAAATGGACACTGAAATTTACCAGTTAAATTATTCACATTGTTTTGAAATTTTGTCTATGCATTTGTCAGATTTTTAAAGTTATTACTGTAAATTTTGGACATTTTTTATAAAAATGTTCCAATAATATAAACTAATTTGTTTTAGAGATTTACTTATTTAAAATCTATTTATTTCATTTTCTTTATTTTCTCTTAATGGTTGCTAAGCAACCATTCATCCTAATCCTTATTATATTTTAATGCTATAAATTTGAAAGCAAATACGAAAATTTAAATGAAGTCAACGTCAAAACGGATGAATTAATGTGTTTGTATTTTTGCGGATAAATATAACATAGCCCAGAAAAGAATATAGGCTATGTTTTATTAATTTTATTCGAATATTTTCCTTAATAATTCAAAATTTCCTTCTTTTTCATATAGAATCGAACGATTTTTTAGATAAAATTTAACCAATTTCCTTTATCGTTGCAAAAAAAAAAAAAAAAAAAAAAAAAAAAAAAAAAAAAAAAAAAAATCTGGAAAATTTTTTCTACAGCAATAAGTTTCAATTGAACAATTTCCATTCGAAAAATTAAACTAAGAAAAATAAATATGACGTCAGAATTAAAATAAAAATAAAAATAGTACTTTGTTAAATATTAAACACGGAAATTTGTTTCGTTAATAGGAATTTTTCTGACAAAAATGGGGGCATAATTAGAAGTAAAAGAAATAAAAAATAATTATATTTTTAACAAATATTTCAATTGATAAAATTTGACATCATAATTGAAATAAAACAGGTATTTTATAGTTGTCGTTAAAAATACAAGAAACATGGACAGCAATAACTCATGAATAATGACGTCATTGCCGAAACTTCAGCGAAGGCTTATTTTGGCGACGCAAAATTTATTGTTTTCCATCTCTCAGTCTGTTCTTCTGTCTATCTGTCAGTCCCCGATAACTGCCACAAAATGCAATCAAAAATTCTTTTTTTCGTAAACAAAATTGTAAAACCCTAGATTACTGAGTTTACACTTTCAAAAGTTCCTGATACATCAGATTTAGGCGTTTTTGGTGGGCAGGTATCTAGAAGTATGAGGATAATGAAAAATGCTTATTAAAACTGTCGCTTACCCTTATAAATCAAAATGTAGAAAAAAATACAAGATATACGATAACCATTAGCAGATTGATAGAAAGTTAGAAATTTAAATTTAATGAAACTACGAGGGGTTCAGGGTGGCGGAGCCCCTCTGAAGAAATCTACTTTGGTATAATAAAAAAACAAAAATAATAGATCATGAATTTTTCAGAATATCCTAACATAACTAAATCTTTAATTTAACGGATTTTGATGGCTTCAAATTTCTTATTCTTATTTTATTCTTATAAATAATTACGTAATTCGAAAATTTTAAATTAAAGTTTCCAGGAAGTTGAATATTACGCTAAGTGTGTTTTTAAGAAAAAGAAGTGAAAAGCTGACGTTGAGGCTCTTGATCTGCAAATTTTCTAGTATTAACATAGACTCTAGATAAATTTTCATAGTCACTCCAACAAGATCAATGCAAATAAATAAACAAATAAAGTAAAATAATGCATACGTGTGTCTTTAAAATTAATTTAATTAGGGAAAAGGGAAGAAGCTCAAATATAACATTTTTTTAGACAATTAAAAATGGCTATCTTCAATAAAAATTAGCACCATTCAACAAAGTGGTGACGACACTAGATCAAACACATTTTTAAATAGAAAAGGAAAATTATGCATCAGGCATACATTATTTTTTGTCTATTTGAAACAACATTTCAATATTGTAAAAACGTTGTAAGCCATTTGATTTATCCATACAATAAAATGGACTGTATGAATATGAAATTTAAAAATATAACGCAATAAAATTCCATTCTCAGCAAGTTCTGTATATGTTTGTTAATGTGTACTAATTCATTCGTGGAGCTTTCTGTATGATTAAAAGAAAACCATGTATATAAGTATACCGTGAAAGCTATATGTGAAAAGTATACCGTGTAATACATTAAAAATTAAATAAGTTTAGAAATCATATACCACAGTGGCAGAAACCCGCCTTTTTATGTAACAGAATGAAATCAGTAAAACAAGTTTCATGCCTTGAAAAGAAGCCTTTCAAAAGAAAAACTCATGCTCTGTAACGATGTTTCATCGAATTTATTCATCCATTTTTTAACAGAAGTATCCAGGATTAAAAAAAAATCATGATTTTTTTTTAAAAATTAAAAAAATAGGATTTATTTGATTTAAATCGGATTTTTTTTTTATTTAAATCGGATTTATTTGATTTTTTTAGAATTCTATTTTTAATTATTGTGTTTTTATGTTTTTACAATACATGGAGCAGTTTTTTTAATAAAAATAACTAAAAAAGAATACAAATAATATATATATAATTTATAAAAATAATATAAGAAATAATTATGTAGTTCAGTAAATACTATATTCTAGTTACTGATTGGTGCTAAAAATTAAGCATCTAGGCTTTAATCTAAAGTCATTCTATTATTTTGTAATTGAATTGTGCATACTAAATAAGAAATAAACTTAAATAGGTTATAAATGAATAGAAAATGGTAAAATTAAAAAAAAAATTATTTAATGCAAGCTATTTATTAAGGGATAAAAATTACAATTAATTCAATAGTTTTTAAGCAAATAGAAATAAATCAGGGATTTTATTGTTTGAACAAAACACCAATTTAGAAGCTTTGCCCACTCCTTACTTATTACGAAGGCTTGAATGAGCTAGTCCAAAAGAAGAAAATTATCTTTCTTTTTCAGCAGATGAAGCCACGGCTGTTCTTATTTGGTAAATAAATTAAATTTCAATTTCGCTGATTATCTCTTTACCTCCCATTCTATAAAAGGACTTCCCCCAATCATAATCTGGCATACCTGAAACTTTCTTCTCAAGCAATGGTAATTTTTTGAATGGGCCATTTTTTGCTTGAAAATGTGCTACAGTGGTGAGAAGATTTGGGCAATTTTCTTTAATGAATGCCAAATCTTCATTATTTTCCTCTGCACTAAGTGAAATTTCATTTCAGTTTAAAACAGAGAATCTTAATAAAACTCCAGCAAAATGACAGCCATTAATAGCTTGTGCTTGTTCATATTTTGCTTTAAATTTTGTAATTCTATCTCAGACTTGCCAAGTTCTGAAAGTTAAAAATCAGGAGATTTTATTTCAGAAATCAGGAGATATTTTTGTCAATGAAAACTTGTTAATTTGTTGATGCAAACATCTTTAGTGAAAGTTTAAGTTTCAATCAATATTGCTTGGTTATTGCTGAAGATTAAAAAGAAATCTATCACTCTTACTCGAATAAGGAAAGTATGTATTCCTTACAAGTAGAAGACATTTAAGAATATGATGTTTAGGATGTTTTAACATATTTTTAATTTGACTAAATATTTTAAAAAGAGAGATGTTTTGTTACTCATTAACCTATATAAAACTATAGTAAAGATCATAAATAAGTTTTAATAGAGACAAATTATTAATAATTCAATACAAGACCATAGTAACAATAACAAACCTGGCTTAAATGATGTATCTTCCCGCGAGCCACCATTTGGTTTCCCTGTTATTTCTCATACATTATTATTTAACCTTAAACTACAAAATGCAACTGAAATGATTTTTTAATGATTAATCATGTGTTTTAAAAAATGATATGAAATTAAACAAGACGATCTATTGTAGAAATTCAAAGAGCAAATTTTTAATAGTAAAAATCATTTGATTTACTTATTCATTTATTTTTTTAAACTTTCAAGTAAAGTGAAAAAAAAATTTTTAGTATGCATAAAACTTGAAAATATTTATTTCATGTTTTCTTACAAAAAAAAAAAAAAAAAAAAAAAAAAAAAAAAAAAAAAAATACAGAATAATAAAAATAATAACAATTTGTGAGAAATAATAGGGAAACAAAATGGTGGCTCGCAGGAAGATACGGCATCTGTTCCACAGAATATTTTAAAAGTGTGAAAAATCAGGAGAAATATGTCAAAAATAAGGATAATGGAGAAACATCTGAAAATCAGGAGATTTGGCAACTCTGCTATCTTTATCTAATACATTTTCTAACTTTTTACCCAAAAATTTTAAAAATTCGTTAGCTTTGATTGAAATTTGATAGTACAATATGGCAAGTTTTAAAACTTGTTCCTTGCACGTAGTATCCAATTTTTTTGGTGAACATTAATGAATTTGTTTAATTATTAACTTGTGAAACAAAAAAGATTCAAATAATTTAGTTGTCAAGATTGGCAAACGAAATATGATTTGTAAAGTGTTTCAGTGTTTCGCCTCATCGTCTAAAGTTTATTACAAAAGAACAAACAATTAAAGGATTAGGAGGGGGACACCTGGATTTAACCTACACCTCCCACATTCTTTCTGATAGCAATCCTGAAAATACCAGAAAAACACCTATTGCTTATTTACACCTATTTCTTATTTCTCTACTAATTAATTTCCAAAATGAAAAAAAAATATTTAAATTAAATGATTTTTTAAAAGAATCAGTTGATTTAAATCTATATTTAAATCTTCATTTAAATCGGTTGATTTAAAGCATGCCATCCCTGGAAGTATCTCTTATACATATTACCATAATTTTTGTGTCATAACGTTCTCTTAACTAACTAAGCCACTGTTTCTCTATGAGAAACCTTTGTAAAAAATAATATCTCTTAACTGATTGTTACATTTTACTTGTAGAATAGCATTTGTGCTAGTAGGTAAACCTGGCTCCAAATTATCGAATTTTATAAGACTTGTAAAAACCTGCAAGCAAGATTTTGTTTTAAGTAGCAGTATCAAATTAGTAAAGCATGGTTCAAATCTTGAAAAGAAGTCTACAAGGGAACACGGTAACCTTCAATCGGCGAAAATGGACGAAAATATCGATTTTCTAATTTTTGGCTTAAATTATATTTTTTTTATCCCTAATACATTCTGGTGAATCTTCTTAAAGATCCGAGGATTATAATTACAGTTTAAAGCGTTTTTATTACATCGCTGTCCCTTTAAACCGCCACACTTACTTTATTTTGGGATTTTTCTCAAATTGTGTTTTTTCGACGAATAGGCATGTTTAAAGTGATTAAACTTTTATGTGTATTTTTCAATTGACTCGAAAATTTTTTTGGTTGTTTCTTATGGTCTATTTGATAAAAGTAAATATCAAATTTACAATAAAGTAAAAAGCTTTTTTTTTCAGGTAAAAATGTAAAATAAATTTAGTTTTTACTGTAATTTTACACGTATTTGCACAATTTATTTATCTTTTCTCTTGAACTAATTAGCTTATGACAAACCCGATGCTTAAAATTATACAGCATACTTCTAAAAATAATTTTTAAAAAAATAGCTCAAAATTGCTCGAGAAGGTACATTCTAAAATTTACTAAAATTTAAAAAAAAAAAAATTACATTTTTCATCAGTCATTTATTATTATGCCAAAAATGCTTAAATTAAAAAAAAAAATCAAAGGATATCGAATGCCTTGTTCTCTGCAAGCAATCTAAAACAAGAAAAATGTCAAGCCAAGCAATCTTTGCAATCAGAACACAATCTTATCAAAACGTTCACCGTTCGAAACTGCTGTATAACATTTTTACAGCTTACCTAATAAGGGACCGTTCAAGTATTACGTAAGCATATTTTTAGTCATTTTGTACCCCTCCCCCCCCCCTTGTAAGAAAATATAAGCAAATGCTAGACCCCCCCCCCTTTGCTTACGTAAGATTTTATGACAGTTTATACATCAATACTTCTTGACTTATAAAAAGTTACCAATCGATTACAATATTAATCCTACAAATTTATATAGGCATAGAGATTGTGACATCAAAATATATAAAATGGTTTTAATATACTGTTGCTTATTGCATTAAACAAACCGCAGAATACAAAATGGTTTAAATATATTGTTATTTAGCACTTTGAACAATAAAACAAGATATACAAGAAGTCTTAACTTACTTAGGCATCATAACTAAAATTTTTGACATGAATCATATAAATGTTGGAGTTCAATTTGGTGTTCATATTTTAATCTGATGTTCAGGATCCTTGAACCCTTTTTTCAACATTGTCTATTATAAAGTTTTCGCTGGAACAGTGTCCTGGGATATTGCAGGTTTCCGGTCCTTGTTTGCTTGTTTAATTTGAACTGCAGTTGCTTCGTTGTTTAATGCTTACGTAAGAATTGTCGTGACGTAAATGTTTAATTTTCTGCTTTATTATTTGTAGTCATGCTCATGATATGATGATATAACAATAAATATTAGTGTCTTTATAAGGAAAAATGAATCCGAATATAATTCTTTTAAAATTGCAACTATCTTAAAACAAGATAGCTTGATTTAAAAGTCTCACCTTTCACCAACTTCCTACCCTTCAAAGAAAAACAAACTGGTTGTACCATTTCACCAAAATACCATTGAGCCCACCTAATATTTTTGAGCCGACCCAATATTTTTCAAAAGTTGACGTCACTGATGAATTTAGCCAATAGGATCGCTGTGGCTGATTCATAACAGTTCAAAGAATGGAATAACACTTATTTTGTCCGTTGCATTTGACAAAAAATATAATTTGTTTTTCGGAAACAAAAGCAATTTCGATCAAGCTATTATGTCAAAATTTACTTTTATTTTTTTTTACTGAATACTTAAAAATATTAATTTATAACAATTTAAATATAAACTTATTAAGAAAGTTGCAGAATGTTAAGCAGATAAAGTTAAATTATTTCAGCCTATTTAATTGTAAAATATAGCAATACTATATTTACAAAACCCTAACTGTGCATATAGGGTACATGCCATAAAATATCATACTTTAGCTTGCAATTTGATTATTTTTTTAGATTATTTTTTTATATATAGATTTCAAATAATTTTTTTCTCAAAAATAGAAAAAATCGTGCAGTGAAGAGTTAGTGTCTAATTATTTTAAATCATTTTAGATGAATAAATTTTATTTGATATTTAAAAAAAAATAATAATTAATTTAAGTCTGAAAATTAAAGTATTAGTAATTACTCTCTCTCGTGAGCGCATGCTGATTTCACTTACTGTTACTTTGTAGCTGTTAAAATCTAATACGGGAAACGAAACTTTTCATCTAGCATTGAACAGCGTTTCTTAACAGGAAAAAGCAAATCTTGGAGAGATTTTCGGCTCAGTACCGATCTTACATATGGGGATGCAGGAAAGGGGAAAGAAACAACAGATAAGAGCCAACTGACTTGTAATTAAGAGAGGTTACCACATTGGCGCTTATTCGCTTCTTTCTGACAAACACTTTTTGGTGTACGGGCCCTGGAGTAAGATAAGACGAATGATATTTTTTTTCCTCATTAGACATCTGTTTTCGCACTCTTTCCTGTTCCAATGATTCTTCAATGTCATGGTCACTGGTCAATTCCCCTTTCGAGGGGAATTCAACATCCTGCTTTGTTTTCACAGTACATATCTATATAAAGAACCATTTTGTAGATATAGTTCCCATATGAAATATAACTAACCTCCATAACGTTTTACAGCGTTAACGGGAATTATAATCCATTATGAATAACTTAAAAATATACGAAATGTATTACGTATAAATAAAATTACAAACATGCAAACATTTTTAGAACAATAGTTTTATTTTTTTTTCACATCATTAATATTCTAAAATTCCATTAAGAGGTTTAATCAATTAACTCCCCACCCCCTTATTAATGTTAAATGTATGGGAATAAAATGCATTCGTATAGTAAATTAGAAAGTTTAAGTGCTTAAAAGGATTTGCACATTCGTATATTTAAACAAGTTGGAAATTCCACGTAAAGCGTGGCAAATGAGGTGCTTTCGTATGATAACGATGTTTTAAAAATATTCAGATCTTGCTGCTAGTAGATAGTACTTTGGATAGAGTACAGTAGTGAAATATATATATATATATTGTGTGTGTGTGTTCCTGTAAATATACAAGAAATAATTTTTATTACACCTCAGCGACGTATGTCATACGCTATACTATCTACTTTCTTTTATACAGGAAATAACTTGTAGTATTCCTCAGCAATTTATATCAATCTCATGTTAAATAGTCAATATCAAATGTTAAATAGTCAATTACAATTATCGCACCAAAAAAAAATGTTCTCCCTATACCATTATGTAATGGAATACTTTTGTGTGACCTTGTAAATCAATAAAAAATGCTTTTTGTACCACAGATTGTGCAAAATGTATATTATAATATGTATGTTCATAGAGGCATAACAATTTTATTGTGTTCGAATTAATGTAGTCCATTAAAATGCATTTGAAACATTTTTCCCCATTGACCGTAATGTAACGGAATAATTTTGATTGCCCCTGTAATTGATCTATGCATCCGATTTTCATAAAATTTGAAATGATTCGACAAAATTATGTAATGATTATATATTTTAAATTTCAAACGATTAAAATGCATTTGAAACTTTTCATCTTATTCACCGTAATGTAACGGAATACTTTTGATTGTCCCTGTAATTGATCTATGCATCCGATTTTCATAAAATTTGAAATGACTCGACAAAATTATATAATAATTATATATTTTAAATTTCAAATAATTCGGTTGGGTAGTTTTTGCGTTGTTATATGCGGAAAAAAAATCTCCCTAGAGAATTAACATTTTTGTCTTATTTATTTGTACTTTTCTTAAAGGATGTTTCAAAATTGTCAAAATATTTATAAAATATGTGTTTAATTTAATATTTTATGCGTTAAAAGCTAATGAGCGGTGATTAATATTTTAACCTTCCAGATAAATTTCGACAAAAACATTTGCAACAATGAATTCCAAAAAATGGAGTGCATCTCACTATTTTTCGTTAAACGTTAGGTTCTCATATTTATCGCTTTTTAGGTGCGTTCGTAATTATGTAAATACGTAGCACCTATAGTGGTCGTTCAGTCCGTCCGTCTGTCCGCATATAACAACGCAAAAACAACCCAACCGAATCGTTTGAAATTTAAAATGCATAATTATTAAATAATGTTGTCGAGTTATTTCAATTTTTTTTATAATCGGGTGCATAGATCAATTACAAGAGCAATCAAAAGTATTCAATTACATTATGGTCAATGGGGAAAAAGTTTCAAATGTATTTTATACGTTTGAAATTTAAAATACATAATTATTACATAATTTTGTCGAGTCACTTCAAATTTTATGAAAATCGGATGCATAGATCGATTACAGGGACAATCAAAAATATTCCGTTACCTTATGGTCAATAATAGGTTAAAAATATTGATTTACTTTCGGAGATATTTTAAATATAAAAATGCATCAAACGTCTATATACTTAACCATACGAAAGGGAATTCGGAAGCTGACTGACCAGCACCCTTAAACAATATTTCCCCCCTCCTGACTGTTTTAGTCCAGGTGAAATAAACATTTTACTTTTCAAAAATCGGGTGGAAGCTTTTTTTTCTTCTGATATTTTCATAATGATGCTAACATGGATAAACCACGTTTTCGAATAAAAATTTCTCAAGGCTAAATTTTCTGTGGTCAAAAAACAACAAAATTTTGGGATTTTATTTTATTTTATTTATTTATTTTTTTAATATCTCGAGGTTTGTTGCCATAGCAAAATATGTCAGTTACAATATTAAATAGGACAAAATTCTGTATAATATTTCTTATTTACAACTTTTTTATACTCTAAGTAGCAAGCGCAGTACGCCAGAATCCCCCCAAATACCATTCTATTTAAAATTAAGGAGTATAAATAAGAAAATTTGTGTTTGTAGTTTTTGTATTGAGAAAAACTAATGCCTGAAAGTGAGGTACATCTAAAATTATAAATAATAAACGGGTATTATTATAATATAATAATTCTATTAAGTAGAATTGTTAAAAAAAAAAAATTAATAATAATAATAATAAAGGACATTTTTTTTCCTTAAAAACCGTGAAAAAAGTAGTTAAGCCACGATTATTCAAATGTATTCATCGGATTAAACCGTGTGTATATATATATATATATATACATATATATATATATATAGAGAGAGAGAGAGAGAGATTGGTAGCAGTAAGTTATTTATTTCAAGGTTAATATTAGGCCTTTTTTGCATCCGTAGCAAACTCGGATTTTGGTGCCCGCTCTCCCTCTCTCGCCCCGTTCAAAAGAAAACTTATCATGAGAATATTAATAAATTTGTTATAGCCGGATTTGGGAAATCTTTAGTATGTAATCATTAAATACGTAATCAGCTTTGTTAAACATTGATTCAATAAAACTTTGAAAATTTAAACGAAAGGAATCGAAATATATCCAGTTTTATAAAAGGTTTCATCTTAGCAGGTATAATTGTTCACATATTTTTTTTTTCTTGAAATAATAATAACAATAATAACTAGTCGTTGGAGGCCACCGTAATAATTACCCATCATGGATATGCATAACATAATATATGAAATATATACCTTTCATCAGAACGAATTTTTCGAGTGTCCGAAAAAAATAGTTCCGGATAATCGAGGTTACTGATATTAAATAAGCTTCGTCCCATTCTTACATACTAAGCACATACAAAACTTCAAGTCTCTATCTCAATTTGTTCGGGAGATAGAGCGGTTACAGACAGACAGACAGGCAGACACACAGACGGACGGACGGCAAAATTCTTTTTTTTTTATGTTTTTCAGAATCTCCAGTGTCCGAAACGTGTAAATCCGTCAAAAAAAATCGATTTTCAAAACGATTGCAAGACTTACCGAATACTACGTATGATGGGTAAGTAATAATAATAATCATTCAATGGTAATTGAATAATTTCTAAATTTACAACTATGAGACTAAATTAGTCACCTGTAATATTAAACCTATTGAAGTGTTCATGTCGAATATCTTGCTTGCTTTTATTACTTTTAAATAAATAAATAAATAAATATATATATATATATATATATATATTCATGAGATAGTTGAGATCAATATCTAATGCTGTACTTTTTCGGGTTTAATTAATTAATTAATTAATTTTTTAAATATTTCGAAAAATTGTTTGAAGCGTTTTCTGAAATTAAAGTAGCTTCATTAAAAAAATGCAACCAAATTTACAAAATTAAAAGTACGCAACGTTAGATAGCGACCTTAAATATCAAATGAACAACAACAAAATAATCATAATAATAATAATAAATAAAATAAACGTCAAAATTCGAGCTTGAATTCTAAAAAGAATGCTCCCATAGGTTTAACATTAGCATGCAAATGCTTTCGTGTGAAACTACACTAGTCATACGAACAAACTAGAACGCTAAACTTAAACCTTAGGAGCGTTCTTTTTTTACAATTTCTCGCTTGTAATTTAATAGTTTTAAAAGGTCTTTTTTCTGTTTGAGATTACAATTGCTGACGGACAATTGCGGCTACAATTGCTGCTAGAATTCTAACGGAATTAGTGTTTACTTTAGCTTTCTATTTTGGTTACTGTTTTTATTTGGAATAAAAAAGAAACATATAGTACAATATTTAAATATATATTTCTGAGTAAAACTTGCTCTAAACATTTTTCAGATATTTTTTATAATCTTACTATGACTAGTGTCGGACGTTCCTCTCAGCCCGCACAACTTTGAAGAAAGTCCGTGGTAGTTATAGCTGCCACCACCGATATTATTAGGTGATATCGGTCACCCACTGTGAGGATTGTGTAAATGAACACTGACGCTGTCAATTAACTGAACTAACAGTTTATTTAGAATATATGTACATAATAAATATGCTATTTACAATTATATACAATTACCACTCGGATATAGATGATCCGATTCAACATTAAATTAAATACCGTAAAAAGCTGGCTGTGTACTGTTCAAATTACACCTTCTCCTTCACACTCAATGCACGTTAGATTCACTTTATCGGAGACCAATTTCGAATCTCCCAACACATATATACTCGGCCTATGCTATCCAGCCCAGAGCACTAAACACCAGGACCTCTGTGTCCCTTGCCCTCCAGATACGCACTGCTCACGCTCTACAACACAGAGCACTCTCTACCAGGACCTCTGTCCTATACACTCTCCAGGTACGAACCCCAGATACGAACTACTCAAATCTCAGACAAGACTTGTTTTTCTCAAATCACTGCTTTCCCCAATATAAACCACCCTTTGGAGCTTAATCATTGGGCACATTCCACATTCCTTTCTTGATTAGTGACATGTTGCTTGTTTGCTCATTATTCACTTACATCACTGACAGATGAACACGCCTCTCAGCAATCTCCTCTTTCTCTTATTCTCCACCTGTACATGACACCTGTCAATTCTCTCTTTAACAAAGAAAGAATGTCACCTTGAAAATTCCAGTACACAGCCGGTACAATACAAAAAATATTAAGATAGAGAAATAACGGAAATTCCAATCTTTAGCAGAGGTGGTCTCAGAACCTGACAACTAGAGTTAATCTTTTCAATATAAATTTACTAAAAAACCCCTAAAACTCAAAATACTAATACTCAAATGGTAATAACTTTTTCTAATCAAATATTTAATAAATTCAATGTAAATACTATAATAAATGATCAGGCCCGGACTGGCCAGGTCGGCTGGTCGGCGATTGCCGAGGGCCCCAGGCCCAAGGGGGCCCCGGAGGTGCACCCCAAAAAGTAGAATGCACGATTTTATAATTACTACTTCATAAGAGAAAAAAAATGAGTATTTTCCAGTAATTGCATGCGTTTAGAATAAATTTTAAGCAATTGACAGTTTTTTCATGGTAATATATAATTTCGCCGTGTCATGTTGTTGAACAGACGGAATAGGGTTGCTGACTGATACATCGCCATTTGTGCAGTGCTCATAGAGTCAGATTCAGAATGCATCGCGACGCTCACTTGCCAATCACGCACAGTATGGTTGTAACTAGTGCAATGTCACAGTTGTGTCAACACGAAGCATGTGACGGTACGAAAAGGAAAGAAAAAATGAAAAAATGTTTAAACGTTGAAAATTCTTTAAAAAGTTTTAATACCTGGTTGAGTAGTTTCAAGATTCTTCTTCAGTGACACTGGAAGATATGTTGTTCAATGGTTAATTGATGTAGTTTTGTTTAATTGGAAAACAAGGCATTGGGTACAGAGGGAATAAAGTAGAAGGAGATTATACGCTCGACTCTGTAAGCTAACTATAATACTTTTCTCGAACTAATCATGTTAATTATAAATTATGAAGTGTTTTTACGAAATCATGTAAGAAAGTATATTGAAGACAACGAAAAAGAGCAAAATAAAAATAACAGAAAAAAAAAAGTCACGGGAAAGTTAATTAAAACTGGACGAGACTTTGTGTTGAAAATCTTTATCAACAAGTTAGAAGTCTGCATGGGCCGGAATGTTCATGCCTACAGGATCATCTAGGCTCGTTTGCACTTTCACGGTTCACGGCCAAATCCCGTACAAAAATCAGTTGAAGGACGACCCGATTTCATTCAATTTCCACACACGCACACACACACACACAAAAAAATCACTTTTTCTTACATATAATTTAAGATCCTTTTAAAGAATACTGCATACACATTTATGAAATATTTTATATTTTCAAACTATACTTTTAAATCTCGATGTTTTCGTATCACAGAAAATACACAATAATGACATTAAGAGCCATTATTTTGAAAATCAGACTAAGTGTGATAGATGTATTTTTTGATTTGATTTATATCTTGAAGCAGATCATATTTAATAAATAATGTGCAATTTTGACGATCTGAAAAAAAAATTCTCTTCCCTATAGAAAATGTCAAAGTTTAAGGTTGTGAATGTCATTTTGATGAAAAATGAAATTCCAGTATGTTTGGAGGGCTATATTCTCTGGCAAACAACAACATACCTAAATTCTTTTGGCATAAACTGTTAGTATAACACTACCTGCTTATTAAAATTTGTTTCCTTGGGGCATTGTTACTTTACATTGTTATGTTGCCACAAAGAAATGTCAAAATGACGCTTTTGTCCATTTTCCGCGCTTAATATCTTATTTAAGCAATAGTACCCCAACTTTTTCCTATAGAATATGAGAGTGCACTACTAGGACAAGCGAAATAATGTAATACTGTGAGAATATATTATTCCTGTTAGTAGATTTCACCTAATAAATATTCAAAATTTGCGAAATCTGCAACATTTAAAGTAGTGTTATTTCAAAAAAGCGTTATAGATGAATGAAAAAAAATATACCACGCAATAGTTGAACAAATGTACAAAAACACGGAAAAGAAAAAGAAGTGGGGTCTCGTGATATTTTTATTAAAAAATTACAAAATTTTCAAATGAACAGTGTTGATTTTTGATTATCACATTTCTTCCGTATCAGAATATAAAAAGTCCTATTTCTCTTTCCAATTTCGATGCTTTTTCTGTATGAGAAAATGAAATGTCCCCTTTTTAGCCTTTTCCGAAAGAGAAATGGAATGTTTCATTTTCTCTTAGGGGAAAAATTTCATCATGGACATTACTTTTCTTTCCATTGCTTCCTTTTGTCATTTTTTTGCCAAAAAATAACACGAGGCCCACTTCTTTTTTTTTTACATGTTTTTGTACTTTTGTTCAACTATTGCGTGATATATGTTTTTTCATTCAACTTTAGCGCTTTTTTGAAATAACACTACTTTAAATGTTGCAGATTTTGAACATTTAACAGCCCAACAAACACATAACTTGTGGGCCATTCGTGGCATGTTAACGTAGGCCCGAAGTGTTTGATAACGGCCCGCCATCTTTGGCCGTAACGGCTCCATCAAAAAACTGTCACGCCGGCCAGAATGTGGCCACAAGGTCATGCCCACAAACGCGCCATTAATGTTTTACAATAAACATCAGACAGCCTCAAACTGGCCACAGTTATTCTTTTAAGGGCCATTAACAATAAAGGTTGCCAGAATTTCGCCCCAGCCCAGCCATTTATGTTTGTAAGAATTAAATTTAGCCAAAAGCTGCCCATAAAAAGGCCTTTTATGGTGTATTTTAAAATTTAACTAGCCAAAAGCCTGCCAGTTTCATCCCATTAAGCATAAATTCCAAATTTGGTCTATAAACAATATTTCTCGGAAGATTGTTTAGAAGGTAAGTGTTTTTGCATGAAAACAATATATTAATGATTATTTTCATAATTTTTTCAAAAGAATTATAAATTTATTTTTAAACTTTTTTGAAAATTTTCCAAACCCATTACTTGACAAAGTGAATTTATTAATTTTATTTTTTTTTTCCAATTATGTATTTTAAAAATTTATAAGTAATGCCATTTCTAAATAGTTGCATTTCATACACATTTTAAAAGTATTAATTGAAAAAAATAAACTAATTAATAATTTCGCTATGCTACGAATTAGATTTTAAATTTTAGAAAGTTTAAAAATAGTAAATTCACAATTCTTTTGAAAAATTGAATTATTAATATAATAATTAATATATTAATTATTAATGTATTGTTTTTCATGCAAAAACATTTATCATATAAAAAATCTTCCAGGAAATATTTTTATAGATCAAATTTTGAATCTATGCCTGAACAATTTACATAATTTTAAAATTATATAAATTATTGTACATTTTAAAAGTATTAATTGATAAGAATAAATTATTTATTTAATTCAAAATATATCAAGCATTGTGTTTGAAAAAAGTTCAAGATAAATAAATTTTTTATGTATATTTTGAAAAAATTACTAAAGGATTATTAACATATTGTTTTTCAGGAAAAAACAGTTCATCATTTAAGTAATTTTGTAACAAGAATTTTTCATAGACCAAACTTTGAATTTACCCCTAAACAATTTATGTAACCTTAGTGTGATCTGTTATGTGTACTACATTTAAATTTCATGTATTTGTAAATATATATTTTTTTCTTTCATTGAATGTGATTTTTACATTTATTGGTAAGCGTGTTACCAGTATATGCTAATTTATTAAAACTTTATTAAATTATAATCTGAGAAACAATCGTTATATTTGCATCATTTAAATATTTTTAAATTTCACATTTAGATTTTTCTTTCAGAGCTTAAGAAAAAACTTTACTCGCATGAAAACACACGCTTGTTAATGTTAATAATAAGGTTGGGAGGGGGGGGGGGGGGGGGTAAATATTTCGTTCTAATTTGAATTTTAATATTTTTTCTTGCACTGGATAACTGAGGTGGATCTTTACAATTTTTTCTTCTTTACAGTTTTTTATTTTTATTATGTTTTGCTTTTAATAAATATAATATCAAAAAAAAAAAACAACACTATGAACAAAGTAACAAATTTGGAAATCTAAACGAGCTCTTTTCAGAAATCAGCATCAGCAATCCAATGCAATATACATATATATATACAAACCGTAATTCTCAGCGTATAATTCCCTAATCAAACAATCACTTTTCGATTCAGAAATATTTTAAATAACTTTAATTTATTGGATAACAGTAAACATTTAGCTTCATTTATTAAATAAAATTTCTGGGTCAAAACAGAATTGTTTAATCCGCGGATTACATGCCGAAAATTATGGTACATATTATTGAAATGCAAAAGAGATATTTTAATTTTTTGCTTCCATAGGATGAACATTAGCAAGGAGGTGTTTTCGCTTGAGTAAAGTAGCAACAGTATTCAAATATTACACCAATAGTCAATACCTCACAAACGTAGTTTAATCTTTTCAATCTTTGCAGTAATTTTAAATGTCATTATTTTAACGATTTTCACAATTTTATTGAATTAAATTTTTTTCTGTTTTTAACTTTATCCTATTGTTTAATGAATAAAAATTTCTATGCTAGTCTAAATTTTACGGGTATTAAATAATGCGAAAAAATTTTATCGATTTTTTTAACAATAAAAATAGATTTAAACTACTAAGCTTTCACAATATTTTTATGACATGATCGGAAAATAACACACATTACTGTCAAACGACGAGAAAATTCTAAATTTTGAGAAAAAAGAATAAATAATAAGCTCAATATTTTTTAATTTACAAAAATATTAATATGATAAAGGCAATCTATATTAAATATTATCTAATATTAACCATGAACGATACCAAATTACCAATCATTATTCTAAAAAATACAATAACAACAATAAGAATAAATTTTATTTAAATTAAGATTATCAAGCTTTTGTGGTATTTTTTAAACATATGCCTTGTATTACTAATTTAAACTCACGTGTGAAAAAAAAATGTATGTTTTACCTATTAAAATAAGGATAAACTTTACGTATAATAAACTATTCAAGACTTCACAATATTTTTTATAGTATACGTGTACATGGTCGCAAAATAAAAATAATTACTTCGAAATGATTCAACAATAAGAAAAAACTTTAATTAAATTAAAATTATCACATTTTTGCGATATTTTTTAATCACATGCTTTGCACTAGAAATAACATAAGTAAATATTCCACGTTTGGTAAATATTTCACATAGATTTATATTACATTACTCTACAACGATTTGATGTTAAAAACAATGATGCAAAAATAAACTCAGATTCTAATCTATTAAAATTTTAATGAATAAACATATAATACTAGGTAACACTTACTATATTAATCTGGATAATTTTCTTTGGAGAATTTCTGCTTGCGTTATAGGCCTGCCAACTGCATACTACAACGACAGTGGAAAGAAGAATGATAATGCAAAATTGAAAGCTTCAAATCCCTGTCCAGTTTCACTAGCGAACCCCACTTAAATTCCAAGAAATCCCTCCCCCCAGGCAATAGTAACCTTGAGCTCCCTTCTCTACTTCCTCTAATCGCCAAATGTTTTTTAGTGGATATACTGTGAAAAAGAAAATGTTTTAGGGGGATATTTTTACTTGTTATTATTTAATAAAATATATAATTATAGATTAAATAATAATAATAATAATAATAATAAAACTTGTCTTCATTAATATCTTTTTCAAACTTATTTTTTTGTTACAAGAATTTTTTTTTCTCTGTTTTTGAAAGTTAAAAAAGCTTTTATAAAATTTCATCATTTGCTGAGGAATGGGGGAGGGGGGGACGAAAATGTCTTTTAACGAAAACGAAAATGTCTTTTAAAAATCACAATTTAATAAAACAAATCTTTTGCTTGAATTCACAGTTATATTCTTAAGAAATCATTATTTTTTAACAAAATAAATGTAACAATACAAATACAGTATATACTCTCTGTATGGCGGACTCCATATTAGACGGAAATTAGTATAAAGTTGAAAGATTTTCAAGTTCCTGTGAATCTATAGACATAGAATAAACTTTTTTCGAGTTTAATAGTTTCGAACCTGTGGATATAACAAAATGTATCAAAAGCATATGTTTATAATATGCTTTTGCAATCAAAACATTTTTGATACAAAATAAACAATTTTTTTTAATGCATTGTTCTACAGAAACATAGGGAGAATTATTAGCACTATAACCTCTCCCTTGTTTCCGCATTTGCAGATGCAAATTAATCAAAATACATTCTTTCTTTTTTTTCTGATAACATTTTTTATATTTTAGAATGATCTTTCCTAGAAAAAAAAATATTAACCTAATTGTATTTTTAAGCCAATTTCAGAGATACTGAAATCGACAATTTTAGAAATATATTATGCATGTACGACTAAAAATGATTTTATGCATGTATGCGAAAATTTTGCACGACTGAGTAATGGGGAGGAGGGGGGGGTGGAAATGGACTGCTTTAGGCACAATCTAAAAGCGTTTTTCTGTTTTAATAGTTATTTTAAATTATTTTTCTATATTTTAAATATTTATTCATTTTTTTTTTCAACTCTTTTTTATGAATAATGAATGTAAAAGTGTGCCGGTGAAGAAAAAACTTGGAATTCTGTATACATTTTGGAGACAATTTTTATTTTTTATAAAAATATTTTCAAACTAAATAAAATATGTCATATTTTTTATTGTTTTAAATATAAATCTCGTAAAGTATGCATATGCTTGATAAAACCCAGATTTAAAATAATTTTTGAAAAAAAATAAAGACCAAAAATGTATACATTTTCTCTTTTAAAATGAAAATGCTGGTCAGTTTATATTAGCCCTCTGCTTTCTAGATGTTGGAGGGCCATTACTTTTTTGCCCGAAACCGACCTTTAAGAGTTTACCAGCAAAATAAATGCAACAGTTCTTTCATCACCGAGCCGTTAACGGCTCGCCGATAGCTGCCGCAATTAGCGGCGGCTCACTTGCGGTACAGCATTGTTTTTGTACAAATGGCCTTAACTCCTTTTGGCCGCAACGAAACCAGCTTATGGCCTTAAGTCGAGCGTTTGTGGGGAGGTTATATCTACTACCAGGAACGATATCTCCGCGCAGTACTATATTATTTAGCTTGTCCTAGTAGTGCACTTCATATTCTATAAAAAAAATGTGGAGTACTAATGCTTAAATAAAATATTAAGTGAGGAAAATGAGCAAATACATCATTTTGTCTATACTTTGTGGCAACATAACAATGTAAATTAATACTTCCCCAAGGAAACAAATTTTAATAAGCAGTTAGTGTTATGCTAACTGTTTATTCCAAAAAAATTTTGGATGTTGTTTTTTGCCAGAGATATAGCTCTCCAAACATACTGGAATTGCATTTTTCATCAAAATGGCAATCACAACCTTGAACTTTTGCATTCTCTAAAGGAAAGAATTTTTTTCAGGGTTTCAAAATTGCAGATTATTCATAAAATGTGATTTACTTCAACATAAAAAAATATCAAGGCAATTAAAAAACACAACTATCAAAACATCACTTTTTTTTGTCCAAATTTCTAAATAATGGCTCTTAACCCCTTGGGGATGAGCGACACGTATACGTGCCGCAAAAAGGCTTAAGAATCCTCGTTTATTCACACCAGTAAAATTAAACTGTAAAATTTCCCTTATTTAATCGGAGCATTTCTAAATTCAATACCATACAAATTCCTGTTTTTTAAAACCGGTGACAAAACATTAAAAATTTTATAAAAGGCTCCCGTCGCAAAGGGGTAAATGATTACTTAAAATCCTAGATTTTTTTAAGATTCAAATAAAGATTCATTATAAAATTAATGTAGTTAAGATTTAAAGAAAAAAAAGACGGTAAAAACATGATTAACTTTTGAAGATGAGTTATAAAAAATTGTGAAAATATTTCTCTGTAATTTATTAGAGCTTCTTTCAAATCCAAAGGAGTTAGTTATTGACACATATCTAAATTCATTTTCTCCGGAAATGCATAGGTTTTCCTTTTTTATTTATTTATTCAGAACCTATGTAATCGAATGGTGTTTTCCATTTTTTTATAAAGACATTATACCTTTTAGAAATACTGTCAAAGTTAGCGTTTTGAATTGAATTTTTGGAAGCAATATCATTGAAAAGAGGAAAAATCTGCTTTCACTTGACAAAAATCTCTTACACTTTGATAATTAATTTATTTACTAAAAAGGGAAAAAAATTCGATTCCAAATTCCTTTAATAGCCACGCAATTATAAAAATGTCAATTTTATGCATTTGCAGTTAAAAATTAGTCAGAAAGTTTCGCATTATTGAGAAGAGAATTGAAAACCACCTTAAGTTATTCTTCCAAAGATTCAGCTAACAGAAGTTTATTATCGCTAATTATATAATTTTAAACATAGTAACTGCCGTATACATTCTGAGAACATTTAAGTCCAGTTCTGGCCCGACTCTACTACGCAGAAAAAAGGTGCACACCTGATCTCGGCCTTAGGCATGAGTCTGCTGAAAAAATTACTTTGCCTCTGATACCACATAACTGGCCGATGCCAATTTCTACAATGCACACGTTGCATTTTTGTATGGATGCTGTCAAACTAGCATCAGCTCATGCAGCACATTTACACTCATTCTCGCGAAAGTCATATTCACTGAAAACGGATCATATTTTATCCGTCTTCGTTAAAATTTTATATGGGGTTGGTAAGCTCGCTATTTTTTTATTTTTTTTACTCGGCCCAGCAGTCCCGCTAAACGTCTTTGGCTGTTCGGCCCGCAGGCCGAGCTGGATATAGGCCTCGGCCCAAACCCTGGCCCTTGCAGACTTCTACAACAAATAACACAGGCCTACAAAAAGAATTTTTTTTTTTTTTTTTTTTGTGCCTGAGATTTTACAACTGATTTTGGATATTTTTAGGACGCTGAATCTAAATATGAAATCAGTTTTTCTCTATCAGCTCTACTTTTTTAGATATGCAAAGAGAACTTAAGATTTTTTAGAACTAAAGTGACCCTGAACACTTAAACTGACCTTCTGATACATAGCCCTGTAACGACACTCAAGGCGATTTGAAGGATGTTGAAATACTATGAAATCTTGAAAAAAACAAATGTGCATGCAAAACTGAGGATCTGGGCATGCTTCAGATTTCACGCCGCTCATCTATAAAGCCAAATGTAAAAGACTCCAAGAGAGAAGGTTAGTTTCAGAGTTCGCTCCATGGAAACAAAACTGGCTTTCTTTGACTTTCTAAAGTTTTTGAACTTCCATGATGTTTGTGTTTAAGGTAGAATTCGTATAAATTTAACGTAAAACGCGTTGTGTTGTAGATTGCTGTGTTTGTGTTGTAGACTAGAATTAAATGAATTGAAGTAGAAAAAGTTGTATAAATCATCCAGATGAGTTTTGCTACATATGCGGAGAATACAAGTTGAAAGAGCACATAAAAAATGTTACTGACTTTGTAAAGAGAGCTATCTTGGATACTTTGGGGTTATCCAGACTTGGTGATCAGGATAAAATCTGGGCACTGAAACAGGTCTGGAAAAACTTGTACAGAACGTTTATGACAGAGGGCTGACGGAAAAGAATAAGTCTCAAATTCGGCTTACCAATGGTTTGGAGAGAACTCCAAAACCATTTCTATGACTATTATTTCTACCTAGCACTGGACTACTATTTGAATTAATCGAAACAATTGTAATAAGTAAACTTATCCTGATTTAGTCTCTTCAAGACCCTCGCTTCCTCACTCAGAGGAACTACCGATCCCAACATTTTATCAGCTACCAGAGCTTAGTGAGGATGAATATTGTCCTTCTGATCCTCTTTTAGATAGCTATGAAGGTGACAGTGATTATGAGGAGTCGTCATCAATGCCTAAATTTTTCAACCAGGATGATTTAAATGATTTTAAAAGATATCTGAATATTAAAAAAAAAAAAGCATTTGAATTACTGGTTTCAAGATTAAAAGACAAAAATTTATTAGAACAAAGAGCCAAAGTTTTCTTTTATCGTACAAGACAAAAGAGTCTACTACCCTTCTTCTCTTAAGAAAACAATCTTGTATTTTGTCATGAATTTAGAAGACTGTTTGAAAAAATAAGTCTTCCTGAATATTTTCCAGATTACATAAGTAATGTTTTCCAGTACAGATTGTCCAGTTACACAAAATACTATTGTTTTATGTCTTTGAGATAGCAGGGATAAAATACACCACTACTAGATTAGAAAAGAGAGGCCTAAGAGAGAGAATATGAATGTTGGAGAAAGGAATGTAATTAATAACACTTTAGTCGGGCTAAAGAAAATCATACTTCCTCCATTGCATATCAAGCTCTATCCTATGAAGCGGTTTCTAAAGGTTCTTCATAAGAATGGGTCATGCTTTGCATATATAAGGTAAAAACACCCCAACTGAGTTATGAAGATATTAAAGCAGGAATATTTAACGGACAACAAATAAGACAACTGATTAAGGATCCTGCTTTTGTAAATTCAATGAATGAGGCTGAAAAAAAAGCCTGGACGTCTTTTTCGGCAGTTCACAAAAATCTTCCGGGCATACACAAAGCAGAAAACTATGTAGAACTGGTAAATGAAAATCATAACAGTTTTAAATCTCTTGGGTGTGCTACGAGCATTAAAGTGCACTATTTACATTGCCACTTAGAGCATTTTCTGGAAAATTTAGAAGACACAAGTGATAAACAGAGTAAAGATTTCACCACAATATTAAGACTGTGTAAGACCGCTACCAAAAAAGATGAGATATGCATATGGTGCAGATTACTGTTCGAGTTTAAAAAGGGATTGTTCTAAAATATATGTCTTGGAAAAGAAGCTTCCGAAGCGTTCAGTGAGAATCGGTTTCATAGGTGACGTTTTCCTCTATCTTTGTGAGTAAAAATATTTGTATAATAAAATTTTAAAAATGATTATTTGAATATATATATACCATATTAATAAATATTAAGATTTGTATATTATAAAAATAAAAATTCTGTGTTTATTTTATTTATATACAAATTTTTCAATACATGGATTTGCCTTAAAATAATGCAACATATATTTCACAAAAAGTTGTTTATCTTAAAAATTTGAGCTCCTAGGGAAAAATTAATGCTATATTTGAATTCAGGACATAAAATTTATATAAAATCAACTAAAAATACCCCGGCACCAAAACAGCTGTTGACCAGTGTAATAGGTTCAATGTTCTGTAATATTTTAAAAGATCCATATGATAGCATAATATTCAGCATGGTGGTAGGTAGTACTCAAGTTGTAGCTGTTACGAGTTGGCGATTTGTTTCAGCTATGTCTTTCAAGGAAAGGTATGTGAAAGACTTTTGAGAATAACAGAAATCTATGATTTTTGTTAGTTGGCTTTGTATACGAGCTCATAAAATTAGAATTAGCCAAGTGTAGATTGCATCAAATGTTATTGCTTGTTCATTCTATAGAGCTACTAATATGAAAGGCTATTATAACAGTGTACAAACTCATTTAAAAAAGGAGTGTTATTTATACTTACTGCATGGAAAAATTACTTAATCTGGTTACAGCTGATTGAACTGTTCCGTTTCGCAAAGTAGAAAACTTATTTGCATTAGTGGAAGAATCTGTTGTTTTTCTAAGCTCGTCTTATAAAAAAATGTGCGTAAAAGGGAATCAAAATAAAATATAATATACTTGCTGCATGGAAAGTTATTGAATTTGGCTTTAGCTGATTGAACAGTTACGTTTCTCAAAGCTGAAAACTTATTTGGATTGGTGGACAAATCTGTTGTTTTTCTTTGCTAGTCTGAGAAAAGAAGGTACGTAAAAGAGAAGAAAAATAATATGAAAAATAAAATGTATTGCGCATGAAAAATTTTACAGGGTTCGATAAATAGGAGCCATAAGGTGATGGAGCAAGCAAATATCTCTCTCTCCAATTACCAAGGAAAATGAAAACAACGAAACTATACAATCTTATTACTGTTTTTTAAAATAAACTAACTACAAATCTAAATTCATGACAAGAAATTTCATCAGTCAACGGTCCAGATTTGAAAACCTACATATGTATATTGATTTACTAGATTAATCGTATCTTCTTGTTATATCTTCTATTTCAAATTATTTATAAAATAAAACCATTTCTTACAACCTGTAATTCGGTAGAGGAGAAGATTTTTCAAAAAGAAAAGAATAAATGGAGTGACAAACACGCTAAACTTTATATTAAAAAATAAATGTTGTACAAGCACAGTTAACTGCAAATTAGAAGATAACAGTATCGATATAGAAGTAGAATTGGATTCCAAGGAAAAATGAATTTCAAAGAAAAATATGCCTGGTTAAAAATGCAATAGACTAAGCTCCTGAAATCTCAACTGCTCAAAACATAAATTTGTCCTTTTCAATGTTTTAGATTGTGTCAAGACAAGTATCGAAGAAAGATTTTGTCTAAATTTTTTTAAAAAAAGATTATTACTGGTTAAATCCAAAGACATTTAATTGGATTCGTAGTGCTTGATGGTTTTTTTAAGGAAATCATTTGTAGAATTTCTACATTTTGTAAAACTGAACGAAGTCAATTACTGATAGACTTGAAACAGTTTACAGGTTAGCATGAAAGCTTTACAATGGCTAAAGAAGAAAATTTGAAAAAAAGCTGATCAAATCTTTGAATTTGTCGATGCAGAATCTAAAATTGAAAGTAACGAAAATCTTTAAATTTGTTTCTCTGACCACAGCCAATGTTTACAGTGCTTATCAGGCACCATTTCTATAGTTTTTTAATTCTCATAATTTGAAATGTTTACTAACCTGTATGTCGCTTATGAGTTTGTACTAACCATACTTTGTTTAAAAGTCACTTGTGAAAGGGTTTCTTCAAAATTTAAAATGATTAAGAATCGAATTAGATTTACACTGCTCAAAACAATTATAAGAACACATGGTTTTAATAAAAGTTCGCAAATACTTACACCAATAAGTAAAGTAAAATAAAACATCCATAATGTAAAGCGTAATAGACCACAGAGGAACAAAAACTATACATGAAATCAAAGTTGATGATGTCAAAAACTAGAAAAAAAGGATGAGTGCAGAAACAAAGATTTTACAGAAACGTCAGTTTTCTCTGAATTTATCGTAAGGGGCCCCTTTTCATTCTCTAGCCGAGGGCCCCCAAAGGAGCCAGTCCGGGCCTGTAAATGATAAAAACTGAAATTTTCCTATAAATAATATTCAAGTATCAAAAACTTCAAAGTATTCAATAACTATAGGAAGAAATATATTTAATTATAATTCGTTCTTAAAAATACTTCTGATGATAGTACTTTCCCCTGCAAATGCAATCACCCCTCTCTACACAAATACATTAATAATGATCATGGGCATATTATTACTGGAAATCTAAATGCTGTATATGACTTAACTCTGAAAAAATTCATGGGTTATGGTACTAAGTATAGAATTACATTTAAATAAAACATTAATTATGTAATAAAACAATTTCCTTATGATATATATATATATTTATATATAACATCGCAATATACTGTAACAAACCTATTGAATATTTCAATCAATGGAAAATTTTAGTTATTGATAAATTAACTAAGACTTTAAAATACAATATTTCACATCTCGATTATATAAATACAAAGCATCTTTTCCAGCAAATCACTAAATTGCAACAAAACTGTAATAACTTATGTTGACAAATCTCCAAATAATTATGCAGTTATATATAAATCCTATTATCATCAACTGCTTAAATCTAGTAATCTTCTAATAACACATTCCAAAAAACTAATGTTAACATAATTGTAAAAATCATAAAATTAAAGGCTTTTATGAATTATTAGACATTAACTCTACTAACTTTAAATATCCTTATCTAGTTCTTATACTCAAATTTGATAAGAATCCAGTTAAATTTAGAACAGTTACAATTGGTTGCAATACTTATAAAAATGCTGCTAACAAACTTCTATTAACAGTTCTTAATCAAATATATAAAATTACAAAAACCAGTGATAATAATAAATACTATAAAGAATAGTTATGAATTGGTCAATATTATGAAAAATCTTAAATGTATAAAAAATATAACTGCATATGACTTCAAAGATCTTTCTAATAATATCGATTTATTAGATTTACATAATATAATAAATGCACTTTTTAAAAAATATCAACATGATTTGGATCTATCAATGAACATTGAAACTGATTATTTTCTTACTTTAACTAATGTCATTATCTAAGGTACCTTGTGGTAATAACGCCACGTTAAAGGGGCTCAGAGGTTGAAAACTTTTCAAAAAATCGATTTTTTTTATGATCTAGTTTGATTATTCAATTAATTTCTCAATGCAAAAAACCGCATAAAAATATTAGCATTTTTAACGGAGTTATAAGCATTTATGTATCAATACTTACATAGCCGCATCCATATAATTTCAACTTTAAGTCGTGTTTTCTTAAAACTTGATTTTTTGACGACTAACACCAAGATTTAAAAAAAACTATTTGATGGAATGGCTGATTTTTTTTTTTTTTTTTTTTTTGCATGCATATAACATCATAATCTAGATTATGCATTAAGGGTGTTCTTAACTGATCTGCTCAACAAGCGAAAAACATTTGACACATTTACAAATTCATTTTTTAAGAGAAAGTTATAAAATTTTAATGCCTGACTATGAAAGCGATTTCGAATTGAACTTATTTTTCCATTTTATGATAATTAAATTACTTATCGAGTTATAAGCTATTTCGATGACGCAATCACCCGTTTTTCTCCTCCTTTTCTACCGGTTTTTCTGCTTTCGTCGGGAAATATGCTCAAAAGTGTTAACTTTGAAGGCTTGTTATGACAAATCTATTGTATTTTTTAAAAAACAAAAGAATGAGTGCTATTAGACAGTTTCTGAATAGCAACACCTGCAGTTTTCATGCATTTCCGAACAAAAATAAATTAATGCATGTATCATAAAGTTGCCCTTTTTGATTTAAGAACACCCTTAAGGTTCTACCAATTTTCACGGCTCAGTTTATTTTGTATTTTTCAAACAAATATATGATTTGATACAGCAACTTATTTACTATCTGTATATAAAAAATAATTTAACAGATATGTATTCATAAAATGTAATGGCGTGATTTCTTGACCAATGCTATTTGGCGTTATTACCCACCTATATGGGTAATAACGCCATGCAAACAAAACTATGAAATAAGATGGAATAATTGCATGTAGATTGCCCAATTCTAAAAATACAAACTCTAGAAATTTAGAAATAGACAAATTGCATTCTAAGCTATTGAAAATGTTCAATTTTTTTGTAAAAGCGTAAGAAAAATAAAGGTGTGGTGTGTGTGTGTGTGTGGGGGGGGGGGATGAAGCGAAAGAATAACAGACCCTGACTTCTTTTTGCTTAAAAAGGACCGCTTAAATAGAATTATTAGAAACATTGCACAGTTTTAACTGTGCTTATTTGAATCAGTATTTAGGATGTAGCTCGGCCACTGTAGGGAATCAACCGAGGTATTAATGCCAAGGATTGGCGTTATTACCCCCTGTTTAAGTACTTAAAGTGTTTATTCTATGTGTTTAAGTACTTAAAGTGTTTATTCTAAAAACAGTAATATTGATAAACATCAAATTACTTCATATTTCAGAAGTGACATTAATTACATTAACTGTTTACTTTAAAACCATAATATTTATAAACTATAAATTAATCCATTATTCAAAAGTGACATTAATGAAATATTTAATATCATTGTTTATTTAAACAATTCATAAGTGGATGATTGCACAGGATTGCGAAATCATTTAATGATTTATTGAATAAATTAGAAAAATTAGAAACAGCTTATTTCGATTTTGATAAATATGATGCACAATTACCAGAAGAATCCTCGGAAATGGAGGAATTTGAAACAAAATATTATGAAACCAAAGCCAAACTGCAATCAGAGCTTGAAAAATTTTCTATAAATAGTATGAATGCACATTCTCAAGTTGTTAATGAACAATTACCTATAGTTAATACAACTAATAATTTTAAATTACCCAGATTGAATATTGAGCAATTTGATGGTAATTTCAAAAACTGGATGTCATTTAAAGACTTATATTTATCGTTAGTGCATAATAATGCCAGTATAACAAACATTCAAAAATTTCAATACTTAAGAGGTTTGCTCGGTGAAGAGCCATCGTCAATTATAAAACATATTCCCATTTCTGAAACCAGTTATGCAGAAGCATGGGAAAAATTATTGTCAAGATACGACAAAAGAAAACAAATTGTCGCAGCTCTTATCAAAACATTTATGGATATACCTCCCATTATTCATGCTAATGCACTTAACTTACGCAATATATCAGATATCTCTGACGAGGTAATTCGTGCTCTCAAATCAATCGATGTTAAAGCATCAGAGAGAGACATTTGGTTAATTCATATTCTTCTTCAAAAGGTTGATAATAAAACACGTGAAGAATGGGCTCAATATTCATCGAAGGATGATTTTCCTTCTTTTGATCAATTTATTCAGTTCATTAATGACAGATGTTTATCTTTAGAATTGTATAATAATGATTATACAGGGTTACATAAAAAAGAGAAACAATTTAATTTTCACAAAGCTCCCGCCAATAACGTTATCAAATGTTTATTTTGTAAAGCTAATCACTTATTGTACAAATGTATTAAATTCAAGGAATTAAACGTAAGAGATAGAAAACAATTTGTGAGAAAAAACAAATTATGTAGCAACTGTTTATCTGACAGACACTACACATATCAATGTAATTCTACATTTAGCTGTCATCATTGCCAGCTTAAACACCATACGCTATTATGCGAGAATAAACTACAAAATTATGCGATGTCAACTTCACGTTCGAATGAAAAACAGAGTCGGAAAAGCAAATCTGATTCAGAGGACCTTTCGATTCCTGATGATAATAAAAAAGAAGTTTCTCCTTCAATAAATTCTGTTCAAACATCTTTCGCACTTTTGCCCACTGCTACAGTATATATTTATGATTGCATGGGTCAAAAGCACACGTTAAGAATTATGTGTGACAGTGGCCCAGAATCTACGTTCGTTTCAGAATCATGCATGAAAGTGTTAGGATTCAAAAGGAAAAATGCCAGATTTCCCGTGAAAGGTCTTTCTAATTCAAAAATCGCAGTAACAAAGGGTTACGTAATGATTGATCTTATATCAATTCATAATGCTGACAGTAAGTTGTCAGTGAAAGCTTTTATTTTAGACGAATTAACAGCTCCATTACCTTCTGAGAAAATAAGTGAAGAGCATTATTCACACTTAAAAAATGTAAACTTGGCAGATCCACATTTTGGGACTCCAAATAAAATCGATGTTATTTTAGGATCAGATTACTTTTTTTCTATTTTGCTTCCTGGTCAAATAACATGTGCTCAGAGCAGTTTAATTGCACAAAATTCCATCTTTGGCTTTCTCGTATCGGGAAAAATGCCGCATCTTAACACAACTCCTAATTCAATGCATAATTTACATATTTATGAACTTAATATTGATAATGAATTAAAACGATTTTGGGAAATGGAAGAAGTATTCAATAATAATGCTCAAATTCTGTCTCCAGAAGAACAATTTGTTGAATCACATTTTCAGAAAACTTACTCAATTAATTCCGAGGGTCGTTTTGTGGTAAAATTACCTTTTGTTAAACCTACGACAGAATTAGGTAATTCTAGACCTGCCGCAATTTCTCGCTTGTTGGCGATGGAAAGGAAATTTAAAGAAAACACAGAATTCGAAAAGCAATACAAGGATTTTATGCGCGAATATATACAGTTAGGCCATATGGAATTAATAACACAAAATGACATTAACGATTCTGAAAATGAACAATATTTTCTTCCTCATCATGCGGTTATTAAACCTTCTAGTACTACTACCAAGTTGAGAGTTGTGTTTGATGCATCATGTAATACTTCAAAAGGTAATTCCTTGAATTCAATTTTGGGAGTAGGTCCTAAATTACAAAGGGACATATTTGAAATTTTACTTAATTTTCGAGTTCCGAAAATGGTTTTTTACGCTGACATAGAAAAGATGTACCGCCAGATTTTAGTTTCTGAAGAAGATCAAAATTATCAGAAAATAGTTTGGAGGTTTAACTCTAATGAGGAAATAAAAAATTTCAAATTAAAAACAGTTACTTATGGGCTAGCTCCAGCGTCTTATCTAGCCACTAAATGTCTCAAACAAATTGCTGATGATTATACAAAAAACGCTGTTATTTCTCAAACATTGGAGAAAGATTTCTATATGGATGATCTTCTTTCAGGCTCAAACACTGTTAGCGAGGCAATAGAAACTTGTAAAGAAATTAGCGATGTTTTGCACGCGCATGGTTTCCACTTAAGAAAATGGAATTCAAATTCAAAGGAATTTCTTAGAGAGTTTCAAGATGATTCCAATACCGAATCGAATTTTGAAATAATTCCTAGTGATAACGGAAGCTCTAAAGTTCTAGGATTAAGCTGGAACTCTTCTTCAGATACTTTTATTTTCAAGGTTTCACTAAATCTCACTCCACCTCTTACAAAGAGGCAAATTTTAGCAGAATCGGCTAGAATCTTTGACCCACTGGGTCTAATTTCACCATGCACTGTAACTTTAAAAATATTTTATCAAAAACTGTGGTTGACAAAAGGGGACTGGGACACTATTATTCCAGAACATCTAACTGAGGAATTATTCAAATTTCAAAATTCATTCAATGAAATCAATCAATTTTCGATACCAAGATGTGTTACGCTTTCATCCGAGAATGCCTTCGAATTACACGGATTCTCCGATGCGTCAACACTAGCTTATGCTGCCGCAATTTATTGCCGACAAACTTGCAATGGAAAAACCAATGCTTTTCTTTTGGTTTCTAAAACAAAAGTTGCACCAATCAAGCAAATTTCTGTCCCTAAATTAGAACTTTGCGGTGCTCACTTATTATCTAAATTATTCCGCACAGTTATGGACACACTAAAGAATTACAAGTTCGATATTTTTGCATGGACTGATTCTAAAGTAGTCCTTTCATGGTTATCCGCACACCCCCGCAAGTGGAAAACATTTGTCGCGAACAGAACCTCTCAAATAACAGAAGTTTTACCTACTAAGCACTGGGGACACGTTCCCTCAAAAGATAATCCCGCAGATATCGCTTCTCGCGGTATCGACCCAAAGTGTTTGCCAGAATGCGAGCTATGGTGGAAAGGGCCAGGCTGGCTACTTCTAGACCCATCTAATTGGCCGAAAGATGACTTAAATGTTGATGAATTCGATGAGCAAATCAAATCCGAGCAAAGGTCGGATCCCATTTTTTCATTTCACACGCATGCTTCAAATGATGTACTAGATAATTTGTTTCAAAAGCACTCATCACTTTCAAAAATTATCCGCATTCTGGCATATTGCATAAGATTCGTTAAAAAATGCAAAAATGCTAATGAATATCAAATCCCTTCAACAGTACTTACATTTAACGAAACAAAATCTGCTGAAGAAATGATCGTTCTTTGGATTCAAAATTCTTACTTTAAAGAAGAGTTAAATTGCATCAAAGAACAAAAACCTCTAGCTAAGAAAAGCAAATTACACTCCCTATATCCGTTTATTGATGCTAAGGGTATCTTACGGGTGGGAGGACGCCTGCAAAATTCACAGTTAGCATTTAATCACAAGCATCCGGTAATACTTCCATCACAACATAAAATGAGTGAACTATTGATAATACAACAGCATATTGCCACTTTACATGCTGGACCTTCTCTACTATCGCACATCATAAAACAATCTTTTTGGATAGTTGGTGGAAAAAAGCTCATCAACAAATGCATTAATAGATGTTTAAAATGTTTCAGATACAAGAAAGCTATTACAACTCCTCCATTAATGGGGAATTTACCTAAACCTCGAGTAAATCTTGAACGCCCCTTTTTTGCCAGTGGAATTGATTACGCAGGCCCCATATCCATTAAATTTAGCAAGGGTAGGGGTGCAAAAACAACTAAGGGTTACATTGCCTTATTTATTTGTCTTGCTACGAAAGCGGTCCATATAGAAGCTGTAAGTGACCTAACAACTGAAGCATTTATAGCAGCTCTTCGACGTTTTAGTGCAAGAAGAGGTACCCCACGTCACCTTTATAGTGACAACGGGAAGAACTTTGTCGGGGCATCAAGAAAAATCGACCAAATACAGAGGGCATGGTTGTCATTTCCTAAAAATGAAATCATGTCTCAATATTTAACTGAAAAATCCATTGAATGGCATTTTATCCCTCCTTCTTCCCCTCACTTTGGCGGAATTTGGGAGGCTGCGATAAAATCCGCCAAACATCATCTAAAAAGAGTAATAGGAGAGACACTCCTGACTTTCGAAGAGCTCGCCACCCTACTTAGCCAAGTCGAAGCCTTGTTAAATTCGCGACCTCTCATACATTTAAATGACAATGATAGTGACTGCATAAATGTTCTCACACCCTCACATTTTCTTACAGGTGATGTAATCTTCTCAATACCGGAGGAGACCTCATCCATCACATGCAACCCTAGAAATCGCTGGGAGCTGCTGCAAAATTTAAAAAGAGGATTCTCACAGCGATTTAAGAAGGAGTATTTGATCTCGCTCCAAAAAAGAAGCAAGTGGAGAGTCGAGCAACGTAATCTTCAACCTGGACAAGTTGTGCTACTCCTTGATGATACCCAGCCACCAGACTCTTGGCCATTGGGCCGGGTAACAGAGGTGCACCCAGGAAAAGACGAACATGTCCGTGTTGTGACCATACAGTGTAGAGGATCGTTTTTGAGACGACCTGTACACAAATTAGCGCTCCTTCCTATATATCAGGACTAAGGCCTGATAGGGTGGGAGTGTGTTTAAGTACTTAAAGTGTTTATTCTATGTGTTTAAGTACTTAAAGTGTTTATTCTAAAAACAGTAATATTGATAAACATCAAATTACTTCATATTTCAGAAGTGACATTAATTACATTAACTGTTTACTTTAAAACCATAATATTTATAAACTATAAATTAATCCATTATTCAAAAGTGACATTAATGAAATATTTAATATCATTGTTTATTTAAACAATTCATAAGTGGATGATTGCACAGGATTGCGAAATCATTTGTGTTGATTACTTCAAGGACAACATTTTACTGTGAACGAACTCAGTTCAGTTTCTCTTATGTTTTTGTAAAGCACACACGGTGCTTATATTTCTCTTACTGTGTCGCATACTTGGATATGTTAATCCCGCAACCGCAGCAGGAAACTGCATTCCTGTATCTTGTTTTTTTCAATTTACTAAATGTTTCTTTAAGTTGTTAATATAAAGCAAAAAAGATATATTAGTGTGGATTTATTAACACTTGATAACACCAAAGAACTGCTTTGTCAATCTCGGACACCAACACCCCCTTATAGTTATTGCGCTGTATATTTTAAACTACAAATTATCTCGAGAAGATATCTAAAATCTTCAACAGCATTTTGAAAGTCCATGAAATGTATTACAAAGTTATGTAATTAACAAAGTATTTCCGGATTAAAAAAAAAAATAATAATCTTCACATCACAAAACGTACCTCGCAAATTTTAGATCAAGCGTTAATTTTAGTTGCTTCTAAAAACAATAAGACCTAAAAATGATACAAACTATCTTGAAGCTGTTTTTTGCGATTTATATGACTCAAAACCCTTCTGCGCAGAGCACATGGGTGTCATTTACCAGATTATTTCATAATTATGCAAAATATTAGCACTTGGTTTTTACCCCGCCTGGCGTTATTACACCAAACCACCTTATAAAAATTTTATAATGCAAGATAACATAATATATGTACAAAAAGTTGGTATACCACAAGGTGGTTGTACATCTAGTATATTATCTGACTTATATCATCATTGTCAGGTTCTGAGTAAGCATCTGCTACAAATTGGAATTTCTATTATTTCTCTATCTTAATATTTTATGTATTGTACCGGCTGTGTACTGGAATTTTCAAGATGACATTCTTTCTTTGTTGAAGGGAGAATTGACAGGTGATCATGTACAGGTGGTGAGTGAGAAAGAGAATATTGCCGAGAGGCGTGTTCATCCGTCAGCGATGTATGTGAATGATGAGCAAACAAGGAACATATCACGTATCAAGAAAGCAATGTGGAATGCGTCCAATGAAGAAGCTCCACAGGGGGGTGTACATTGGGGAAGGCAGTGATTTGTGAAGGTCAAATCTTGTCTGAGTTTTGAGTAGTTCGTAGCTGGGCTCGTACCTGGAGAGCAGTGTAGGACCGAGGTCCTTGTGTGCAGTTCGTATCTGAGATTCATACCTAGAGGAGTGTAGGACAGAGGTCCTAGTGTAGAGTTCGTAGCTGGGCTCGTACCGAGAGAGTAGTGTAAAACAGAGGTCCTTGTGCGTAGTACTCTGGGCCGGATAGCGTAGGCCGAGTATCCATGTGTTGGGAAATTCGAAATTGATCTCCGATAAAGTGAATCTAACGTGCATTGAGTGTGAGGGAGAAGGTGTAATTTGAACAGTACACAGCCAACCTTTACTGTATTTTATTTAATGTTGAACCGGATCACCTATATCCGAGTTGTGATTGCATATAATTGTAAATAGCGTATTTATTGTGTACATATAATCTAAATAAATTGTTAATTCAGTTAATTGACAGCGTCAGTGTTCATTTACACAATCCTCACAGTTGGTGACCGATATCATCTAATAATATCGGTGGTGGCAGCTATAACTAACACGGACTTTCTTCAAAGTTGTGCGGGCTGAGAGGAACGTCCGACAATCATGAACGTAAATATTTTGATAATAAATTACATTTATATCGATATAATTGCGATCCATATATTGATGATATAATTTTAATTGATACTGATAATACCAGTATATCTCAATTCCCAGTTGATTATCCATCTAATCTAGAAATTACAAAACACCTGCTTTATAATAATGCCATTAACTTTTTAAATCTTAAAATTATATCAAAGGAAAACAAATTAACAAGTTGAATGTAGATACTGCCATTGCAGAATTCAGTTTCGCCTCCGATTAGAAAAAAAAAAAAAAAATCGATAGAGGTTTTTTTGAAGGGCGACCCCGTTTAGAATGCAATGAACTAACTTCATTTTTCTTGTGTTTATCAATATAATAGCAAACAGAACGGCGTGAAATATCCAGTTGATTAGCAATTTCTCTCTGAGACTTTGGAATTGCGGAATAATAAAGAGATACAATTTGACGTGCTACTTCTTCATTGACTAGATTCATCAAAAACGGATTTTTTCTGTAGTTTAAACGCTTTTTTATAGACTCTGGGAAAAAGGAAATGCATTTTAAGAATAAAACGAGTGGAATCCCATGGAATTCGACGAATGAAATGTTTAAAAGACCCGATCGATTTGGCTTAAATAAAGCAAAAGTAATTACATTATTTAATCAATATATAATAAATATATTTCCAAACTTAATGTCAAGTTTTCCAGTTACAATTTTGGATGCAAATATTTGCACATCTTCAGTTAAAATTTGTAATCTGAGTGCCGGCGAAATCCAGAAATTTTATTTTATATGCACTACAGAAAAATCGATTTATTAAAAAAATAAAAATAAAATAAAATAAAAAAATAAATAAAAAAAAATAATTTTATTTTTACTATGACATTATTTTTAGTAACTGAAGTCATCTGAAAGTAAAATCTCAATCTCAATGTCCATAATGAAAAGAAATATTGAAATGTAATATCGTTATGATTAAAAATGCGATGTTTTAAATAGTGATGTCATTTTCTCTTCAAATGTTTTTTAAAAGTTACTGTTATTAGTAATATGAAAAAGGCGCCCGTAATAATATTGTAAATTCATTTTATCTGGTTGCTGAATGCCATCATTTTCCTCATTTGAAATATTTCTTACTTTGCTTTAGACATTAATTTTTATCAGAAATTATTTTCTGTTATTTTATTTACATTATTAATATTATTTCTCAGTATTTTTTTTACCTCAATTAGTGCATAATTATATGCAATCATTTTATTGTGGTTAAATTTAACGAAAACAATTAACTTTTTCTTTTAAATGCGAGGACATGTTCACTGATGAAATAAAGTTTCTGACTTGTGGAAAGTAATATTGGAAAATAAATTTTTATTATAGAGAGAAAAGCTAAAGTAAGTTGCCACCATTTTGAAGAAATATCGTAAAAAAGCATTTAAAATTAAAAATAAAATATAAAAATGGAAATAAATTAAAAAATAGCTAAAATGGGCACAACTACAAATAAATAGCTTTCATTAAAAAAAAAATAATTATCAAAATCGGTTCAGTAGAAAATTCAGGGCTGATGACACGACATTTTTAGCTTGTCTGAAAGAAATAGCATCGGAGGCTAATAACTGATATTTATGATAAACGGAATGAGTTTAATTTTAAAGTTAATACATTTACTAATTTTAAATCCTATCTTCATAATTCTGTGTATCGTAATATAATCATTAATCATTTATATAGAATAAAATGTTTATGTTCTTCTCATTTAATTAATGCAAATATTAAAAAGCTTGTTTATGATGCTATAAATAATGGTTTTCCTAAAAAATTCACTTATTCTTTAATTTACAATTATTTATTACATGATTTAAAAATTAATTAACTTTTTGCGTAAAAATGAACCAACAAATTAATAAAACATAAAAATAATAATAAAAAATTAAAAATGTAAAAAATATATAAAAAATGCATATAATAGGATGGTTAGGTGGGTAGATGTAAGAGTACGGCGGAGGGCGCTGTTGTCTGGATAAAACACAATATTATTATAATACACAGTTATTTTATATTTAAAAAAAAAATTGAGAGAGGGAAATACATTAATTAAATTGGAACAAAGTTTCTATGGAGTTTAAATAACACCAATGTATGGATTATTGTTTAGTTATATCAATTATATTAAAATAATTTTATTCATTTACATTATTAAATTGCACTTCACTTTTAATAAATGAAAGACCTATAATACTACTAAATGTATAGGGTACATATATTAATTATCTATTTTTTAATCTTTTATATCCTAAATTAAGATATTGGTTTTAGCTTAGCATAGTCAAATTAAATGTTATTGATTTAAATATTAATAGGGTAAACTATGGTGTAGGGTTTATTTTTTCTGTTATCACTTTACTCTGCTTTTAATTTATTTATTAATTTATTATTATCATGTCTACGATAATTATTTTTTATTTTTTTCCCCTTTTCTGTTTTCATTTTTCTATCGAATTTAGTAATTTTGTTGTGCCTTGTTTTTAATGTTATTTTTTGATTGAATTTTGGTTTTATGTGGGTTGGTAGCCCCAAAATCGTATTATTTTGCTTTTTCATGGCTGATACGAAGATGAAACCACACACTTCATTTGTAGTTCCAAAGTATTTGGGGCTTGATTATTCTGCTTTGGTTCTACAAATTCCATTTGTATTCATTTTATTTATTTATTTAATTTTTTCTCATGTTCAATATGGTTTTTTTCTATTAAGTTCAAATGGTTCATATTATAATATAATTAATGGTTACATATCCATACACATACGCATGTATATATATATATATATATTAACCGAAAAAATGTAAAATGCGTAAAATCTTTGAAAAGGAGAATTGTATTATTTAAAGCGGAATATATTTCGGTTCTTTTTCGGTTTTCAAGATTTTATTGAATCAATGTTTGACAAAGCTGATTATGTATTTATTGATAACACACTTAAAAATTTCAAGATCCGGCTATTACAGATTTATTTAAATTCTCATGGTAAATTTTCTTTTTAATAGGAGGGGCAGAGAGCACCAAAACCCGTGATTGCCACGTGTGGAAAAAAGGCTAGTTTTGGTCCTGAAGCACATTATGTACTGCTATTAATATATTGAGGGTGACATACATGATTAAATCTGTGGGGAACATTTGAATAATCGAGGCAAGACTACATTTTTCACCGCTTTTAAGAAAATTGAAAAAATGTCCTATTTCTAAAATAGTGTACTGCTCTTGCTATTGAGTGTATAAAAAATTGTAAGCATGAAAGTTATGGAGAATTTTGTCCTGTTAAATATTGTAACTGGCAAATAATATGCTACGGCCACAGGTCTCAAAATATTTAAAATATATATATATATTTTTAATTTATTGTTTTTCGACCACAGAAAATTTAGCCTTCAGAAATTTTGTTCGAAAAATTGTTTTTTCCATGTTGACATCATTATAAATAATTCAGAAAAAAATCATGCAAAATATAGCAGTGAGTTACATTATAAGAATGATGTGTAAGGTTTTTTTTTTTTTTTTTTTTTTTTTTTTTAATTGAGCTTGAGAGCTTGTGAAACAAATTCACGTCAATTTTAAGGCGGTTTTCGAAAAAAAATCCCTGTTCAATAATAAAAAAAATTTCGCACATTGGCATGCTTTGGAATATATTTTTTTCTATAAAGGAATTAAATCTGAAGTTATAAGCTACTGTTGTCTCACAACATTTTAAAAGCTGAAGCGTCCGGAAATTCTGTGCAAAATGTCATTCTAGATAAAATTCTGTTTTTAATTAATTCCCAGAAAAAAGAAAAAAAACCCGAAGAATGGGAAAGCTATTCGATATCATGGTTTCTGACTAGCATCTGTTAGTCTCATGCGTTTCAGACCAAAAACAAATTCACAAATATATCAGATATTAGATCTTTTGGATTTCAGAACAATCTTAACACAGAATAATTTTAGCTTAATGTTCCAATTTTATTATTTTTAAATATTTATTTTTAATGTAATTCCGAGATTAAGAGTGAGAACAAACTTGCAATTTGACAAGTAGATAATTAAAAAAAATTCCATTACATCTCAAACTCTAAGTAATAGTATTTAATAATTAGCGATTTTTCTCGTTATAAAGACATTACTACAATTCACAATAAATATCAATCAATTTTCATTTTATCATAAATTATGTTACGGATTATAGATATTACTTGTTTTTTAAAGTTTTCTTTTTCAATTTAAAATTTCATATGATAAAATAAAAACGCATGTTTAAACAGTTTAATGATTTCTAAATATTACTTTTTAATTCTTATTAGATTTTTTACTTTTTAAAAATATCTTGCAGGTCTTAAATGAAAATATTTTTCTTTAAAATAGCGTAGTCCGAAATCTGTGGGTTTTCTCCCTTTCTCTCTCTATTAATCATTAAAAGTATTTCTCTAAAATATTCAATGTAATCATTTAAGTATACTGGAATTCATTTTAGTGCAAAATTAATAAGTCAAGATTCCATTTATTAGCACACTACTTTTAAATTAGATATCACAATTTTCCAGATTCATGTACAGTTTTTGATTCCTCTCACTCAAAGAAATGTTTTGGGGTAAAAGCGTCTGATAATAAAACGAAATACACATTGGAAATTAAAGTCTAGTTAATGTAACTCAACATCTTATTTTCTCTGAAATTAAGATAAATTCTATAAATATTATGACATGTGAAATTACTTGGACGCAAGCTTAAAATCATTAAAACGTTTATATATAAAAATTTGATTCAATCCATAATGATTTATAGATTACAATGACATTTAGTATTCAGAAATTCATTCTAGGTTACTATAGAAATGTCAAAAGTGTTTTTATTTTCCTAACAGAGAGATCGCCAATGATGGTGCGAGAAATACATTCCGCATTTAAAATATGAGATAGAGTAAATAAAATGAAAGTAAAATAACAATACATAAAACGAGCATAAATTTGGTAATGATTTCTGAATTTAGAAATTCATAGAGTTTGTTTTTTACTGAAATCTCAATGCAAAATATGCTACTTCCAAATTATGTATTTCACACAAATAATTTATTCTAACCAGTTTATTTTATTTGAAAAATTGAAAGTTGACAAATTATAGGTACAATAACTCGAGTAAAAGAAAAGGTGAGATTGGTGCGTGGGAATATGAGAAATCTTAAAGGAATCTATGCTGTAGTTTAAATTTTAATAGCTATTGCCAGTGTAGTCATTTTCAAGAAGCAAGAAGCTATAATTAATCTTAATAATAAATCCTAATTTCACTCAATTTTAATAATTATGTATAAAAATTATTTTAATAATAAATCCTAATATCCCTCAATTTTAATAATAACGTATAAAAATTATCTTAATATAATAATTTAAAAAAGATAAATTTAGTTTTAAACAGAAAGTGTTTCAATTTCCACTCAGGTTTAAAGGACAGCATTTTAAGAGCCTTCCATAAAAAGCAAATACTGCAAAATAACAGATAAATGCAACACGTGCATTTTTGCGGGAGTTAAAATGATTATTTCTAGTTGCTAAAGCAAAGAGAACATGTGGCAATTACCATCAATACCCTTTAGCTGAAAAGGGACCATCTCTGGCAAAGAATTTGAGTAGAAGTAAAGAGTTCTCAACCTCTTTATAATTTCCGGCAACCATCTAGTTAATGAGATAGTTGACGCACCGTGTCACACCCTTGATTTATAGATGTGTAGATTTGGGACATTCCCTAAATTTGAACTTGGTAATCAAAAGGGAAAATGACGTATTATAGAATAATATTTTTTGGAGTTTCTCTTATTTTACTCTCTCAGGTTGTTAACCTTTTTTGTTTCGATGGGATTTTAAAATCTCATTGAGCAAATCTTGATTTTAAAATAATTTATTACGTTTATTATAACAGTATATTTTTTAACCCTTTATGCCCCGACGATAATTTAAAGTACCATTAAAATAACTTGCTACAAAAATAATTTAATATATCGATTAGTAGTGATACATTTTGAAATGAATTATAGATACTTTACTTTATATTATTTCAAAAGCATTATTGATAGAACAAAACAAAAACTATTTTTAAAAGTGTGATTGCATTTTTATTTGCGTTTTTGAAGCTTTCTTGATGTTGAGAGATTGTCGGAGAAAAGTTTCAGTTCTGATTTATTTTTATACTAGCAACTTTCGCCCGCTTCGCTGGCAAGGGCGGATCAGGAGAGTCCTCAAGGGGGGGGGGGGAATTTTAGAAATATGGAAACTCCAGTCTGATGCACGGGTCGGAGCTCGTTTTTTTAATGCGGGTCGTGTTTTGTCTACTTTTTTGCTGTGGGTCGGGTTTGGGTCCGGTTGGCTTCCATTTTTTTGCTCCTGGTCGGGTTAATTTCTATTTGGGTCGTGTTTGGGTCTGGTGACTTCTACTCTTTGCTGCGGTTCGAGTTAATTTCTGATTTTTTGCTTTTGGGTCCGATTTGGATCCGGTCGACTACTACATTTTGTTCTTGGTCGGGTTGACTTTTATATTTTAGCCGTGCTTAGCGCATTTGGGGCAGTTTGACTTACAATTCTGATTTGGGGCAGTTTAGGATTTGATTTTTACTTTTGCGAGAAGGGTTCGGATTGACCTGAATTGATTGGGATGAGTCCTTTGATAAAATTTTCGTTCTTTTTCGCAATTTTTGGACGAAATGAGGTCTGTTTCACGATCCTTAGAAGAAATTCGTGTTTTTTCCGCGATCATTTCACAAAATTTGATGTCCGGTTCGCTTCTATTTTTTGCTGCTGGTCCAGTTAATTTTTACTTTTTGTTGTGGGTCGCGTGTGTATCCGGTTAACTTCTTCTTTTGCTGCGGGTCAAATTAATTTATGATTTTTTGCTTCGGGTCGAGTCTGGGTCTGGTTAACAACTATATTTTGCTATTGGTCGGGTTGACTTTTACTTTTTAGCTGCGCTTAGTGATCGGGGCAAATTGTCATGCATTTCGGATTTGAATCAGTTACAGATTCGGTTTTTACTCTTGCGAGAATAGATGATCCAGTTTTGATCGCGATCCTTTAACGTAATTCGCTTTTATCTGTGAACGAGATCCTTCGAAGAAATTCAGATCAGAGACGTACCGAACATTTAGCTGCACGGGTCGCGATCAGGTCAGTAATGTTTATCATACTATCTAGATCAGAAACGGACCGAATATTTAGCTTTTATTCCGGGCCGAGCCACGACCTGGAAATTTTGTCCAATGCAAACTTCTAGGAAAAATGAAATCGAGACCAGGCTCGGTCTGAAAGAAAAAGAAGCCTGTCCCCACCCGAATCATAAAAAAAGCAAGATCAGGACACGACCCGATTCAAAATGAGAGAAAACTTTACCCAGTCGAAGTCTCGTGGACTTACACTGGCGCGACCCGTGCCAGGCCGTGACGGGCTCGAACTTCGCCCCAAGCTATTTCTCGTGAGGATGCATAATGTCACTTTGTGAACCCTTTATTAGCCCAAGGGGCCCCCGCCCTTTAGAACCGCCACAGCATACGGACTGTGTCGATCCCAGATCGAGCATTTAGCCTTTATACTGGACGGAGCCTGGACTTGAAAATTTTGGCCCGTGTATATCGCTAGTAGGAAGGAAGTCTACGCCAGACCCGACTTGGGAAAAAAAAATGTGTGGCTCGATCCAGCTTTGCAGAAAAAAATAAGACCCGACCCAACCCGGTTCTGAAAGTGTGAAAACCTGACCCAGTCCCAGTATAATAAATTAAAGTTGGCGCGACCCAACCCGAGTCACGCCGGTCTCGAGTTTCGTGCCAACAACTTTTCCGTGCGGGTATCTAATGCCGTTCTGCAGATCCTTTATTGGGCTCAAGGGAGAGGGGGCGATCGCCCCATTGCCCCCCACCCCCTTAGATCCGCCATTGTTCGCTGGTCTGTTTCACTGAAATAATCTTAAATGAAACGAAATATAGCTAACAAAAATCAAATAAATGAAAAAAGTTTTCTTAACAGCTAATCAAATATCCATAATTGTTGGTGTTAGACATAAAATCACTGAAGTACTGTATTTAACTATGTTTTTAGTATATTAGAGGGGGGGGGGCTCTTCCGCCCTGCTCACTACATTCACTAACCTGCCATGTTATCGCTTCATGATACCAATCGGTATGGCATAGCAATCCCTATTTTCTAGCCAATCCTAGATGTAATTGTTTCGCGTTTCCACTCTGGATCGCTTCGACATTCTGGATAAATTATAAAAGATTATACTTATTCTTCATATGAGTTACTTTAGTTAGTGTTTATTAAGTACAGTGATTGAATCAATGTGATTTGTTCACTTGCGTAATGCTGGCCACTTTAACCAGCCTAATCGGGCGTCCTAGTTCTGAATCTAATATAATAGAACTTAGAAAGTTTTTTTTTTTTTTTTTTTTTTTTTCTAAAAAACAATAGATTTTTCAAAAAAATAGTGTCAAGGTGGTTTTTTGAGCTGAGTTTCCACTCGAGAGAAGAAAAACCAGCCAAACATGGGTGAAAAATGTCTTGTCACGTGATCGAAAAAGTTTATAACTCAATAGATCAGTTTCAACTGACGTTTCACTTTAGCACCCAGCTTGACATCCACGTTAATATTTTTGTTTGCCGTCAATTTTTCTGGATTTCTCCATTTTCACTGGTTCAGTGCTAAAGAATCGGTGATTTTAATTGGTTGAGAGGCATGTGAGTCACGTGGCTGAAACGGATCTATAAGTAATTTATTGATCAAAAAATAGAAAATTCAGTTAGACTCCTTGATCAGGCTTTGCAATTTTATAGCTTTCTGGTTAAAAAATGAATTGTGACTTTTTTTAAATTGAGACCATTGTTCACGAGAAATTAAGGCGTTGTAAAGGAAATTTTTGGGGGAAAAAAAAAAAGAAAAATATGAATTGAAGTCATGGAATTAGGAATCATAAAGACTGAATGTTTTTGAAAAAATGTTTTGGTTAAAAAAATATATACAGTGGCAGTCAAAAGTTTCCGGCAAGTTAGTTTCTTTGATTTATTTATCAGGTTTCAGCAAAGTAGAAGTACAATTGCTTCAAAAGTTGCGAATATGTGAATGTCCTCTGACCACGTGATCATTTTTAATTGGATACTGAAGACACTTCATGGAAAGGGGCAGAATACAAAATTGGTGTGTGCAAAAGTTTCCGGTCACTCATTATTACTTACAAGGAAGGTCTCCATTGGGGGCATACTCAGAATTTTTTGAAAAAAATACGAATTAAACTACTCATGTAGGTAATAAAGGATCAGTGAAAATTAGCGGCGGAATTACATTATTAGGTATGTAAAAAAATAAAGTAGTTTGGAATAATTGGCGTGAAAAGCTGAAAGCGACGCGGGATTTGGCGAGCAGTGCATTTCCTCGCCAAAAGCAGGCGATTTTAACGAATCTGAGAATTGATTTTAATTGACTTCACTGTTAAAAATCTGCAGCATTTACTGCAACGTCACTCCACTACTTTTATAGAATATCTCTCTTCTAACCAATGAGAATGCTCCATAGCACGGTAAATTGACTGTGTCATACACTGTTAAAAATCTGCTGCATTTTGTTGCAACGCACTCCACCGCTTGTATGTAATATCTCTATTTCAACCAATGAGAAAGCTCCATTTCACGGCCAAGTAACCGTTTTCTATACAAGCAAGGGAGTGCGTTGCAACAAAATGCAACAGATTTTTAACAGCGTATTTTTCAATTTGGAACAATTTTAATTAATTTAAATTGTGTTTTAAATGATAAAATATATTAATTTCATTTCGTTATAAGTACATATAAACGTATATGACAAAATTACACTTAAAGTAAAGTAAAAATGCAAAACTAAAATTACTTAAACTAAACTTATTTAAATAAATTGAATATAGAAAGTTTTTTCTTTAAAAAGTATTCGAAGCGTAAAAGCGTATTTTTCAAATTTTCGTTTTTTCGCCAACCGGAGATAAATCGCCAAATAAACGAAATTTTTATTATTTTTTTACGGACGTCATAAGGAGGTTCCGCCGAAATTTTTTGTTATAAACATATATAACTATATGAGAAGAACATTCTGTAATTTTTTCAGATTTTTCTGAGTATGCCCGTATGGAGACCTTCCTTGTTAGTTTTTTCTATTGGTAAACTGTTTTATGGTCGTGTTTGTGAATGAATTGCAGTGGATAGCATAGTTTGAATACAAAAATGAAAAGTTCATCAATTATTGTTTGTAAATGAGTGATTAGTTTGTCACTAAAGAGCCAACCTTCTCGAGATATTGCGGCAAAACTATCGATCGGTAAAACCGACTGTAAACGATATTTAAAAGTTATATAAAGATGGCCATTGCCTTCCGGACTTTCTGACGTGCGGGAGGCCCCGGAAAATGACTGTTTTTGTGGAGGGAATTATCGTGGGAAAAACAGTTGATGACCGGCATAAAAATGCCGTTGCAATATTTCGCGATTTACGGAATGAGGGTATTGCTGAAATAAATCAATCTACCATATTAAGATGTTGATGTGAAGCAGAAACTTATAGAAGAGTCAGTGTTAAAAATATTCAGAAATAAAAAAAAAAATACCAATGTACCCGACTGACGTTTTTCAAGGAACACAAAGTCTGGTCAGGGGAAAACTGGACAAAAGTTCTATTTTTCCGCAAATTTTATTTCAAACTTTTTTGGGAGTGATGGCAGACACTACATGCGATGACCTAACAACAAAAGATATGATCCGACATATGTTTTCCTATAATGAAGCACAGCGGAGGACACGTAATAATGTGGAGAGTATTTTCTTCAAAAGGTGTTGGACTGCTATTTGAAATCCACGGCAAGATTAATGATGCAATGTATAAGGATATCTTGAAAGAATATTTGCCACCTTATTATGGGAAAAATTGTAGTTGCAGCTATTTATTTTAACATGATAACGAATTAATGAATATATGCAAGCTTCATAGCAATGGCATTGCACAAAAAAAGTCCGCTTTTGAAATGGCCAGCTGAAATGCCCGAGATTAATCCAATAGAAAATCTATGGAAATAAGTTGGCAAACGTGTGCTTAACTATAAATATTCCAACTCAGCCGAAATTTCCAAAAAAAATGCAAGAAATGTGGAAAAAACGTAACATAGGCGATCTTGAACCGTTGATTGTATCAATGTCACGTTACTGCGCGGCAGTACTTATTACTAAAGATATGGTGATAAAATACTAACTGTTATTTTCTATTACAATGCCACTTTTTTCTAAATTTGCGAAGGTGGCCGGAAACTTTGAGCAGATGAGTTTTCCTTTGCACTAAATTTTGTCAATTAGATTTATTGATATTTATATGTTATTCCATAAATAAGTTCCTAACTATTATGTCAGTAAAATGTACAAATATAAACATTTAAATAAATTTTTTTATTTTACTTAAGAATTTTACTTTTATTATGATTATGGATCTTATTAGACGGATCCGAAACATGTCAATGTCATTTATTTTTAACTATTATAACACCTTTCTTAAGTAAAATAAAACTTTTATTAAAATGTTTATATAAAAAGGTGAATGTTTTAAAATCTGGTGATTTAAAAAATCTATTGGATTTAATAAAATTTTTATCATGTATAAATATAACTTAGAGATTCCTCTTCATATGGGTATATTTACAAATTAACTAAAACAAATTTGACTCGCCAGAAACTTTTGACCGCCACTGTATATATATATATATATATTTTAGATAATAATGGTCAAAGAATTGTATAAAACCACTAATTATTACATCATCATTTTAATTTTCCGATCGCTTTAGATAGATTTAAATGGAAGCGTACTTTTTCTTTGAAAGTGTAGCGGCTCATCTCGAGCTTGGCTGTAATTCTCTCTATCACATATTATTTTAATATGTGAACTAAATATGGATTTAACATCATTAGCAGAAAGAGATATACTTTGGAAGAATAATACTTTCATCTTACTAAAAGAACTTATTTAATACGGACACATTATTTACAGCAGACGATCACAGATACACACAATCGGCATAGAACACAATTGCCGCTTACATAAAAACATTATATTTACATTTTTACTTAAGTTGCGGTTACAGTTAAATACACCACATCTCCTCCTTTCCTAAACTATCACTACAAGTCCAATCGTTGAGGAGGTTTCCGAATTCTTGTAGATCGGCGAACTGGTTGTGGTGTTGGAGTTGAACCGTGGACACTGAGTGGCGCATGCTCTGATGTAGTAACTGAGACTGGCGTTGCATCAGTCGTCTCCGCCTCCACACTAGTGGGTGATTGTGCTAACTCAGCACTAGTTGTCGGAACATCATCATTTTGCACAGAAATGGCAGGTTTTGAAAAGGATCGTCGGAGCTCGCTTTCTTTTTCCTCTATGTCTCCTCCATCCCGTATTTGATCGACATGTCTACGCCACAATTGACCATTTACATCGACAGTGTAATGTAGCTGTCCATCTTTTCTAACGATTTTTCCAAACCTCCATCTCTTGTCGCCTTGTCGGTAATTTCGTACAGCGACATTGTCGCCAATTTGGAATCCTCTATCCGAGAATTCATAAGTTCCTTTGCGAACTTTTTCTTCCACTCTGCTCTTAAGATCAGGACGCAGCAGATCGATTTTCGTCCGAATCTCTCTCTTCAACATGAGCATGGCTGGACTATGAAGTGTCGTGAGGTTTGGAGCTTTTCTGTATTGCATAAGGAACGTACTTAATTTTTGTTGTATTGTGCCACTATAATTTTGCATTGTTCTTAGAGATTGTTTGACTGTAAAGACGTATCTTTCGGCCTGCCCATTGCTAGATGGTTTAAATGGCGCAGTGGTCTTGTGTTTGATACCGTTATTACGCATAAACATCTCAAATTCCAATGATGTAAATTGTGGACCATTGTCACTTACCAGCATGAGTGGCAATCCAAATCGAGCGAAACAATCTCTTAAGCATTCGGTGGTTTTGGTTGCTGTGGTGGATTTCATTGGATAAGCTTCCAACCACTTGGAATGAGCATCCACTATAATCAGGATCATATATTCAAAGATAGGCCCAGCAAAATCTATGTGAATACGTTGCCACGGTGCACTAGGATACTCCCAGTAATGCACCTTTACTCTCTGTGGGTCGGTTTTGTACCGAGCACAGTCTACACAATTCTTTGAGCAATTTTCTATATCCTTATCGATGTTCTTCCAATAAACATACGATCTAGCGATAGCTTTCATTTTAACAGCACCCAGATGACCATGATGTAACTCTTCAAGCACCTGAGCCTGGTACTTTTTGGGAACGCACACACGCTGGCCTAACATGACACAACCATCTTGTAGACTATATTCTGCTTCTCTCCCTCTTAAAATTCCTCCATTCTGTAAAATATTCAGCAATGGGGCGAGGTCTGCATCCAACAGAGTTTCTTTGGCTAAGTCTCTGGCTGTGACAGGAAGAGTTTCGATTTGTGCTAACTGAAATAGATCAATTTCATCTTTAACGTCTAGCTGTTCAGAAGTGGACGGCAGCCTAGACAGAAAGTCAGCGTTACCATGTTGTTTTGTATTACGATACTTAATGTCAAACTGGAAAGATTGTAATACTAAAGAATAATGTAACAATCTTGTCGCTGCCAGAACTGGAAGACCTTTCTTCGATCCGAAGATGGCTACTAAAGGTTGGTGGTCAGTTAATAATGTGAATCGTCTCCCTTTAAGGTAAAGATAAAATTTCTTGACACCCCACACAATTGCTAGTGCTTCTTTATCAATCTGAGCGTATTTTTGCTCAGTTTTTGTGAGGGTTCTGGAGGCGAAAGCTATTGGTCTTTCCGTTCCATCAGGTAAAGAGTGGGAAAGAACCGCCCCTACTCCTACAGGAGATGCGTCAGTTGCCAATATCAATGGCAGTGATGGATCATAATGCATTAGGACACGCGGAGAACAAATTTCATTTTTTATTTTTTCAAAAGCTTCCTGACAATCCTTTGACCAAACCCATTTTACACCTTTCTGTGTTAATTTATACAAAGGATTCGCTATTGTAGCCAAATTAGGACAAAATTTTCCATAAAAGTTAACAAGTCCTAAAAAACTTTGTACTTCTTGTACGTTAGTAGGTCTAGGAGCTTTCGAAATGGCAGAAATTTTCTATATCAGTCTTATGTATACCGTTTGCATCAATTTTGTGCCCTAAAAATTGAATTTCTTTTTGAAAAAATTTACTCTTATCTAAATTTAATTTTAGCCCATGATCTTTACATTTCTGAAAAATTTTTCTTAAGGCCTCTAAGTGTGACTTATCATCTGATCCAGTCACTCTAACATCATCCATAAAAGCTTTGATTCCTTCCATCCCCTGGAAAAGACCATCAATATATCTTTGCCAAATTGCTGGAGCAGAATTTAAACCATACATAAGTCTTTTACAAACATATAATCCCTTATGTGTATTTATCGTTAAGATCTTTTGACTATCTGGATGTACTTTCATTTGTAAATATGCATGTTTAAAATCGATTTTTGAAAAATGTTTACCCCCATTTAAGCTTGAAAAAATTTCCTCTAATTTTGGTAAAGGATGTTGTTGTACCATAATATTTTGGTTTACGGTAACAGAATAATCTGCACATAGGCGTATAGACCCATCTGTTTTTACAACCGGGACAACTGGTGTTGCCCAATCAGAGGTCTCTATTCTCTCTATGATGCCTTCCTTTTCAAGCCTATCAATTTCTTGTTCAATCCTGTCTTTTAAAGAAAAGGGTACAGGTCTAGCTCTACAAAATTTTGGCACTGCATCAGATTTAAGTTCCAACTTAACTTCATAATTATTAATTTCCTCTAACTTATCGTCAAAAAGCTCTTTATACTCTTCTAACAATTTACTCAAATTATAGTCATAAGATGTTCTTACTGCTTTTATAGAATTCCAGTCCAAATTTATACTATATAGCCATTCGCGGCCAAAAATTGTATCCAAATTTTCCTTAACAATATACAAATTTAATTTAAATTTTTTATCTTTGTATTCAACATCAACAGTAACAAAACCCAAAGGTACAATTATTTCACCTTTATATGTTTTAAAAACTACTTTTGTAGGTTGAATTCTTTTTTTCGAAATCTCACGAAATTTTTTTATGCTCATTACTGAGACGGCCCCTCCAGTATCAAGTTCCATACTCACAGGTTTATTTTCAATATTTACTGTTAACATAATTGGAGGTTTTCTTTGCTCCTCCTCTTTCAGCGAGTTCAAATCAAAGGAATACATTGGGATAACATTTTCACTAGAATACTGGGTATCTACCTGCTTTTGTTTTACCGTGTTCCCTTTTAACCCTTTTTTCGCTGCAAAACAAGCTTTTCGAATGTGCCCGATTTTTTGACAAAAATGACACTTAGCTAATTTAAATCTGCAGGAATACTTATCGTGATCCGTTGCTGTACACCGTGTACAGCTCGTTTTTACTTTCTTTCCCGAAAGATTTTGTCTTCCAAAGTTTTTCTTTTGCGAAACAAATTTTGACTACTCATTATTTTTCCTCACGCTAAATTCTTTAATTTCTAAAGATTTACCCATTATCTCATTTGCCCCTTTCATAGCTTTCTCCATAGCTAAAGCAATTTTCAAGGTATTCTCAATATCTATATCATCTTCCTCAAAAAGTCTATCTAATATTGCTCTATCCCTTAGCCCGCTTACGAAAACATCCCGTAACATCGTGTTCAACATTTCTTGTTTATACTGACAAGGAATTGCCAAGGAGCGAAGTTCAGCCGTAAAAGCACTGACACTTTCTCCCTCCCGTTGCTTACGATTAAGAAACACATGCCTACTAGGAATTATAAGCGGCGTCGGAGTGAGATGAGCTTTTAAAGTATTTTTTAGAATAAGGTAATCTTTATCGGAAGGATTGTCAGGAGCTAGCAGGTTTTTCAACAAATTATATAATTTTGCTGACAAACTAGAAATAAAAACTTTCCCACGTTTGCATTTTGAATATCCATGAAAGCTTCGAAGCGTTCTAAAAAAGAATCAAAAGCTTCATTCGTTTCATCAAATTTTTCAAATTGAACTGAAACTTTAGCTTCTTGCGTTTTCGGATCGGCAAAAGTGGCTAATTTCTCTAATAAAATTTTATTTTGTTCAATTAAACTTTGAACCAACTGCTCCATTTTTAATCTTCTTTAAAGATAAATACAAAAAGAATTTTTTACCTTGGCAGTCTTCAGCATCTAATGTACATGGATCCGATACTTTTTCATTCCATACATCGTCGCCAGATATCACATATTATTTTAATATGTGAACTAAATATCGATTTAACATCATTAGCAGAAAGAGATATACTTTGGAAGAATAATACTTTCATCTTACTAAAAGAACTTATTTAATACGGACACATTATTTACAGCAGACGATCACAGATACACACAATCGGCATAGAACACAATTGCCGCTTACATAAAAACATTCTATTTACATTTTTACTTAAGTTGCGGTTACAGTTAAATACACCACACTCTCCGCGTGGGAGAACTTTTTACTTTCTGCGAATGGCAACTCAAATAATAGAATTACTTTTTTTTCTTTTTAACGAAGCGCTCTCTCTTTCTCGCAGTGATGTTTTCACGAATATTTATTGTTGTGTTTGCGAAGTTATTAAAGTTTATTTTTTATACAAAATCCTTCTGATGAATGAGTCAATATTATTCAGCCAGCACAACATATCACCATCACAAAATTGGTGACTGCGGACACTTGAACTGATATTTTTTTTCATCGAGCTTTCGACGAACGGCTAATACTAAAATTTCTTCTCGCTAGAAAAATGGCAATTGGAGCATCTGCAGTGGTCATTCCACCATATATTTCTGTCGATCCTAGCTTATGGTTTCACATGCTGGAATCTACTTTTGAATTAGCTACTCCTAAACCAATAACTGAATCGAAAACTAAGTACAATTACGTTGTATCTCATTTACCACCAGCTACAGCTACTATGGTTCGTGATATTATTATGACTCCGGATCCATCTAATCCATATGAAACTTTAAAATCTAAAGTTATTGAACGTTGTGGTGAAAGCCGTACTTCAGAAATCCAGAAACTTCTAGCTGGAGAAAGCCTAGATGATAGAAAGCCGACTGAATTACTTCGATTAATGAAACGGCGAGCTGAAAGCCATATTATCAGTGATGAGCTTCTGTTAGAGCTTTTCACTCAGCAAATGCCAACAAGTGTTCAAACTATTCTAGCTTCCATTGACAATATTACTCCTGATAAAGCAGCTGAGATTTCAGATAGAATTCTGGACTTAACACCAGCTAACATCAGCTTAGTTTCAAGCCGACCAACTTCGCCTGATACGCCAACACCGCCAACGATAGAGATGCTTCTGAAAGAAATCCAAGCTTTACGCCAAGAAGTAGCTCAACTTCGACGTTCAAGAAGTGTGTCAAGAGATGATCATAAGCAACGTCATCGGTCTCATTCCCGACACAGAGATTCTAAAATATGTTGGTATCACCAAAAATTTAGTGAAAAGCAAAAAAGTGCCTCCCGCCTTGTTCTTACTCGGAAAACAGGGAGCGGGAAGAATAGCTGCGACGGAATTCTCCCCAGCACCTTCACGTCGCCTATTTGTTAGAGACAAAAATACAGGTATGTGTTTTCTCGTTGATAGTGGTTCAGATGCTTCCATCGTGGCCGCGAATAAAAATGATAAAACAAAACCTGTTCTCCAAATTCTTCGTGCTGCTAATGGCATCAAAATTAATGTATATGGTCGAAAGACTATTAATATTAACTTAGGTTTGCGTAGAAATTTTACTTATTCATTTTATGTTTGTGATGTTTCATGTGCCATTTTAGGAGCTGATTTTTTGCATAATTTTAATTTAAAGTTTGATTTAAGGAATCGTCATCTTATTGATTCCACTACCAATTTAAAAGCTCCTGCTATATTTAATATTTGTAATATATTTTCTGTGAAATCAAATTCTTTGGATAATATTTATGGTAAATTATTACTTAAATTTCCTGAAATCACAAAATTACCCGATCCTAACCAACCGGTTAAGCATAATACTGTGCATTATATAAACACTAAGGGGCCTCCAGTGACTGCTAAGCCTAGACGGCTAGCTCCAGATCGTCTAAAAATTGCCAAAGCTGAATTTCAGCACATGCTGCAGCTCGGTCATATTAGACCTTCTAAAAGTAATTACTCTTCACCTTTGCACCTGGTGCCGAAGAAAGGATCTGTCGATTGGAGACCTGTTGCTGATTATCGTGCTCTAAATGCACAAACTGCTAAAGAGAAATATCCTATACCTTGTATCGCAGATTTCACTGCGCAATTACATGGTAAACAAATCTTCAGTCACATTGATCTAATAAAAGCCTACCATCAGATTCCCATCAATCCTGACGATGTTCATAAAACTGCAATTTGCACTCCCTTCGGACTTTTTGAAAGCACGCGAATGCAATTTGGCCTTTGCAATGCTTCCTCAACGTTTCAAAGATTTATTGATGGCATAATTCGTAACTTAGGATTTGTTTACGCATTTCTTGATGATTTGCTTATTGCCTCTGAAAATGAAACTGAACATTTAGAACATCTTGAATTGTTGTTTTCTAGACTTAAAGAATATGGCCTGTGTATCAATGTTGATAAATGTAAATTTGGTCAATCCACTCTAGAATTTTTAGGATTCAAACTTTCACCTGCAGGAATTGAACCATTACCTGATCGTGTTCAATGCATCTTAGATTTCCCACAGCCCTCTACCTTAACTCAACTAAGACGTTATTTAGGCCTTTTCAATTTTTATAGACGTTGCATTCCCAAAGCTGCCTGTATTTTAGCTCCGCTTGTTAAATTTTTAGAAGGACACAAAAATAAAAAACCCCATCCCCGTTCCAAGGCTAACAAAACTGAGCAATTAAAATGGAACGAAGAAGCCATTCTTTCCTTCACTGCTTCAAAAGAAGCTATAGCTCAAGCTACCTTATTGCGACATCCAATTCCTGGCGCCCAGTTAAGTTTATGGGTCGATGCTAGCAAAGTCGCAATTGGTGGTTCTTTAATGCAACTCGCCGAAAAACAGTGGGAACCAATCGCATTTTATTCCTGTAAATTAAATAAATCTCAGAGAAATTGGTCTACTTATGATCGTGAATTATTTGCTATTTATAGTTCTATAAAAAAATTCAGGCATATGCTCGAAGGTCGTAATTTCATTATTTATACTGACCAAAAACCCCTTATATATGCATTTCAACAGAATCCTAATAAATGTAGTCCTCGACAATTGAGACATTTAGACTATATTTCACAGTTTTCTACTGATATTCGATATACTAAAGGCTCTGATAACACCGTGGCCGACGCATTATCACGAATTGAAATTGATTCCATTTCTCCTAATGTGCTAGATTTTAAAGAGTTTGCCACTGCTCAGACAAATGATGAAGAGCTAAAACAACTTCTCGAACTCGGTACAACTTCTTTAAAATTAGAAAAACACTATTTTCCCCTCGAAGATGTCCATTTATATTGCGATATGTCACAAAAACATCCCAGACCATTCGTTCCTAAAAGCATGCGACAATCTGTTTTTTCTACCTTACATTATTTCTCACATCCAGGTTTCTCAGCTTCATTAGATTTAATTTCCAAACGATTTGTATGGCCTGGCATGCGTAAGGATATAAAATCTATGGTTCGCAGCTGTACGAAATGTCAAAAAGCTAAAGTCTTCCAACACACCAAATCGCCAATTGGGACATTCTCTGAACCTGATGCTCGTTTTGCCCATATTCATGTTGATTTTATCGGACCTTTACCATCCTCCGATGGCAATCAGTACTGCATGACCATCAATGATAGGTTTACGAGATGGCCCGAAGTTATACCCACACCAGATATGACTGCAGAAACAACCGCTCGTGCACTAATACACGGTTGGATATCCAGATTCGGTACCCCGGTTACTATTACAACTGATCAAGGTATGAATTTTGAGTCTTCTCTTTTTAAAGAACTTACTAATAGATTAGGCTGTAGACGCATAAGAACAACGTCATATCATCCACAGTCTAACGGCCTTATTGAGAGATTTCATCGTCATCTTAAGAGTTCGCTTACAGCGCACAATCAAACTCAGTGGACTGAAACTCTCCCCATTGTTTTACTTGGTTTGCGCACAGCTTTTAAAAACGACATCCAAGCTACCTGTGCTCAGCTTGTTTATGGGACAAATATCAGACTACCCTGTGATCTCATTAACAGCGAGACTGTAAATCAACCACTTACTCTTACCTATGTGACTGAGTTGATTGAATCAATGAGGGCATTAAATCCTGTTGCCACTACAAGGCACGGCAACCCTAAAATCTATGTAAATCCCTCATTGCAAACATGCTCTCATGTATTTTTAAGATCAGACAAAGTGAATCCTCCCTTATCACCCTCTTATTCAGGACCCCATAAAGTGATTGCCAGATATAATAAAACGTTTGACTTATTAAACGGGAAACGTTCTACTGTATCAATTGATCGCATCAAACCGGCTTATCAATTACCAGATTCTTTTCCATCTTCCCAACCTCAAAAACAACATGATCCCGTAAATTCTCCTCCTGTCAAACAGCCTACCACGAAATCTGGTCGCAAAGTTCGTTTCCCTCAACATCTCGTAACTGACTATATTGTATAAATATTTTGTATATGCATTGTATTTTGTATTGTATAAATATTTTGTAATGTGTGTACAATATTTATTTGTCGATTTATGTTTTTCTTAATGTACTGCATATATATTCTATTATTGTATCATATGTATGTACTCAAGACCTATCTTATGTATCTGTATCAAGTGCTACTTTTTTTTTTGTAATCGTGACTACGTCACTGGGGGCATACTCTGTAGCGGCTCATCTCGAGCACTAGCCCTTCAATGACAAACTTCCTCTCTATGAAGAAGGATCATTCCATTTTTTAGCAGGTGGGGAAAGGTAGGAGGGAGTGATCGGTACAGAAAGGTAGAGCAGTTAATTGAAATAGTGGCTTCGTCTATCAACTTGAAATTAAAATACATTAGCGAAACACTGAAGATGTCATTTTTGTTTTATGTTTAATTAATTATTTGGTTATTAAAATAAAATAATTTTTTTAAATTGAAATCGGATTTTTAAAATTGAAATATCACTAATTTTATCTAGTTTAAGTGCAGTGCTCCTTCTCCTTATTAAAATTAAAAAAATAAAATTAGAGCAAGATTGCTTTTTTTTTTTTTTTTTTTTTTTTTTTGCGAAAAATAAAAATAACGTATCGTAAAAGTAACGTAACGCAGATTATTAAAATTTTTTCTTATTCGGTTTCATAATTCTTTAACTTTAAACAATCTTAAAATTGGCGAAAAATAAAAGTAAGTAACATATCTAAAGCCATTACTGAAATTTTTTTGTATTAGATTTCATAATTCTTTATATCTTAAAATTGTGTCATTTGTGCCTCCCCTCCCCTCTCAAAAAAAGTAAATAAATTAATAATCGCCCAACTTTATTTACAAGCTTTCGAATTGTTTTGATTTTTTTTTTTTTTTTTTTTTGTAAGCAGATACATCCTAAGTAATAATCATGAAATACTAATTTATGGAAAAATTCAAAAGAAAAAAAAAAGAAATTAAACCAAAGGTGACGAGTCCTGGTCAATATTATCCACTGGCGTCAATACATTATCCGTATTCATGCAATCTTTAGCCGAAGTCCGTTCCAAATCGTCAACATCTTTTTCTGAGGTCAATATTTTATTCGTTAGCCAAATTCTGTTCAGAGTCGTCATCAAAATTAATCGAAGTTGGCCTTGAAAAAGGCCTTTTGGTTGTAAAATCATTAGACATAGCGCAGGCTTAATCAAATTATCAAATGGAGCCAAATCAAAAGAAATCGTACTACTGAATGTACTTTTAGTACATCACTCCCTCCTACCTTTCCCCACCTGCTACAAAACGGAATGATCCTTTCTCATAGAGAGGGAGTTTGTCATTGAAGAGCTAGTATCTCGAGCTTGGCTGTAATTCTCTCCGCGTGGGAAAATTTTTTACTTTCTGCGAATGGCAACTCAATTAATAGAATTACTTTTTTTTCTTTTTAACGAAGCGCTCTCTCTTTCTCGCAGTGATGTTTTCACGAATATTTATTGTTGTGTTTGCGAAGTTATTAAAGTTTATTTTTTATACAAAATCCTTCTGATGAATGAGTCAATATTATTCAGCCAGCACAACATATCACCATCGCAAAAAAAGCATTAAAAATCGCTTCATCTGCAGATTTTTATTTTCGCATTAGATTTGTGAAAAATTCAGCATTTTTCTGATGTGATGGGGCAAGCTTAAGGTTAATAATACGCATCATCGAACTCAAATTTTTGTTCACAGCTTTAATGACAATGAAAATATAAGAAATTGTGGCAATATTTTCCACAGATTTTTTTGCTTTCAGTAAAACTTGACTTTAAATTTAAACTCTTCGCGTCCAAACGACACTGAGTTAGACGCTCCATAATTCGGAATATAGCTGGTAGTACATAAGGCATCACTTCCAAATTATAGTTCGCTTTTAGTTTTCTTCGTAATGTATAATGTCATCATATTTGATCCAAATAAACAATTTACTTGATGCAAATTTTTGTGAAATATCTTAATTATTGTGAAAGTTGTGGGCCACATTTTGAGTAAAGCTTGCACTAAGGTATTATGTATTTTTGACTGAAAAATGGACTTCAGTTCTAGCATGCTATGCAAAACCTATTTGCCCTTACTTATTTTATCACTGTTTAAAATTTGCCCTATTAATGTATAAACACCCGGCATAATTAGTGAAGTTAAAAGTTTTTTTTTTCATCTAGTCACGTTTATGTGCAAATGATATTTACCTGTAAAAACAAGTTTTTTTGTTATCCTTTATTTATTTATATATTATATTTTACTTTTTTATGCATTTTTAGGGGTTATCTTAGACATGGTAGTTTGTAGTATATATAACTTATATACAATCAATATAACCTATTGTCTTTTGATTTTGCATTAATAATAAAAATGGTTTTCTCTATAAATGCGATGCATTTTATATTTTTAATTTGTTAAACCTTATAACAAATCCCTTCAAGATATTCTCATTCAATTCCTACTGGGTATGTTTGTGTCAATTTTAATAGTTGATCTTTATATTCCATTGTTATGCTATTGCCGCACTGATTCTTCAATGTTGCTTAAGTAGTTTTAAAAAGATGAATTAATTTTTACGAAAACCGCGCAAAAAACATACCCGAGTTTAGCCATGTAGTTTAACGCAAATCCTGCCCAAATTATCATTGAGTCAGGTGATTTGATTCAGGGTTTGCACGATTGGTCAGAATTTTGACTGAAAGTTGCAGTACCTCCAATGATTTACTTTTCTTATTATAAACAAATAAATACGATTTTTCTGCATCGCATGTCTTGCTTTTCAATCACTCTTTAATTATTTTTTATTATTGTTGTGTAGGTATGTTGTATGCATTTATTTCAATCCTATGGTTAAAAAAAATAAATACACGAGAAAAAAATTCGGCCTGTCAAAATTATGAATAGTGGAATCTGAAGCAAACTAAAAGTGCTATTACACGTAAAAATTGCAAGCGACAAAAATCGCCTGCGTTTTTTCGTGTTCTTAGCATTTCATTGGCTGTTCGAGAAGAGTCTTTACCTTCATTTGGATTTCCAAGCATTTGATTGGCTGTTGCCGGCGAGTCGCTTCGTTCCACGCGTCAAAGACGCTCCGACAAAAGAGAATCGCGCGCTACCAAGCGACTCCCTTGGTCCCATAGGATTACATGGAGGCGCCCGCGATTTGACGCCTGCAGCAGCGCACTTGTAATAGCACCTTTAAGGTGCTATTACACGTACGCTGCTGCAGGCCTCAAATCGCAGGCGTCTCCATGTTATCCTATGGGAAAAGAGGAGTCGCTTGGTTAGCGCGCGATTCTCGTGTGTCGGAGCGTCTTTGACGCCTGGAATGAAGCGACTCACCAGTAAGAGCCAATCAAATGCTTGGAAATCCAAATGATGGTAAAGACTCTTCTCGAACAGCCAATGAAATGCTAAGAAAACGAAAAAACGCAGGCGATTTTTGTCGCTTGCAATGTTTACATATAATAGCACTTTAAAGATCCTAATCTGCATACGCAAGAAAAACTTTCGATTATAAACTTGGAAAGATGTTGTAAAGGAAGCTATCATTGCCAATCATAAAACTGAAGAAGTTTTAAATCGAGTCAAAATGACATAATTTTCACCGATTTTCATTCTACGTGTACTCTACCAACTATCTCCCAGAATCCAAAGCAAATAAAAAGCAATTCTTCATTATTCTCCAAAATCTACTTGTTTAACACCATGGTGTATTAAAATGATTTTGAACGAGCCAAAATTCAGTTAAAACGTGATATCTTTTTCTAAATTTCATTACGTAGCATAACCATTTTGAAAACTGCATTCATTCAATTTGGTTTCTAATCAAAATTCTCGATTTTAGGCCAATTAACAAAATTTCAAAATTTTATTTTTAAGTAATTAATTATAAATTGTATTTAAAAAAATGCGTGAATGCATTAGCATACATGTTGGTCAAGCTGGTGTACAAGTTGGTAATGCCTGTTGGGAACTTTATTGCTTGGAACATGGCATACAACCAGATGGTCAAATGCCGAGTGACAAAACTGTTGGTGGAAGTGATGATTCTTACAATACTTTTTTCAATGAAACAGGAGCTGGTAAGCATGTTCCCAGAGCTATTTATATCGATTTGGAACCTACAGTAGTAGATGAAGTCCGAATGGGAACATATCGTCAACTATTTCATCCTGAACAGTTAATAACTGGCAAAGAAGATGCTGCTAACAACTATGCTAGAGGGCGTCATACAATTGGAAAAGAATTAATTGATTTAGTCCTGGACAGAAGCCGCAAATTGGCAGATCAATGTTCTGGACTACAAGGATTTCTCATATTTCATAGTTTCGGGGGAGGAACAGGATCAGGGTTTACCTCTTTGCTGATGGAAAGATTATCAACAGATTTTGGGAAGAAATCCAAATTGGAATTTGCAATTTACCCTGCTCCACAAATCTCAACTGCTGTAGTGGAGCCGTATAATTCCATTTTGACAGCTCATTGCACAATGGATCATTCAGATTGTGCTTTTATGGTAGACAATGAAGCTATATATGATATCAGCCGAAGAAATCTCGATATCGAGAGGCCTACATATACTAATTTAAACAGGATCATTGGCCAGATTGTATCTTCTATCACGGCATCACTTCGTTTTGATGGCGCTTTGAACGTGGATTTAACAGAATTTCAAACAAATCTTGTACCATATCCTCGAATCCATTTTCCTTTGGTTACTTATTCTCCTGTAATATCCCCCGAGAAAGCTTACCATGAGCAACTAACTGTATCCGAAATTACCAATGCCTGTTTCGAACCCTATAACCAAATGGTGAAATGTGATCCGCGACGTGGAAAATATATGGCCTGTTGTTTGCTATATAGAGGAGATGTAGTTCCTAAAAACGTCAATTCTGCTATTGCGGCAATTAAAGCCAAAAGATCAATTCAATTTGTTGACTGGTGCCCCACAGGATTTAAGGTAGGCATCAATTACCAACCACCCACAGTTGTCCCAGGAGGGGATCTTGCTAAAGTACAAAGGGCTGTCTGCATGCTGGCAAATACTACAGCTATTTCAGAAGCCTGGGCTCGATTGGATCATAAGTTTGATTTGATGTTCGCCAAACGTGCTTTTGTGCACTGGTATGTCGGCGAAGGAATGGAAGAAGGTGAATTTTCGGAAGCTAGAGAGAACTTGGCAACCCTTGAAAAGGATTACGAAGAAGCTGGATTGGATTCAACTGAAGGGGGAGAGGATGAAGAATGGGAAGAATATTAAAATTAAATGATTATGATTACTTAATCTATAATATGTTCTAAATATCTGCATAAATAACAATGAAAATTTATAAAGCAGTCAAATCACAAGAGATTTTTGTGTTTAATTTCTAAATTTATTTAACCCTTTTTTTATGTTCTTTAATTAGGGTATAAGTGACGATAATAGCTGGTGATAAATGTAAGCGAAAACTGCAAAAATGTAGTTTTCAAATAGTGAAACTACGCTTAAATCTGTAAAAATTAAGAAGGAAATATTGGAAATGATACTTTTCTAGTATATGGTCTTGGCATTTTCTTAAAAAGCTTACAAGGAAGGTCTCCATACTGGGCATACCCAGAATTTTATGAAAAAAATACTAATTAAAGTACTTATGTATGTAATAAAGGATCAGTCAAAATTAGCGGCGGAATCACATTAGATATTGTGTAAAAAAATAAAATATTTTCGAATATTTGGCATGAAAAGACTAAAGAGTCACACGATTTGGCGAGCAGCCCTTTTCTCGCCAAAAGCAAACGATTATAATGAAACTCAAAACTGTTAGATATTTAGTTTGCGTTTCAATGGTATTTAATGAATTTAAACATAAACAATGAGAGACTTTAATATATTATATACATCTATATAGATATTGTATTATAAAATTGCTATTAGCAACGGATGTTATATATAAATTATATATAAGATACCACAATAGGAAAAAATTCATTATATATATATATATATATATATATATTTTACTCGTTGAAATAGTTATTTAATTAATCGCTGGAAAAAATGTTTTCATAGCTAAAATAAATCATATTGAAAAAAATTATCTTCATATATTTAAGCGTATTTAAAGATAAACGTCATATGTTTCCATAGCAACAAAATCTAATCGACAATTCTCAATTGGACTTTGAGCTTGAAACAAATTTAATTAAATTTAAATTATGAAATTCGTTTTAAATCTCAAATTTTGGTGATTAAATTTGAATATAAATACATATAAATTTAGATATAATAAAATTATACTTAAAACAAACTAAAATTTACAAAACTAAAGTTATTTAAATTAAACTTATCAAAACAAGTTCAACATGAAACTTTTTTTTCCTTGAAGTGTATTTGACATAAAGTATTTTTTTTTTATTACATTCCATTGGCGATAAATCGTTGGCGATAAATCGCCAAATAACAAAATTTTCATTATTTGTTTACGGTTACTGAATGGAGGTTCCGCCGAAATTTTTTTATAAACGTATATATCCACAAGAGAAGAACATTCTGTATTTTTTTCAGATTTTTCAGGGTATGCCCGTATGGAGACCTTCCTTGTTAGTCCAATTTGAGGTTCAAAATGTGAGTTTTTTGCCAAATGATATAAACAACTCAAAAAAGGAGCCTGATTAATTGTTTGGCTTGTTTACAGTTGAATTTTGTATATATATATCATTGCTTTTTCCTTACATTTTACTTTTGTTTGTATA